>JARQOD010000002.1:389727469-389763330 GCA_033576555.1 Oophaga sylvatica | reverse complement strand
AAACATAGATTCAGTGTGAACAGGTGCTAAACCTAGAGTCACCAACTCATATACATACAAGAAGAAAAGGTAGCACACTGTAGCGCTATAGCTTGCAAACACGAAATATGAAAAATAAGAAAAATGAATTGCATCATTACCTTAGAAATATGAAAAATTGAGAAGTCTTAGCGCATAAGATGGCCAAATTATGTGAGCCTGATAGCCACGTCAAGGCTCTTCTCGTATATCAGGTCCTAACTAATGCCTATCCTCGCTTAGAAAAGTCTGTCTGCATGGGAACCTATGAATCCTCTCTTCAGACTAAAATCTACATCTCTGTGGAGGGGTGATGAACCTGTTGTAATTAAAAAGCCTGTGACCACCAGGTGGAGTGCTCAGGCAGAAGGTAAATGAATACATATCAAAAAACTGACCGGCACATCCAAACATAGATTCAGTGTGAACAGGTGCTAAACCTAGAGTCACCAACTCATATACATACAAGAAGAAAAGGTAGCACACTGTAGCGCTATAGCTTGCAAACACAAAATATGAAAAATATGAAAAATGAATTGCATCATTACCTTAGAAATATGAAAAATTGAGAAGTCTTAGCGCATAAGATGGCCAAATTATGTGAGCCTGATAGCCACGTCAAGGCTCTTCTCGTATATCAGGTCCTAACTAATGCCTATCCTCGCTTAGAAAAGTCTGTCTGCATGGGAACCTATGAATCCTCTCTTCAGACTAAAATCTACATCTCTGTGGAGGGGTGATGAACCTGTTGTAATTAAAAAGCCTGTGACCACCAGGTGGAGTGCTCAGGCAGAAGGTAAATGAATACATATCAAAAAACTGACCGGCACATCCAAACATAGATTCAGTGTGAACAGGTGCTAAACCTAGAGTCACCAACTCATATACATACAAGAAGAAAAGGTAGCACACTGTAGCGCTATAGCTTGCAAACACGAAATATGAAAAATAAGAAAAATGAATTGCATCATTACCTTAGAAATATGAAAAATTGAGAAGTCTTAGCGCATAAGATGGCCAAATTATGTGAGCCTGATAGCCACGTCAAGGCTCTTCTCGTATATCAGGTCCTAACTAATGCCTATCCTCGCTTAGAAAAGTCTGTCTGCATGGGAACCTATGAATCCTCTCTTCAGACTAAAATCTACATCTCTGTGGAGGGGTGATGAACCTGTTGTAATTAAAAAGCCTGTGACCACCAGGTGGAGTGCTCAGGCAGAAGGTAAATGAATACATATCAAAAAACTGACCGGCACATCCAAACATAGATTCAGTGTAAACAGGTGCTAAACCTAGAGTCACCAACTCATATACATACAAGAAGACTCCACCTGGTGGTCACAGGCTTTTTAATTACAACAGGTTCATCACCCCTCCACAGAGATGTAGATTTTAGTCTGAAGAGAGGATTCATAGGTTCCCATGCAGACAGACTTTTCTAAGCGAGGATAGGCATTAGTTAGGACCTGATATACGAGAAGAGCCTTGACGTGGCTATCAGGCTCACATAATTTGGCCATCTTATGCGCTAAGACTTCTCAATTTTTCATATTTCTAAGGTAATGATGCAATTCATTTTTCATATTTTTCATATTTCGTGTTTGCAAGCTATAGCGCTACAGTGTGCTACCTTTTCTTCTTGTATGTATATGAGTTGGTGTCTCTAGGTTTAGCACCTGTTCACACTGAATCTATGTTTGGATGTGCCGGTCAGTTTTTTGATATGCATCTTCCTCACAGACCGTCAGTTGTCCGGGGAAACCCTACTCAACCCCGTCTACGCACAACAACCAGCCCTCGGTCCCTCAGATGTGGACAAGTAAAAGACCATTTCCTCCTAGCCATGAGAAAGCAAAGAGGTTGAATTTCACTATCTGCAAGCTCTTGGCTACAGAAATGCTGACTTTCCGCCTTGTGGACACAGAGGATTTTCGAGACCTTATGTCCGTCGCAGTGCCCCAGTACCAAATGCCCAGTCGGCACTACTTCTCAAAGAAAGGTGTGTCTGCGTTCCACCAGCATGTCGCACACAACATCACCGCTTCTTTGAGAAACTCAGTGTGTGACAGGGTGCATTTCACCACAGACACTTGGACGAGTAGGCATGGACAGGGGCGTTACATGTCGCTGACTGGGCACTGGGTAACTATGGTGACAGCAGGACAAGGGGCTGCTGTCCAAGTCTTGTCGTCCCCACGAGTTGTGCGTCAATCCTATTTATCTCGAAGTTCCTCCACTGCTTCTGCCTCCTCAACCTCCTCTCGGTCCTCCACCTGCACACAAAGCCTGTCTGGTCATGCCACGGGCTTTCAAACTGTGCTGAAGTGATCCTACAGCACTCCTCCTTGCTATGCTGGCAGAAGGGCTCAACGTAATCAGGCGTTTTTTTACGTTGAAATGTCTGGGAAATGTGAGTCACACAGCTGAGGAGTTGTGGTCAGCTCTGGAGAACCAGTTTCATGAATGGTTGTCTCCACTGGACCTGCAACCAGGGAAGGCCGTATGCGACAATGCCGCAAACCTGGGTGCGGCCCTTCGCCGGGGCAATGTCACACACGTGCCTTGTATGGCTCACGTGTTGAACCTGGTTGTCCAGCAACTTTTAGCCCACTATCCCGGACTACATGGACTTCTGCAGAGGGCAAGGTCGCTGTGTGCTCACTTCCGCCGTTCGCATCCCGCAGCTCAGCGACTTACATCTCTACAGAAGTCGTTGGGCCTGCCACTTCACCAGCTAAAATGCGATGTGCCAACATGGTGGAATTCAACTCTGCACATGTTGAAGCGACTGTGGCAGCACCGACAAGCCCTGGTGCAATACGTTCTGAATTATAACCTGGGCCAACGAGATCCAGAGGTGGGGCAAATCACGCTGGAGGAGTGGTCTCAGATCAGGGACCTATGCACCCTTCTGCACAGTTTTGAAATGGCCACGAAGATGTTTAGTGCTGACGATGCCATTATCAGCATGACTATTCCGGTGATTTACATGCTGGAGCAGATGTTGAACAGAATTCTGAGTCAGGTGGTGGAACAAGAGGAGGTGGAGGAAATAGAGGAGGAGGAGTTGTATGCGGAAGTGCTAACATCTGCAAGGTGCAGACGGTCGGCAGCACCAAGGCGGCTGGCATGGGAGGGTGGGGGAGAGGGATTAACCAGGGTGCATGGTAGCAGCCAAACTAGTGAGGAAGGTGCAGGAGCCCAAGAAGAAGTGGAGGACGAACTGGCGATGGGCTTGGAAGACTCATCAGATGAGGGAGACCTTGATCACATTTCTGTTGTGCAAGGTTGGGGGGAGAGGGCAGAGGAAGGAAGCATGATTCGTACCTCGCCACCAACACAACAGGGACTTGGTGCTCCTGGATGCGCAAGACACATGAGTGCCTTCTTGCTGCACTACCTGCAACATGACCCTCGAATTGTCAGAATTCGAAATAATCCTGACTACTGGGTAGCCACACTGTAAGATCCCCGGTACAAAAGTAAATTTGCCAAAATAATTCCTGCCATAGAAAGGGATTCACGCATGCAGGAGTATCAGCAGAGACTGTTGCAGAATCTTACATGTGCTTTTTCCACAAAACACCAGTGGTGCACGTAGTGAATCTCACAGTTCTAACTTGCCAACCGTGGGACTGTCGAGTCTTCAGCACTCAAACCATAACAGAAACACAGTATCTGCTGGTGTTCACAGCAATTTTGCGGAATCCTTTCACCAGTTTTTTAGCCCATCCTTTGCAAGGCCACAGCAGACAAGAAGTCAGACACATAGTCAATGCCTAGAGACGATGGTACAGGAGTATCTCCAACAGAACATCAAAGCCATGACTGTGTCACTGGACCCTTGCTCTTTTTGGGCTTCCAATCTGGATAAATCGCCACTCATGCCTTGGAGATGTTGTCATGCCCCGCAGCCAGCGTTCTCTCTGAACGTGTGTTCAGCGCTGCTGGTGGTGTGCTGACAGATAAGCGCACGGGGCTGTCCACT
Organism: Oophaga sylvatica; assembly: GCA_033576555.1. NCBI lineage: Eukaryota > Metazoa > Chordata > Amphibia > Anura > Dendrobatidae > Oophaga > Oophaga sylvatica. The sequence goes on along the minus strand of JARQOD010000002.1, from coordinate 389,759,324 downwards.
GAGAATGTAGACAGACTCACGTTCATAAAGATGAACAAATCATGGATCCGCAAGGACTTTTGTTGTGAATGTTTTGGAAATGAATTCTGAGCAGAAGCTCCCTCTGGTGGTTACAAACAGTACTGAACCATTTAATGAGGATTGGCAATCAGGATTCACAGACTGGCTTGATATAAGGGAGGTTCCCTCCCATCATGGTTGCCGGTGATCAATTGTTCTTGTCTCAACTGTGGTTCCTAGTTCACTTGGAAGCTTGCTGAGTCTTGCCTCTTCTTCTGCTTTCAGATAAGATATTTTCTGTTTTTGTTTTTGTGCTTGCCATTTGCATATTTCTCTGCATTTCTGTGAGGTTAGCCAGGTTTCCCCCCTCCCATGGGCTCCTCTCGGTTCCGCTGGAGCCACTGTTGTTTGTTCATTTGCCTTTTCCAGTTTTTTCAGTGGCTGCGGCTTAGTTTTGTTACACCAGAGAACTGATTTAGGTGGTAGAGGTCGTGTGATCTCAGGTGTTTTTGCAATTAGTAGCGTTGGCATTTTTTAGGGTTTTTTTGGATTGCAGTGAGTATCCTTTCTATCCTTTTCTGTCTAGGCAGATTGGGCCCCAGCGTTTGCTCATACTATTTTCTGTCTGTGTCTGTATTTCCTCTTGTCTAACCGCCATTACATGTTTGGGGGCTTCCTATGTTCTTTGGGGATCTGCTCCGGGGCAGATAGCTTTCCTCTTTCTATCTTTAGGTGTAGTTAATCTCTCAGGCTGTGACGAGGCGTCTAGGACCAACGTAGGAACGCTCCACGGCTGCCTTTAGTTGTGGTGGTTAGTCAGGGTAATGCAATCCAATAGATTCCAACCTCTCGTGTATTGCCGTTTTTGCCTGCTCTCCTCAGCTACCAAAACATAACAGTATCACCGGCCAAACTGAAAATTGTATGGTACTCACAGAAGGGAAAAATAGTGTGGAAAGAAAAAAAAAGTCAGAGTTGTCAGAGATTTTTTTTTTTTTCTGTTTCTTGCATTTTTTCCCTCTTTTTCCCTGGGTGCTGAGGAGGATTTTTTTTTCTCTCAATGGAACTTGCACAGCTGTCTGGCCGTGTGGATCAGCTTGCCACTGAGGTTCGGAGTATTGCTACCTATCTTGCTGGGTTGCCGGTTGTGGAACCTAGGATTCCCATGCCAGATTTGTTTTTGGGAGATCGGGCCAAATTTCTGAATTTCAAAAATAACTGTAAGTTGTTTTTTGCCTTAAAACCTAAGTCCTCAGGGAACGCAGCACAGCAGGTTCAAATTGTCATCTCTCTCCTGCGCTGCGATCCTCAGGATTGGGCTTTTTCCCTGACACCTGGGGACCCTGTTTTGAGTGATGTTGATGCATTTTTTCTGGCTCTGGGGTTATTGTACGATGAGCCTAATGTCACTGATCAAGCTGAAAGAACCTTGTTGGCATTAAATCAGGGGCTTGAGGACGCTGAGTTATACTGTCAGAAATTCCGAAAGTGGGCAGTCCTAACCAAATGGAATGGTGATGCTTTGGCAGCCCTTTATCGGAAGGGGCTGTCAGAGAATGTAAAAGATGTTATGGTGGGTTTCCCTGCTCCCTCTGGTCTCAATGATTCTATGTCATTAGCGATTCAAATTGACAGACGTTTGCGTGAGCGCAGAGGTATGCGTGGAATAGTGTTGCCTTGTGAGCCAGCTTCTGAACCCATGCAGTGTGATAGAGTGGCTTCTGGGGCACAGCGTCATGAGTTTCGAAAACGCAATGGGTTATGTTTCTATTGTGGTGACGCCTCTCATGCTATTTCTGTCTGCCCTAAGCGGGGAAGACGTTTTGCATGCTCAGTTGTCTTGGGTAGTGTTCAGACTAAATTTCTGTTGACTGTTACCCTGATTTGCTCCCTGTCCACATTTTCTGCTCAGGCTTTTGTTGATTCAGGAGCAGCAATTAACCTGATGGATTTTGATTTTGCCAAACGTTGTGGGTTTCCCTTGATACCCCTACGGAAGTCTATTCCCCTACTGGGGATTGATTCTACCCCTTTGGCTGAGAATAAACCCCAGTTTTCTACTCAGGTGATAATGAGGGTTGAACCTGATCATCAGGAGAGTTGCACATTTTTGGTACTGTATAATCTGCATGACATTATTGTACTAGGTTTCCCTTGGTTACAGTCTCATAATCCTGTTTTGGATTGGAGATCTGTGTCTGTGACCAGTTGGGGCTGCCAATGTGTTAATGCCAACACTCCTGTTTTTTCTGCCTCTCCCCAGTCTCAGGAAGTTCCTGACTTTTTGACTGATTTTTCTGATGTGTTTAGCGAAAGTAAATCTGCATCCTTGCCCCCCATAGGAACTATGACTGCGCCATTAAATTAGTGCCTGGTAGTAAATTCCCTAAAGGTCGCCTTTTTAACTTGTCTGTACCTGAACATGATGCTATGCGGTCTTATATCAAGGAGTCATTGGAGAAGGGTCATATCAGACCATCCTCTTCACCCTTGGGTGCCGGTTTTTTCTTTGTGACCAAAAAGGATGGTTCATTAAGGCCGTGTATTGATTATCGTCTCTTGAACAAGATCACTGTGAAATATCAATATCCGTTACCCTTGATTTCTGACCTGTATTCCAGGGTGAAAAGTGCTACTTGGCTTACCAAGCTTGACCTCAGGGGGGCGTATAACCTTATTCGCATTAAGCACGGGGATGAATGGAAGACGGCGTTTAATACCCCAGAGGGGCATTTTGAGTACCTAGTGATGCCCTTTGGGCTCACTAATGCTCCTTCCGTCTTCCAGTCCTTCATGAATGACATTTTCAGGGATTTTGTGGATAAATTTCTGATTGTTTATTTGGATGATATCTTGATTTTTTCCAATGACTGGGACTCTCATGTGAAACATGTTCGGACTGTGTTCCAGATTTTGAGAGAGAATGCTCTGTATGTGAAGGGATCAAAGTGTCTTTTTGTCGTACAGAGGATCTCATTTCTGGGATTCATTTTGTCTCCATCTGTTATTGAAATGGACCCGGTCAAGGTTCAGGCCATCTGTGATTGGGTCCAACCTACTTCATTAAAGGCTCTTCAGAGATTCTTGGGTTTTGCCAATTTTTATCGTAAATTTATTGGTAATTTCTCTGTTATTGTTAAACCATTGACTGATTTGACCAAAAAGGGTTCTGATGTGGTGAATTGGCCTCCTTAGGCAGTCTCTGCGTTTCAGGAACTTAAGCAGAGATTCACTTCTGCTCCTGTTCTACGGCAGCCTGATGTTTCTCTGCCATTTCAGGTGGAGGTTGATGCCTCTGAAATTGGGGCAGGTGCCGTTTTGTCCCAAAGAGATCCTGAGACCTCTAAAAGTAACCCTTGTGCCTTTTTCTCTCAAAAATTTTCTCCAACTGAACGTAATTATGACGTGGGTAATAGGGAGTTAATGGCCATGAAGTGGGCTTTTGAAGAGTGGAGACATTGGCTGGAGGGAGCCAAACATCAGGTGGTGGTCCTCACGGACCATAAGAATCTGGTTTATCTGGAATCAGCCAAGCGACTTAATCCTAGACAGGCCAGGTGGGCCTTGTTTTTCACACGTTTTAATTTTGTAGTTTCTTTTCTTCCTGGCACTAAGAATGTTAAGGCGGATGCCCTCTCGAGGAGTTTCCTTGCGGACTCTCCTGAGTTATCTGATCCTGCTGTTATTTTGAAAGAGGGTGTAGTTCTTTCCGCCATCTCGTCCAATTTGAGACTGGCTCTGGAAGGGTGTCAGGAGGATAAACCCGAGCGCTGCCCTATTGGGAAATTGTTTGTCCCAGATCGGTGGAAAAAGTGTGTGATGTCTGAGATTCATTGTTCCGCGTTGGCCGGTCATCCCGGAATTTTTGGTACCAGAGACTTGGTGAGTCGGTCCTTTTGGTGGCCTACTTTGTCTCGTGACATCAGGGAGTTTGTGCAGTCCTGTGGGACTTGCTCTCGCTCCAAGCCTTGCTCTCGCTCTAGTGGTTTGTTGATGCCATTGCCTGTGCCTAAGATACCATGGACCCATATCTCTATGGATTTTATTTCCGACCTCCCTGTTTCTCAGAGAATGACCGTTATCTGGGTGATTTGTGATAGGTTTTCCAAAAAGATACATCTTGTGCCATTACCTAAGTTGCCTTCCTCCTCCGAATTGGTGCCTTTGTTCCTTCAGCACGTGGTTCGGTTACACGGCATTCCTGAGAACATTGTGTCTGACAGAGGAATCCAGTTTGTTTCCAGATTTTGGAGGACTTTTTGTTCTAAACTTGGTGTTCAATTGTCTTTCTCCTCTGCTTTTCATCCTCAGACCAATGGACAAACTGAGAGAACAAACCAGACATTGGAGACTTATCTGAGATGCTTTGTGTCTGCTGATCAAGATGACTGGGTCTCTTTTTTGCCTTTGTCTGAGTTTGCTCTTAATAATAGGGCTAGCTCTGCCATTTTGATGTCTCCATTTTTCTGCAATTTTGGGTTTCACCCTCGATTTTCTTCGGGACAGACGGAGGCTTCTGTCTGTCCGGGTGTTGACTCTGTTGTGGAGTGTATGCAGCAGATTTGGGACCAGGTAGTGGAGAGGTTGTCCTCTCTCAGGAGAAGGCCAAGCGGTTTGCCAACCGGCATAGGACTGATGGTCCTCGGTTTAAAGTGGGGGACTTGGTCTGGTTGTCCTCAAGAAATATCCCTATGAGAGTTGCATCTCCTAAGTTTAAGCCTAGGTTCATTGGACCTTATAAGATCATGGAGATTCTTAATCCTATTTATTTTCGTTTACTTCTTCCAGGGACATTTAAGATCCATAACGTGTTCCACAAGTCCTTATTGAAGAGGTTTGTCGAGCCAGTGGTTCCTATGGGGCTGTGCCTCCTGACCCTGTTTTGGTTGAGGACAATCTGGAGTATGTGGTTGAGAAAATATTGGTGTCATGATCCCAGTGCAGGGTTGACCTGCACGCTAGGGGTTAAGGTTTTGATCCCAGTGCAAGCTCTTACCTGGGGCTTATTATTGTGGCCTCTCCTTGGTTCGGGGAGAGCTTCTTATAGAACTAGGAAGCTCCAATCCCTGTCAGTTATACTTTCGCCCTTGGCAGAGTGTGTTGACCCTGAGTGTGTTTGTGCTGTGTTCTGGTTTGCCTGATACTTTGGTTTTGACTCGGTCTGTTCTCTGGATACTGCTTGTTGGATTCTGTTTCTGTACCTTCGCTGTCTGTTTGGTTTTGACCTCTGCCTGTCCCGACTATCCGTTCTGTCTCATCCTTGGTACTATACTGTCTTCTCGTGCTTTGACCTTGGCTTGTTCAGATTTACGTCTCTGTCTGTGCCCCTGGGTAACTTTGTCCCGTAGTTACCTTTCTAGGAGTTTTCCCTCAGCTTCTAGCTCCCTGGAGCTGAAGCCACGCCCCTCAACTGTCAGGTGATTCAGGCCCTGAAACCATCTCTCTCCTGCCTTGCTCACCCTGCGTTCCTAGGAGCCTGAAGCTTTCTTCTGCACTCGTCTTCCGGGAGATTGCACTGGTGAGTTCTCTTGCAATCCTCACCGTGATATTATAACTGACCGCTAATTTTTTTTTGTTTTTTTTTTGCTTCACGGCTGTGTTTAGGGCGCAGGTTGTGCAGAGAGTTATGGATCCCATACAGTCGCTGTCCGAACAGATGAAAAATCTGAGTCAGATGTTTCAGGATTTATCTCTGGAACAGCAAGCACTGTCGTGTTCACAGCGGCAGGTTTCTGAGACTGTGCAGGGGGCTTTATCTGCTGGTTCTCTGAGGGCTATGGCGAGTGATGTTGCGCTCGTGTCCTCAGAACCACCTGTTAAACTGCCTGACTTCTTTTCTGGGAACGAAAAGGAGTTTAGGATCTTCATGGAGGGTTGCAAACTTTTCTTTAGTTTGAGACCACGGTCCTCTGGGGATGAAAGTCAGAGGGTAGGGGTCATCATGTCTTTATTAAAGGGTCCCCACAAGCATGGGCATTTTCCCTTCCTCCCACTGCCCCTGAGAGAGTGTCGGTGAATGCATTCTTTGAGGCCCTCGGGCACATATATGATGAGCCTGACCGAGTGCGATTGGCAGAGGACATGGTGATGAGCGTCTGTCAGGGGAAGCACTCGGCCAAGTGGTTTTGTACTGAGTTCCGCCGCTGGGCCGCAGAGATTTCTTGGGAGGACGCCGCCCTCCGAGGACTATTTCGCAGAGGCTTGTCCGAGCGGTTGCAGGATGCTTTGGCGTTACACCCCCCACCTAACTCTCTCGAGGACGCCATGACCCAGGCCGTCCGGATGGACCGCAGGTTGCGGGCCAGAGGGGTGATGCAGGTGGAGACTACATTGTTCCCCAGTGGAAAAGAGACTGTCTCTGAGCCTATGGATGTGGGCGCTATCACTCTGAAGGAAAAGGAGAGAAAACGCCGTTGGGAAGAACAGTTGTGCTTCTACTGCGGTAAAGCTGGACATTGGAAAAAGGAGTGTCCTGTCTGCCCGTCCTCAACCCGGTCGGCGGGAAACGACTAGGTCTGGGTAGTCAGCGAGGAGACTACTCAGACCCTCAGGTACACTTTTCCTCGTTCTCTAAGGTGTTGCTTCATGTGGAACTGTTAGTGGACGGTTATTCTTTTTCCTCTACAGCCTTTGTGGACTGCGGGTCCTCCATCAATCTGATTGACTCTCAATTGGTCACACGCTGCAAGATAGGGACAGCTAGGCTTAAGACTCCGATCAAGGTGGTGGCCATTGACTCCTCCCCCCTCACAAAAGAGGGAATTCTCTTTATGTCTGACTTGTTTTCGCTCAGAGTGGGCGCTGCTCACGAGGAAAAATTAAGTTGTTTTGTTCTGGACAATCTACCAGCAGGGTTGGTGTTGGGCATGCCCTGGTTACAACGCCATAACCCAGTTATTAACTGGAAAACGTTGGAGATTGTTCAATGGGGGTTTAATGATTCTAAGTTATGTTATGAATCTGCACTGCTGGTTAAACCTGTTAAATCTGTGTCTGTGTCATCTGTCGAGCTGGAAGGTATTCCGGAGTACCTGAAAGACTTCGAAGATGTGTTCTCAGAAAGCGAGGCCGAGACGTTGCCGCCACATAGACCCTTTGACTGCGCCAGTCCCGGGGGCTAAACTACCTAAAGCCCGCCTGTTTAATTTGTCTGGACCTGAGCGCTTAGCTATGAAGGATTATATTGCTGAAAGTCTTCGCAAGGGACACATACGTCCCTCAGTTTCACCTGTGGCGGCGGGGTTCTTTTTTGTGAAGAAAAAAGATGGCGGTCTACGTCCCTGTCTCGACTTTCGTGAATTAAATAAGATTACTGTACGAAATACGTATCCCCTTCCGTTGATTCCTGATTTATGTAACCAACTATCAGGGGCAAAATGGTTCTCTAAACTGGATCTTCGGGGAGCATATAATTTGATAAGGGTCAGGAAGGGGGATGAATGGAAAACTGCGTTCCTCACGTCCGAGGGACTTTTTGAAAATTTAGTCATGCCGTTTGGTCTTACCAATGCTCCCGCCATATTTCAGAATTTCATCAACGTGGTGTTTTCTGATCTCATTGGTCGTTTTGTTGTTATCTACTTAGATGATATTCTGATATATTCCCCCGACAGTCATTCTCATATGAATCATGTACAAACTGTTCTCCAAAGACTTAGGGAAAATCATCTGTTTGCTAAACTGGAGAAGTGTGTGTTTTTTGTTCAAGAATTATCTTTTTTGGGATTGATTGTGTCCTGTGAGGGTTTTCGTATGGACCCCAAGAAGGTGCAGGCCATTGCGGATTGGGTACAACCCCGAGATCTTAAAGGGCTCCAGCGCTTCTTGGGGTTCGCCAATTACTACCGAAAATTTATTCGGGGGTTTTCGCAGGTGGTCAAACCACTCACTGATTTAACATGCAAAGGTTCGGATGTGAAAAATTGGTCCTCGCTCGCAAAAGAGGCCTTTGCTAGTCTGAAAAAATGCTTTATGACTGCTCCGGTGTTGGTACAGCCAGATCCGTCCAAACCATTTATTGTGGAAGTGGACGCCTCTGAGGTGGGGGTGGGTGCTGTGTTGTCCCAAGGTCCTGCCACTCTGACCAACCTCAGGCCATGTGCTTTTTTTTCCAGGAAATTCTCTGCTGCTGAGAGGAATTACGATGTTGGCAATAGAGAGCTTCTTGCGGTCAAGTTAGCGTTTGAAGAATGGAGGCACTTTTTGGAGGGGGCCAGTCACTCGGTTACTATTATCACCGACCACAAAAATTTATCATATATTGAGTCTGCTAAGAGACTAACACCCAGACAGGCCCGTTGGTCACTTTTTTTTTCCCGTTTTCAGTTTACTATTACGTTTCGTCCGGGGTCAAAGAATATCAAGGCTGATGCCTTATCTCGCAGTTTTCATCCGGTGTCTCCCCCTGAGCCACCTTCCTCCATTCTTCACCCTGGGGTTGTGTTGGCAGTGGTCTCGTCTGAGTTGGAACAGGAGATTGAGAGGGCCCAGTCTCTGGCCCCTGCTGCCAAGCCAGGGGGTAAGTTGTTTGTCCCAGAGCAGCTTCGGCTTAAACTCCTCCAGGAGTTCCATGAATCCAAGCTCAGTTCTCATCCTGGTATATCTGCCACACGTCGGGCGGTGGCTAGGATCTTTTGGTGGCCTACTCTTAGCTCTGACATAAAAAAATTTGTTTCTGGTTGTGGGGTCTGCGCTCGTTCTAAAAACTCACATAGCCGGCCGGCTGGGGAACTGATGCCCTTGGCAGTTCCCGAACGGCCATGGACTCACTTGTCCATGGATTTTATTACTAATCTTCCTCCATCCAAGGGCAATACGGTGGTATGGGTAGTGGTGGACAGGTTTTCGAAGCAGGCTCATTTTGTACCCTTATCCGCACTACCCTCAGCTGAGACTTTGTCCAGATTGTTTGTACAGCATGTTATCCGGTTGCATGGGGTACCCTTGAATGTGGTGTCTGATCGTGGAGTGCAGTTTGTGGCAAAGTTTTGGCGTGCTTTTTGCAAGAAATTGGGGATGTCTCTATCTTTTTCATCTGCATACCATCCTGAGAGCAATGGTCAGACGGAACGCACTAATCAGTCTCTGGAACAGATCCTCAGATGTCTGACTTCTGCAAGACAGAATGACTGGTGTGATGTACTGCCTTTGGCGGAATTCGCCTTCAATAGTCGGGTGAGCCAATCTACTGGTATGTCTCCTTTCCTGATCAATTATGGTTTTAGTCCTCATTTTGGTGAGTTTTCTCGTTTGGATTCTGGGTGTCCAGGGGCAGAGGGGTCTGTTCAGCGATTAAAGAATACATGGGCGGAGGTCCAGTGGAATATATCCAGGTCTCAAGGCAGGTACAAGTTTTTCGCTGACAGGAAAAGAACACTAGGTCCTATGTTTCGGGTTGGAGAGAAAGTTTGGCTCTCCACGCGAAACATTAAGTTGAAGGTTCCATCAGCCAAGTTGGGCCCCAAGTTCATTGGTCCATACAAGATTGTGGAAAAGATCAATCCAGTGGCTTACAGGTTGTGTCTTCCAGTCTCATTCAAGATCCCTAACGTCTTCCATAAAAATATCTACTGAAACCTTTTGAGGCAGTCTGGGGGGAGTCCGAGTCCGCTGCTCCTCCTGTTTTGGTTGAGGGACACATGGAATATGAGATTGAGCATATCGTTGACTCCAGGTTGGTGCAGCGGTCGGTACAGTACCTGGTTCATTGGAAGGGGTATGGACCGGAGGACAGATCCTGGGTGCCGGCCCGTTTGATGCATGCGGATCGCCTGGTTCGGGCTTTCCATGCCAGGTTCCCGGGCAAGCCTGGGGGTCCAGAGGCCCCCCGTTGAGAGGGGGGTACTGTCATGATCCCAGTGCAGGGTTGACCTGCACGCTAGGGGTTAAGGTTTTGATCCCAGTGCAAGCTCTTACCTGGGGCTTATTATTGTGGCCTCTTCTTGGTTCGGGGAGAGCTTCTTATAGCCCTAGGAAGCTCCAATCCCTGTCAGTTATACTTTCGCCCTTAGCAGAGTGTGTTGACCCCTGAGTGTGTTTGTGCTGTGTTCTGGTTTGCCTGATACTTTGGTTTTGACTCGGTCTGTTCTCTGGATACTGCTTGTTGGATTCTGTTTCTGTACCTTCGCTGTCTGTTTGGTTTTGACCTCTGCCTGTCCCCGACTATCCGTTCTGTCTCATCCTTGGTACTATACTGTCTTCTCGTGCTTTGACCTTGGCTTGTTCAGATTTACGTCTCTGTCTGTGCCCCTGGGTAACTTTGTCCCGTAGTTACCTTTCTAGGAGTCTTCCCTCAGCTTCTAGCTCCCTGGAGCTGAAGCCACGCCCCTCAACTGTCAGGTGATTCAGGCCCTGAAACCATCTCTCTCCTGCCTTGCTCACCCTGCGTTCCTAGGAGCCTGAAGCTTTCTTCTGCACTCGTCTTCCGGGAGATTGCACTGGTGAGTTCTCTTGCAATCCTCACCGTGATAATTGGATTCTCATTTTTCTAGACGGAAACTCCAGTATTTGGTTAAGTGGAGAGGTTATGGTCAGGAGGACAATTCTTGGGTGTTTGCTTCGGACATCCATGCTAGGAGACTGATCCGTGCGTATCACCGAGCTCATCCTGACCGACCTGGTTGCACAAATGAGGGTTCGGTGACCCCTCCTCAAGGGGGGGTACTGTTGTGAATGTTTTGGAAATTAATTCTGAGCAGAAGCTCCCTCTGGTGGTTACAAACAGTACTGAACCATTCAATAAGGATTGGCAATCAGGATTCACAGACTGGCTTGATATAAGGGAGGTTCCCTCCCATCATGGTTGCCGGTGATCAATTGTTCTTGTCTCAACTGTGGTTCCTGGTTCACTTGGAAGCTTGCTGAGTCTTGCCTCTTCTTCTGCTTTCAGATAAGATATTTTCTATTTTTGTTTTTGTGCTTGCCATTTGCATATTTCTCTGCATTTCTGTGAGGTTAGCCAGGTTCCCCCCCCCCCCGGGGGGCTTGGGCTCCTCTCGGTTCCGCTGGAGCCACTGTTGTTTGTTCATTTGCCTTTTCCAGTTTTTTCTGCGGCTTAGTTTTGTTACACCAGAGAACTGATTTAGGTGGTAGAGGTCGTGTGATCTCAGGTGGTTTTGCAATTAGTAGCGTTGGCATTTTTTAGGGTTTTTTTGGATTGCAGTGAGTATCCTTTCTATCCTTTTCTGTCTAGGCAGATTGGGCCCCAGCGTTTGCTCATACTATTTTCTGTCTGTGTCTGTATTTCCTCTTGTCTAACCGCCATTACATGTTTGGGGGCTTCCTATGTTCTTTGGGGATCTGCTCCGGGGCAGATAGCTTTCCTCTTTCTACTTTAGGTGTAGTTAATCTCTCAGGCTGTGACGAGGCGTCTAGGACCAACGTAGGAACGCTCCACGGCTGCCTTTACTTGTGGTGGTTAGTCAGGGTACTGCAATCCAATAGATTCCAACCTCTCTGGTGTATTGCCGTTTTTGCCTGCTCTCCTCAGCTACCAAAACATAACAGACTTTTCTACCCCTGTGTCATCCGGGGGAGAGTGAAAGCTTGAGGATTTGGTAAAATCACCTCACCAAACATTTTAAGCTTTAAAATTGATAATAATTTGTAGCTGCATCTATAATTTTGGGCCTGTAGCAGTGTGTGTTACTCATTTTAATAGGTCATCTATAATAAGCTCCACCAGCTTTCAAATTAATAATAATTTTTAGCTGCATCTTGCCTGTAGAATAATTTTGGGCCTGTAGCAGTGTGTGCTACTCATTCTAATAGGCCATCTATACTAAGCTCCACCAGCTTTCAAATTAATAATAATTTTTAGCTGCATCTTGCCTGTAGAATAATTTTGGGCCTGTAGCAGTGTGTGGTACTCATTGTATTAGGCCATCTACACTAAGCTCCACCAGATTTCAAATTAATAATAATTTTTGCTCTCTCTGAACGTGTGTTCAGCGCTGCTGGTGGTGTGCTGAGTCTGACAGATAAGCGCACGCGGCTGTCCACTGAGAATGTAGACAGACTCACGTTCATAAAGATGAACAAATCATGGATCCGCAAGGACTTTTCTACCCCTGTGTCATCCTGGGGAGAGTAAAAGCTTGAGGATTTGTTCAAATCACCTCACCAACCATTTTAAGCAACTCTGGGGCAATTGATGCTACTTAAGTGGTGTCTGTGCCCCAAATTTTTGGAAAAAATGGAGACTTTTTGGAGTCCCCTTGCTGTGTTTTACGTGACGTTGGCATCGTCAATTACAGGTGGTTGGGTCTTTCCCCACCCCCCTTTTAACCGTAAGAAACTACATACACTATGGCTTAGGGTAACACAGATGGTTGAGTGTGAAGACTAGAGCTGTTTACTCATACTATAGCCTGGGAATCAGAGGTCTGCTACAAAGCTTGAGTGTCTGCTAGTCAGCGGAGTAGCCACCGGCTGTAGATCTAATTACAAATTTTTAACTGTATCTAACCCAGACAATAATTTTGGGCCTAGTAGCAGTGTCTGCTAGTCAGCGGAGTAGCCACCGGCTGTAGATATAATTAGAAATTTTTAACTGCATCTAGCCCAGACAATAATTTTGCAACCAAATTCAGATAGACGGTTTCAAAGGAGCGCCAGGCTGGCGATAAAGGCAGATGAGATTAAGGTTGTCCGCTGCAGCTCCGGCCAGGTACCTCAAGAGAGGATCAGACATAAGTGATGATAAAGCAATCCGGTCATAAGGAGCGCGAGGGATGCAATTCAGCTGATATTAAAAAGTCTTCATTTATTGATATCCACAACGCGTTTCAACGGAATAGCTCCGTCTTCCTCAGGTGGCAGTTATACATAGAATGGAGTAGGAAAGCTATATAAAGGTGGAGCAGCAAATGAAAATTAAAAGGCAATTAATCATAACACCCACATGATTAAAAATGCAAATATGACTGCAAAAAAGAAAAAAAAACAACAAAAAAAACAGATAAATTGAATAAAACCAACCTAAAAACGACATAAAAACAATGTACACAAGGAAAAATAAATGAAAAGAAATAAATAAATAAATCTCGAAATGCATATATTACGTGACTTTTTCAATAGTGAGGTTTAACCCCTCAGGGGCCAGTGTACCAAGTTTAACACTACGGGGGTGGCTCATCACTAGTTACAAGGACACTAAACTTCAGGCAAATTTCCAACGGATGAGAGATGATCTTAGTGCAATTAACTGGGACAATATTCTGAGATTTAAAAATACACAAATAAAATGGGAGACGTTTATTAGCATCCTGAATAGGACCTGTGCACAATATACACCCTATGGAAAAAACATGTTAAAAATAGGAGGAAACCACTATGGCTAAATAGAGCTGTAAGGGGCGCAATAAGTGACAAAAAGAAAGCGTTTAGGGAATTAAAGCAAGTAGGTAGTGATGAGGCATTAAATAAATACAGAAGATTAAATATTTTTTTTTAAATGCAAATCAAGACAGCAAAGATTGAGACAGAGACTCATTGCCAGAGAGAGTAAAAATAATCCCAAAAAAATAAATAGTAAGAAACTAAAAAATGATAGTGTTGGTTCCCTTAAAAATAGTCTGGGTGGATTAGGATGAGGAAAAAGCCAATATGCTAAATTACTTTTTTTTCAACAGTATTTACACAAGAAAATCCCATGACAGGTAACATGATCAGTGATAAAAAAAAATTTCTCCATTAAATGTCACCTGCTTAACCCAGCAGGAAGTACGACGGCATCTACAAATCACTAAAATTGACAAATCCCCGGGCCCGGATGGGATACACCCCCGAGTACTGCAGGAATTAAGTACAGTCATAGATAGACCATTATTTTTAACCTTTAAAGATTCTATAATAACTGGGTCTGTACCACAGGACTGGCATATAGCAAATGTGGTGCCAATATTCAAAAAGAGGACAAAAACAGAACCTGGAAATTATAGGCCAGTGAGCTTAACATCTACTGTGGGTAAAATCCTGGAGGATTTTCTAAGGGATACTATATTGGAGTATCTGAAGAAGAATAACCTCATGACGCAATATCAACATGGGTTTACGAGAGACCGTTCCTGTCAGACTAATCTGATGAGTTTCTATGAAGAGGTACATTCCGGACTGGAACAAGGGAACGCAGTGCACGTGGTATATATGGACTTTTCAAAAGCTTTTGATACGGTGCCACATAAAAGGTTGATACATAAAATGAGAACAATGGGGATAGGGGAAAATATGTGTAAGTGGGTTAAGAACTGGCTCAGGGATAGGAAACAAAGGGTGGTTATTAATGGAGCACACTCAGACTGGGTCACGGTTAGCAGTGGGGTACCACAGGGGTCAGTATTGGGGCCGCTTCTCTTTAACATATTTATTAATCACCTTGTAGGGGGCATACAGAGTAGTATTTCAATATTTGCAGATGACACTAAACTCTGCAGGGTAATCAATACAGAGGAGGACAATTATATATTACAGGAGGATTTATGTAAACTAGAAGCTTGGGCTGATAAATGGCAAATGAGCTTTAATGGGGATAAATGTAAGGTCATGCACTTGGGTAGAACAAACAAGATGTATAATTATGTGCTTAATTGTAAAACACTGGGCAAAACTGTCACTGAAAAAGAATTGGGTGTATGGGTGGACGACAAACTCACATTTAGTGGCCAGTGTCAGGCAGCTGCTGCAAAGGCAAATAAAATAATGGATGCATTAAAAGAGGCATAGATGCTCATGAGGAGAATATAATTTTACCTCTATACAAGTCACTAGTGCGACCACACTTAGAATACTGTGTACAGTTCTGGTCTCTGGTGTATAAGAAAGACATAGCTGAACTGGAGCGGGTGCAGAGAAGATCGACCAAGGTGATTAGAGAACTGGGGGGTCTGCAATACCAAGACAGGTTATTACACTTGGGGTTATTTAGTTTGGAAAAACGAAGGCTTAGGGGGGATCTTATTACAATGTATAAATATATGAGGGGACAGTACAAAGACCTTTCTAATGATCTTTTTGCTCTTAGACCTGTGACGGGGACAAGGGGGCATCCTCTACGTCTGGAGGAAAGAAGGTTTAGTCATAATCACAGACGCAGATTCTTTACTGTAAGAGCAGTGAGACTATGGAACTCTCTGCCGTATAATGTTGTAATGAGTGATTCCCTACTAAAATTTAAAAAGGGACTGGATGCCTTTCTTGAAAAGTATAATATTACAGGTTATATCCACTAGTTTCCTAGATATTGCGTTAATCCAGGGAGCTAGTCTGATTGCCATATGTAGAGTCGGGAAGGAATTTTTTTCCCCAATGTGAAGCTTACTGTTGCCACATGGGTTTTTTTTTGCCTTCCTCTGGATCAACATGTTAGGGCAGGTTAGGATAGGATATGGGTTGAACTAGATGGACTTAAAGTCTTCCTTCAACCTTAATAACTATGTTACTATGTTACTATATAAGAGGTCCCCTCCTTTTTTAATAAATAAATAATAAAAAAATAGCGTGGGTTCCCCTTATATTTGTTAACCAGCCAGAGTAAAGCAGACTACTGGGACTGGTATTTCAGGCTGGTAAGGATCCAATATCCATGAACCTTACCAGTCTGATAATACCTGGCCGCAGCAGTCTGCTTACCTTGAATGATTAGCAAAAATTGTGGGATCCCCTCCAAAAACAATAGCGTGGGGTCCACCTATTTTTGTTAACCAGCCAAGGAAAAAGCAGACAGCTGCGGTCTGGTATTTTCAGGCTGGTGAGGCCCATGGATTTTGGCCATCACCAGCCTAAAAATAGAAGCCCACTGCCGCCCCTCAATTGTCACATCCAAAGATGCACCAGTTATAGCACTTTACTCGGCTCTTCACACTTTCCCTGTAGCAGTGACAAGTGGGCTTCATATTTGTGGGGTTAATGTCATCTTTTGTATTGTCAGGTGACATCAAGCCCACAGTTTAGTAATGGAGAGGCGTCTATAAGACACCTCTCCATTACTAATCCTAGTTATATGGTAAATAAACACACAGCAAGAATAAAGTCTTTTAATTGAAATAATGACACAGATTCCTTTAATAGATCTTAAGTAAACCATACTTACTGCATCGCCTATTCCACCGACGCCTTCGTCTCCTGAAAGAGAATTAAAATAAAAAAGCAACAATATCCTTACCTGTCCGCCGAGAAGATATACAGTACAGACCAAAAGTTTGGACACACCTTCTCATTCAACGATTTTTCTGTATTTTCATGACTGTGAAAATTGTAGAATCACACTGAAGGCATCAAAACTATGAAGTAACACATGTGGAATTATACATTACACTTTACAAAAAAGTGTGAAACAACTGAAAATATGTCTTTAATTTTAGGTTCTTCAAAGTAGCCACCTTTTGCTTTGATTACTGCTTTGCACGCAGAAAAGGTGAACGGATGGACTCTACATGCCTGGTTCCCACCGTGAAGCATGGAGGAGGTGGTGTGATGATGTGGGGGTGCTTTGCTGGTGACACTGTAGTGGATTTATTCAAAATGAAGGCATACTGAAGCAGCATGGCTACCACAGCATCTTGCAGCGACATGCTATTCCTTCCGGTTTGCGTTTAGTTGGACCATCATTTATTTTTCAACAGGGCAATGACCCCAAACACACCTCCAGGCTGTGTAAGGGCTATTTGACCAAGAAGGAGAGTGTTGGGGTGCTATGCCAGATGACCTGGCCTCCACAGTCACCAGACCTGAACCCAATCGAGATGGTTTGGTGTAAGCTGGACCGCTCACCACTTCAATTTTGAATAATCCCCAACAGTGTCACCAGCAAAGCACCCCCACACCATCACACCACCTCCTCCATGCTTCATGGTGGGAACTAGGCATGTAGAGTCCATCCGTTCGCCTTTTCTGTGTGCAAAGCAGTAATCAAAGCTAAAGGTGGCTACTTTGAAGAACCTAGAATATAAGACATATTTTCAGTTGTTTCACACTTTTTTGTAAAGTGTAATGTATAATTCCACATGTGCTAATTCATAGTTTTGATGCCTTCAGTGTGATTCTACAATTTTCATAGTCATGAAAATACAGAAGAATCTTTGAATGAGAAGGTGTGTTCAAACTTTTGGTCTGTACTGTACATTCTGACAATGAATTAAGGCTTGCAAGTGTCATCAAAAGCAACAAAAAAGGATTTTGGGGATACGTCAAAAGTAAAAGAAAAGTCAAAGATGCTATATGATTTTTACAGGATGAAAATGGTGAAATGGTAAGACAGGATGTTGAGAAGGCTGAACTTTTAAATTCCTATTTTGCATCTGTTTTCTCTCAGAAAGGAAATGTAACATCAACTGATCTTCACTGTCCTATTAAAGGAATAGAAGAATCGAGGATATCTATAAACAGAAAGACAGTGAGGAAACACTTAGCTAACCTAAATGAATTCAAGTCTCCAGGTCCAGATGAATTACACCCCAGAGTACTGAAGGAGATAGCAGAAGAAATTCTTGAACCACTGTCCATAATCTTTGAAAATTCTTGGAGAACAGGAGAAGTCCCAGAAGACTGGAGAAGAGCAAATGTTGTTCCTATCTTCAAAAAGGGGAAGAAGGTGGACCCAGGGAACTACAGGCCGGTGAGTCTGACTTCTATACCAGGAAAGATCTTTGAACAAATTATTAAAGAACATGTATGCAAGTACCTGGATAAGAATGAAGTGATTAAACAGAGTCAGCATGGGTTTGTAACTAATAAGTCATGTCAGACTAACTTAATTTCCTTCTATGACAGAATCACTGACTGGGTGGATCAGGGAAATGCTGTAGATATAGTATATCTTGACTTCAGCAAAGCATTTGACAAAGTATCTCACACAATCCTTATTGAAAAATGACTAAGTATGGAATGGACAAGGCAACTGTTAGGTGGATTCATAACTGGCTTAGTGATCGGTCCCAAAGAGTAGTCATAAATGGCTGCACATCCAGTTGGAAGAATGTCTCAAGTGGGGTACCACAAGGCTCTGTTTTGGGCCCTGTATTGTTCAACATCTTTATCAATGATTTAGATGAAGGAATTGAGGGTAAACTGATCAAATTTGCTGATGACACAAAGCTAGGAGGGGTAGCTAATACTAGAGAAGAGAGAGAGAGGATTCAAAAAGATATAAATAAACTGGAGCAGTGGGCAGCAACTAACAGAATGGATTTTAACAGGGAAAAATGCAAAGTACTACATCTGGGCAATAAAAATGAAAAAAGCATATACAAAATGGGAGGAATAGGGCTAAGCAACAGCACATGTGAAAAAGACGTGGGTATACTAATAGATCACAGACTGCATGAGTCAACAGTGTGATGCAGCAGCAAAAAAGACAAATGCAATTCTAGGATGTATCAACAGAAGCATACAGTCTAGATCACGTGAGGTCATTATTGCCCTCTACTCCTCTTTGGTCTGACCTCATCTGGAATACTGTGTCCAGTTTTGGGCACCACATTTTAAAAAAACATCAACAAACTGGAGCAAGTTCAGAGAAGAGCCACCAGAATGGTGACCGGTCTGCAAACCATGTCCTATGAGGAACGGTTGCAGGATTTGGGAATGTTTAGCTTGCAAAAAAGAAGACTGAGAGGAGACTTAATAGCTGTCTAAAAATATATCAAGGGCTGTCACATTGTAAAAGGATCATCTTTTTTCTCATTTGCACAAGGAAAGACTAGAAGCAATGGGATGAAACTGAATGGGAGGAGACACAGATTAGATATTAGAAAAAACTTTTTGACAGTTAGGGTGATCAATGAGTGGAACAGGCTGCCACGAGAGGTGGTGAGTTCTCCTTCAATGGAAGTCTTCAAACAGAGGCTGGACAGACATCTGTCTGGGATGATTTAGTGAATCCTGCTTTGAGCAGGGGGTTGGACCAGATGGCCCAGGAGGTCCCTTCCAACTCTACCATTCTATGATTCTATGATACTGTCCCATGATGAGTCCAGCTGTGCTACATCTGGATGGCTTTGGCTGAACGGTGGCATTATGCCACCATTCAGGTTGACATACAGAACACAGCTGAGCTTGAAGATGATTACTGGAGATAGCTGGGTCCCCAGCAGTCATGGGCACTGCAGTTCTTGCAATCAGCTGATTGTGAGAAATTGGCTAGTGACCGGAGATAACCCCATCCCTGGCAATCATGTGCACTGCAGTTCTCGCGATCAGCTGATCGATTGCAAGAACTGCAGTGTAGGTGTATTTCCAGCTGAAACAAGTTATGTCATTATTTAAATTAGTACACATGCGTAGTAAGCTGCGTTCCCGCATTTAATACACGTGACTAAGAAGATAATGCAGTTTTACCACATCTAATGATAGTGAATGGGTAATTTACGCAGCAGAGACTGAGCGTCTCAGCTACATAAATAGACATGCTGTGGTCTGGAAAGACGCGTGGCATGTCCGTCTCCACAGGGAAGCCTCAGGCGTCCGTGCACGCATAGTGGACATGGGATTTCTTGAAATCCCATCCACTATGCTGTAACATCTGGCCGCTGCGTGTTGGACGCTGCGGATGTATGCAGCATCCAACCCACAGCGATTACTGACCATAGGAACATATCCTTACATGTACATATTTCTAGGCTTTATATGTCATACACTGTAATGACTAAAGTGTTCAGGTTCTTCATTCAGTCCCATTGCCATGGGTGTATAAAATGCAGCACCTAGCCAAGCAGTCTGACCGTTGTAAAAAGTAACTTCAGAAAATGTCTTCTTTAAATCTGTCACCACATTTGACCTATCTAAACTATTAATATGGACATACAGGTTATAGACTGCTGAGGAGAATGATGCCTGTATGCCTCATATCAGATATCAGGTGGATAAATCATCTTTTATCACTTTAAATAAATGACCTCTTCCAGGGTCTGGGGAGAATGCTGCCTGGAAGATAACTCTGCCTCCAGAGCTTTTTTTTACCTGTTGGGGGAGTTACCAGTATGATTTGTAATGGATACTAGTGTTATCAGTGTGATGTGTAAGGGTGAGTGCACACGTTGCGGATTCAGTTGCGGATTTTTCCGAGCGGATTTTGCTAAATCCGCAGGTAAAATGACCTGCGTTTTACCTGCAGATTTTGTGCGGATTTCCCCTGCGGTTTTACACCTGCGGATTTCTATAATGGAGCAGGTGTAAAACCACTGCATATTCCGCACAAAGAATTGACATGCTGCGGATTCAAATCCACAGCAAATCTTTGCGGAAAAATCCGCAGCATGTGCACAGCGGTTTTTTTTTTTACATAGATTAGAATGGTACTATACAACGCAGCAGAATCTGCTGCGGATCCACAGGGCCAAATCTGCTGCGGATCCGCAGCAGAATCCGCAACGTGTGCACATACCCTAATGTTTACCAGTGTGATGTGTAATGGTTATCAGTGTTACCGGTGTGATGTGTAATGGCCGCTCACTGCTTTCCTGATCTCACTGCAGAGCTGTGTGTGATTATACCTGACACATTTGCAGGTTCCTCTCAGCTTCCATCTCACAGGCTGGCAGGTTTGCAATATTGTTACAATACAGCAGAGCTCGGAGAACTGCAAAACATGTGTTTGCAAGAAGACAAATTTAACTTCTCTTGATCTGTGTTAGTTACTTGTCTCACACTGGTAATTCCTCCTTCAGTGTAAAGCCCCTGTCACACACAGCGATCTCGCTAGCGAGATCGCTGCTGAGTCACTAATTTTGTGACGCAACAGCGATCTCCCCTGCGATATCGCTGTGTGTGACACTGATCAGCGACAGGCCCCCCTGCCGGGTATCGCTGATCGTTGTCCAAAGGCCAGGACATTTTTTTGATCGTTGGTCTCCCGCTGGCCAGCATGCGTGTGGCAGGCAGGAGACCAGCGATCAGCTGGTAACCAAGGTACACATCAGGTTTCCAGACGCCGTGCAGAGCCTGGAAACCAAATGTGTACCTTGGTTACCAGCTCCCTGCACCAGCGGGCTTGTATCCAACGTACACTGCGGGTAACTAAGCGACATTACCCGCAGTGTCACTGTCCTGATCGCTGCCTGTTTGGCAGCTCACTAGCGATAATGTGGCGACACACCAGCGATCCTGACAAGTGCATATCGTTGTCGGGATTGCTGGTGTGTCGCTATGTGTGACGGGGCCCTTAGGCAGTGGCTTTCACGACAGTGCAGTAATGAGGCAGTTACCCAAAATAGTTCAACTCAAATGTCTTTATTTTTGCAACTTACAAAAATAAACTCAAATGTTATCCTCTGGTTCGCAGCTGGATAGTCCTTAACAGTCTGTATCAATCCATTGCTGTACGTGCAGCAATGGCTTAGCTCTCTCTGGCTCTAACCTGTGTTCAGTCTCACAAGAAGAGGGGGCGGGTTTAGTCAAGGAACCCAGCCGGATATAAAGGAAAAAGCGGCCGCAGCAGAGGAGTTTGGCACCAATCCAGGGCAGCGTGCAGTCAGGTGAGCGGCGCGCTTTGCCCCTTCTCCCCACCGAGTATCGGCGCTGTGACAGGCCGCATTGGAAGAGTCCCCCACCATCTGCAGAAGGACTGCTGCGCCCAGGGGAGCTGTGTGTTCAGCAGCCCAGAGAGAGGAGTGCTCCGTACTAAGAGCACCAGCATCATGCAGGCCGGCGTCCGCTGTCTCCCGCCGCCAGCAGCGGGGACCAGAGGGAGAGAGACATGCAGTGTGTGCCTGGTAACTACCAGAGAGAAAGGCGCTGTACGCTCCGTGTCCGTGAGTACAGTGCACGTGCAACATAAGAGTGACCAGGTGCGGGACAGACACTTGCGCCCTGACTTTGCCAGGTTATATTTGCCAAGCCACATTGGGCTTGTACAGGACTGTGGCCCTCACCCTTGTCAGCCACTTCAGCATATGGACTGGGGCTCTGCGGAAAGTACTGGAGACCGACCGCTGCCGCCAAAAGATGGACAATTGTTTTGTTCAGGACCTCGTAGGAAAAGCACCGCGCCCGCCGTTGTTGGCGCCATCGCCTGCTCCTTAATTGCCATGGCCTGGAAGACGACTGACAGGCTAAGTTGATCTAACAAGAACTGCTACTATTTTTCCCCTTGTTTTTCATTGACTCTGCACATCTTTTTGCATCTGAACTGTTTTTGTCCTCTCTTTAACTGTTTGCCTCCCTACGTGGAGAATTACCATTTAGTAATGTCTGAAGATGCGAGTACAATTGAAGCTCTTACCGACGCCAGTAGTGTGATCAGATCATGTGATCACGCTGCTGACGTCAATCTCCGCTCTGGAGAGGCACACATTGGTGGTAAGTGCTCCAGTGGAGCTGAAGACACTGAAGATTAAGTGCAGAAGGAGGGGGAGATTTGGAGAGTGGATGGGGCATTTAATGCGTGTGGAGAGATTTGGAGTGGGGAGTGGGGATGGGGGCATTTAATGCGTGTTTGGAGATTTAGAGTGTGAAGTGGGGATGGGGCATTTAATGTGAGGGGAGATTTGGAGTGGGGATGGGGCATTTAAAGTATGTGGGGAGATTTGAAGGGGGGATGGGGCATAACATGCGTGTGGGGAGATTTGGAGTGGGGATGGGGCATTTAATGCGTGTTTGGAGATTTGGAGTGGGGAGTGGGGATGGCGGCATTTAATGTGTGGGGAGATTTGGAGTGGGAATGGAGCATTTAATGTGTGTGGGGAGATTTGGAGTGGTGATAGGGCATTTAATGTATGTGGGGAGATTTGGAGTGGGGATGGAGGCATTTAATGTATGTGGGGAGATTTGAAGTGGAGATGGGGCATAAAATGCGTGTGGGGAGATTTGGAGTGGGGAGTGGGGATGGGGCATTTAATGCGTGTTTGGAGATTTGGAGTGGGGATGGGGGCATTTAATGTGTGTGGGGAGATTTGGAGTGGGGATGGAGCATTTAATGTGTGTGGGAGATTTGGAGTGGTGATGGGGCATTTAATGTGTGTGGGGAGATTTGGAGTGGGGAGGAGGGCATTTAATGTGTGTGGGGAGGGGGAGTGTGATGAAAAGGTACAGTATAGAGACTGAGCCCTATAGGGAGGACACAGTGTGAGAGGACAGTGTGAAAAGGGGTCCCAGTATGGAAAGAAGAGGACAGTGTGATGAGCATTTACCATAAGAGGGACAGCGTGGGGGTCATATTTTGAGCAGACAATATAGTGAGGGGCAATTATTTATTCAAGGGCTAAGCGTAGGGCAGATATTTTTATTCAGAAGCAATATAATGAAACTTCTATCTTTAAGGGTATCATGTGGAGATTTGCTGTAGTAGAGTGGAGAAGATGGAAGTTTGCAGAGACGAGCTGTGGATGAGAAAACTCATCATGAGGTCTAGACAAGATGAAGAAAAGAAGGAGAACGACTCGAGAGACGACGTCATCTATCAGGTACCTGGATGTAAATATTATTTGTGAAACTGACTAATTCTCATGTTTTTCTTTATGTTAGGAGCATTAAAGGGGTTGTCCAGGTTTGTGCTGAGTCTGCAGTCATTCTATGTGATTGCAGACTTCTGAATTCTCATAGTGCTCACTGAACGCTGTTAGGATTCTCTCGTACTGGCAATTTACATATATGCGGTCATATGCTGACTAGACATGTGTGGCCTCACTCAATGAAAATGAACAGAGCGAGGCCGGGCACGTCTAGTCGGAATGTAGCCAGGAGTATACAAATCACATGCTTGTGCTGACATGACTATCCACTCTTGCCACCGGCAAGGTAAGATCCTAAAACTGTGCAGTGCATTCGTTGTGATAATTCAGAAGCCTGCAATGTCAGGATTCAGCTCTGCAGGTTCCAGTAGTCATCACATGGACACTTCACTCATACGCAACTTTCATACTTATGGTCCTGTGACAAAGAGCTTCTCTTTCAGCTTCTGTCAGTTTTTCACTGAACATTGAGAGCATTAGGGAGAGCAGCTCGTCGGTACATGACTAAGGCCGGGGTCACACATGCGAGAAACTCACGCGATTCTCGTGCGAGTCTGTCGCATAAACACCCGGCACTGCCCCCAGCACTCGGACCGGAGCGTGCGGCTGCATATATTTCTATGCAGCCGCACGCTCTGTTCCGAGAGTCGGCGGCAGTGCCAGGTGTTCATGCGACAGACTCGCACGAGAATCGGGTGAGTTTCTCGCATGTGTGACCCCGGCCTTAGTGTGCAAATCGCATATGTACGTATGGGGGGCGCCAAACTGAATTCTTGCCCCGGGTGCCAGAAACCCTAGATACACCTCTGCCGGTGTAAGGAGGTCAAGGGTATTAACCGTCTGAGGTTTAAACCCCTTTAATGGTGTTAAGATGTAAATATATGTGTGCTTGTAAATTGCTTTGTAGATATAAATGTGGGGGTTTACTGATAGGTAGTCAGTGCTTCCTTGGGGTCATTAGAGGAGGGCACTGGGAGAATAGTGTAAATAGTTTGGGTTCCTGTTATCTGCGAGGGATCACTAATGGGGGTACGTTAGAGATCTAGTTAGAACGTTATAAAAGGAAGTCAGTGCAGTATTCAGGGTTGGCCACTAGATGGGGGCAATTAGCACATCCGTACTGTTAGGGACTGTAGTTAGGGACTTGTTGCTAGGGAAGGATTGCCTCCAAGCGGGAATCTGTCAGGAAGTTCTCCTCGTAACGGAGATCAGTCGGGGGTGGACCTCGCCAGTGTGAGGACGTCCACGTTCCTGGACCCTAAGCATAGGGTAGAAGTAGTGGGGACCAGCAACCCCCTGAAGAAGCTGATGTAGAATAGACCGCAGTAGTGTGGACCCAGAGAGAGTGGGTTTACGCATCAGGAGTCCAGTGGAAGAGCCACTGTGAGTACGCTCAGCAGAAGAGGACGTGGAAGCGAGTGGGCCATCAGAAGTATCCAGGCAGGATAACCAGAGAGGCATAGACGACCTAGTAAATGTGTCTTTCTTATGCTGGATTGAAATGTCTCCAGGGGAAGCAGTTAAAGTGTCGTTTTCACCGAGCTCCTCGCCCGGTCAATACTTATTGGTCCATTCTGGTGTGGCAGCGGAGAAGACGCAGCCTTGTGAAGAATGTATTGCTGGTATCGTGTAAGAGATGCTTATGGTGTCCTGGATGTGCTGTGCCCGGAGGAAAATAAAGCAGAACTGTTTGACATGATTTTGGACTCTGACACTAATTGCTCTGTACGCTCCCTCACGGGACGAGAACACCATCATGCTATAGACATGACAGAGGTAAAACATTGCATAGCTTCCAGTACATCGGCTTCGCGGCCGTCCCTTTACAAGAGGCGTAGTCGGCAGGATCTCACTGCCCCATCTGGCAGTGACACCGTGACAACGATGAAGTACATGGGAGCCGCGATGTTGGAAGCCATTGCCCTGTTTCTGGAGATTGAGGAATGCTCTGAAAAGCTCCAAGAGTTGGAGGTGACTGACAGTACAGATATGACTAAAGAATTGGACTTGACTAAAGTAAAGATGAAGAGAGATGCTACAGATCCCAAGATGGCGTCTGGCAAGATGGAGAATTCTGGTGCCAAAGAGGACTGTCCTTGTCAACAACCTGCACTTCGTGGGCGTGACGGCTTCTTGGTGGCACCAAAGGAGAACTGTCAACTAAGACGGAACCGCCCCTGCGAGGAGGAGAATGCTAAGATGGACATTTGTGGTATGTTAGCTGGTGCTGAAGGAAAGGTGGAGAAGCCGATGAGGGCCCCACCCTGGGGCGGTGCTGTCTCTGAAGATGGCCCAAGGTGTCCCGAAACGTCATCATTGACATCTGAGATGGCCGCCGCGATGCCACGGGCAGGACGTGGGCCGACTGGAGTGGAGGTGGCGCTGGAAGCAGGAGCGGGTGCGGCCCACCCTCCTGTTAGATGAGGTGGTGGATCAGAGGTTGGGGCCCATGCGCCCAAAGGCCTGGAACACGGGGCCTCCCGCTCCTCCCTCACTCGCACTGGCTCCCGCGGCTCGGTTAAGGCCTCGCATGGAGGTGCATCACCTGCTGATTGACGCTGAGGCAGAGCAGCAGCCGGACGTGGGGGCAGAACAGGCGAGTGCGAGAATTGAGCAGAGCGTGCCCCCCGGGCCAATGATTGAGGATGCAGGTCCCCGTCCAGACATTGTCCCAGCGATCCCCATCCTAAGGCTTCGGCGCGTCTGGACATTGGTCCCGGCGGAATCCCCGTCTCCCCATACTCGCCACTGGAGAATTGAAGGAGAGGGGGAGCAGCCCGGGGAAGTGGAACTCTGAGCATGCCGCTAGACCTGCGGCCCTCATTGGTTGAGAGGGCCTATGCTCAGACTCCCGCGCGCCCCTGCGGCGGCCCAAGTGTCATTGCTCATTGCAACATGGACAGGTTGGAGGGACTGTTTCGCGTCCCCCCCGCTGTGGGGATCCACAGCTTTAAAGACACTGCCAGAGGCATCGCAAACGGAGTCCCGTGTTTGTTATAGTTTAGAGACTTCACCCCTGCTTTCCTTAAAGGGAAGGGGAGTGCTGGACGCTTCCCCTCCGATTCCTTTGGTTATTTATTAAAACAAACGTTTTATGGTTAATAAGTGCCTCACTGTATATATGTACATTTGTATATTGTATATTGTCAACAACCTGCACTTCGTGGGCGTGATGGCGTCTTGGTGGCGCCAAAGGAAAACTGTCAACTAAGACGGGACCGTCCCGACGGAACTCTAATTGCTCTGTATGCTCCCTCACGGGAGGAGAACATCATCACGCTATAGACATGACAGAGGTAAAACATCACATAGCTTCTAGTACATCGGCTTTGCGGCCGTCCCTTTACACCGGCATACTAAGACATTTGACAATTACTGTATATGCTTATAGCTTCATGGGAGCAATTTGGGAAAAGCCCCTTTCCATTCTGTAATACAATTAAAGAAATGTAATTATAAAAATATAGTAAATATTTATCAGAGCTTGTATTGGCATACTGCAAAATATTAGCTGCTGTGTAATTTAAGTCCATTGTAAAACCCCAAATCAAAGGCTTAATAAATCAAATCTCATGTTTACAGATGTATTTTTTGCCATCTGGTGTGTAGAGTGAGTTTTTGGTATTTTATGCAACTTTTTCAAATCTGCAAATAATAGAACAAGCAAATCAGTCACTCCAAATTTACCAAAATGTTGCTAAATAGGTCATAAAGATTGCACATCTTTATTTGTAAGGCTATGTCCCCACAATCAGGCTATAGCAGTGTTTTGGACGCAATAGCAGCGTTTTGGACACACTGTATTTTCGCTGCATCCAAAACTCTGTGTCCTAATCACGCAGGTAAATCTGCATGTGTTCATTGTACAATGCAGATTTATCGCATCTAATGAATGGTTATGGGTGAGTTTACGCAGCAATAAATAGAAGCACAGTGGCATGGGATTTCTATAAATCCCATCCACTGTGCTTGTGTAAGGTTTGGCCAAGACTGTAGTCGCAGCCAAGGACACCTGTGCTTCTGTGTCCTGACCTCCCCTCACAGGAAAATTACGCCCGCCAGACAGCATACCTGTGCCTACAGGTTCGGTTCCTTCAGGGCTCTCCCCTTGCATTGAGAGACCTTCAGCACGCGGACTTGAATTGATTGAGACACAGTTCAAAGTAACTTGGGCGAAAACATCTTTACTTAGCACATCCAAGGTCTTTACAGCATTTAAAACAGGCTTCAAAGTGCATTGCTCCTTGTCTTTCCCTGCACCTCTCTCACAATTACATAGCACGGGCTCGGGTCGGACAGTTCCTGATGGTTCCCCTGGATACTCTTTTTACAGCTCTGCTAAGGTTAAGCATCCCTCGGTCTGTTTCGCCCCAGACTCAAGTTCATTAATTACCGGAGTCAGTTGCCACTGGAAGAGTAAACTGCCTTTCTGTGCTGCGCTATGTGTAGGTGCCAAGTTCCTTCTGTCTGTACTCACTGCTTCTGTGGGGTCTCCTGACCATTTCGCCCCGGTCCTCAGAGTGTCCACCCACGCAAAGAGCTGCCACATCTTGACGCTTCCTAAGGTTCCTTGCTGTAGGAGCATGCTGTATTCTCTTTCTACTGCTGTGGATGGCTAGGCTTCACTTGCAATGCTACGAAGCTGCTGTGCTGTCCGGGCCTATAGCCCTTGAGGACTGTGTGGGCGCCCAGCCCTAACTGACTCAAAACAGGAAAGGTGTCTGGCTTAATACACAGCAGACCCTCTTACTCTTAACTGTTTCCTATATGAAACCCTTATACTATAACTAGCTACACTAGAATGTCCCCATCTAGTGGCCATTAATAGTCACTACACTTTCCCTATTATGTACATGGTGCTACAGCAAACAGCATATTATACATAGATTAATCAGCAACGTAATATATACATAACATTTAAAGGGATACAATTTACATCCCCTTACACTCCCCTTTCCTATTAATTTGGTTGTCCCCGACCGAACTTGGAACAAAGCTTTAATATGTACAGTAATTACTCCTTTAAATATAACGTGGCTCAATGTGAGCCGGAACCATGAACAGTGCAACACCGTCCATATTGCGCAAAGAAGAATCCTGGTTCACAGTCTTCCAGGTGTCATAATATATATAATGGTTGACCCAGGCTTTTTGGGTCTACAGTACTTAGAGATGTGTTCCCCCTTCCCTTGAAGGGAGCGCGGTCCATTTCAACAGGACCCAAGAATATTTAAGGGCACGGACAGTTATCAGTCCCTTTATGAAATGGAAGTCTCTGCTTCTCCAGCAGAATGGGCACAACAGGTGCAACAAAAATATATAAAAAACAAGATGTTCACATAGGCCGTCCGGCGTATTTCACCCTACCCTGGGATGTTTTTTCTTTAAGGGCTTTCTTGCCCACAGGGACGCAGAACAGTCCCATTCCATGGTCTTTTACAAGACAGCTCAATGTGCGCTACACATTAATTTTAAACAATCAAATTCTAACACATTAGCTGCGTATATCTCGGGCCGATTCAAACGTAGCGCAGTCCCATGCTCAGTTTTGTGCCGTAGACAACTCTGCAGCCACAGAAGTCGATGGCTGCCATGATGCCATGGCAGTAGTTTGGGTGGAAAAAGATGAACGAGCCCACTCGGGGCCCGGGCCGAGTCCCCGGTCATCCTCCTCACATTGGGTGATGGCCACTGCAAAACAGCCCGGGGGCAGTCCTCTTTATAAAAGGACATCCCCTTCACGCAGGGCCTGCCGAACTTCACTGATGCCGCGTTGACGTATATTTTGGCCCCAGTCCCATCCTCCTTGATGAAACCGTATCCCCGATCAACGTCAGCATACATTAGACGGCCGTAGGTGTGTCGACTGGCCAGAGCACCCCCTCCGAGTTGGCGCAATTCGGCCCAAACCTCTTTTTCTCTTTGTTTCTTTCTCTTTATCATGTCCTCAATCTAGGCGGTCTGCCCTGGAGAAGGAAAGGGGCCCTCCACTGAGTGGTGGAAATGGGAAGCACCCAGAGATGTTACCTTTGTGAGGAGCAGGCTGGGCCTCTGAGGGTTGAGGTGGCGAAGCAGGCCCCCCGATGGAGACGCATGACTGGACAAAGGCCTCCGTTGCAGGGACCCGTGGCATTGACCTTCCCCCCGGGTTATGGCACTCAGGCACACTCACCCTCTCAGCAGCTGTGACATTGGCTGTGCCCATCCCATCAGAGCCGGATCCCTCTGCGGCTGCGAGACAAAGCTTCGGCTCGTCCTCGGCTTCCGGTAGCGGTTCCTCTGGGGCGGACACCAGTTCCGGTCTTCGCTGAGCTAACAACCAAGGTTCTGGACGACAGGGTTCCCCTGCCTGGCGCTGTGCTGCTGGTTCCGCAAGATGTTCCGGCTCCAGTGAACGTGAAGAGGACTTCTCTGCTCGCGATGTCTCTAGCCTGTGAGACAATGAGGACTCCGCCGGCTGTCAAATCTGCGCTGAAGAACTCTCTGGGCGCTGTTAAGTGGGTGCTCTGCGATTTCTTCCCACTGTCTGACGGGCCATGTTCTTACATCTTCCTGCCGCCACCTCCTCTCCAAGCGGCCTCGGCAGCTCCGGTGCAAGAGTGGTCCATCGCTGCCGGTCCAGATTCACAGAATGGCACCACGCAGCTGCACTCGGGGTTTTCTTCTTGGCCCCACCCATTTCCAGGTGGGGCACTTCCGTCAGCACCACCCATTTACTGTTGTTCTGTAGGGAAGTGCGAGATATCCATTTTTCATCCACGCCCACCAGGGGTGACTGGGGCATACTGACAAGTGGGTTTTGGCACCAATACCGAGCTGGCACGCCCACGAAGAGTGAGGACCTTGTTGTTTTTCTTCTTTCGTCGCCATTTCCCACCAAAACACTTTACATCCCCTTACACTTGTAACCTAGAATGCTGCATTTGGACGCACAGAAGGTGAGCAGAGTCCAAAACACCACTCTTCCAGATAGTGGACACGTACCCTAAGTGTCTCTAGAACTGATTTTCCGCTCTGTATGCCGTCACCCTACTAAATTGATTTTGCTTCGACATTTTTAAAAGTGGCATGTCAAAAATATGGCTAGAACTGTAGAACTATACCGGAAATGCCAGATATCAAAATAAAGGTGACAGACAGAATGCTTTAAATGGTGCACAACTTTTATTGATGTGTTAAAAAGCTAAAAATATCACAAAATGTGCAATAAATCTGATGCAAAACATATAATAAATTCCCATCTGATGTTTGGATAGCAGTTCATGGCCAAACTGTCTTGTTCTAAAACTCCTTCAGGACAGCAAAGGTTTCCTCTTGGCACACTTCCCAAGGCACAGCTTCTTTCTGATGGTAAACTCATGCACTTTGCCAATAATAGTGCTGAGAACTACAGTATATTGCAGGTCTTATGATGAATATCTTTAGTTCCTATAGACTTCTTCTAGCATTTTATGTTGTGTTCTTGCACTAATCTTTCTGGGAAAACTTGGCAGGACAAGTTGCCAAATATTTGAAATCTTCTCCATATGTACGTGGTTGAATACTCTATTGTTTGCTTAAATTTAAAGCATACATGTCCTTTCACACAATACTTTTCTACCTTCATTCCTTACAACAAGTTCATTCAACACGGCAGCATGCAAGATTCACCATCCAATATCACTAAATTAGCACAAGAAGAAGTTTGGCTGCAAATGACCAAATTAAATATTGACAAAACCTCCGAGCCAGATGGCATTCATCCATTGATATTGAGGGAGCTGATCTCTGTAATTGACTGTTATGGGGCTGCAACTCAGGAATAGTGTTGAGCGATACTGCTCGATATCTAAAAATATCGTATCGGAATGGTATCGCCGATATCACTAAATATCGTCGATATCCGATTCCGATACCGGAAGTCCCATGTAAGTCTATGGGAACAAAATATCGCAACAAAAAAAACCCTTTCTTTCGTTGTAAACACAAAATATACACAAATAGAATACATATATATATATATATATATATACATGTCATTGTGACATATATATATATATA
The DNA here is from genome assembly GCA_033576555.1 of Oophaga sylvatica. Taxonomy (NCBI): domain Eukaryota; kingdom Metazoa; phylum Chordata; class Amphibia; order Anura; family Dendrobatidae; genus Oophaga; species Oophaga sylvatica. The sequence continues at coordinate 389,727,843 of JARQOD010000002.1, read as the reverse complement.
TACATATATTTATAGTTTATACACTTCTACATAGTAAAATAGACTCTGATTCAATTGCCGGGTAAAGCCGTGACATACCCCATAGAAGTCGACGGGCTCGGTGCCGAGTACCCCCAAAACCTCTGGCTCTGTGCGACTCAACTTGGGCGTCACGAACAGGATTCTGTAGCTCGCTATAAGCGAGTCCTGTGTGCCTGAATTGAACTGGTTTTGTGCTTGAGAATTGCTAAAATCATCAGAGAATGTATTTGCCATTTTTCCGCCATATCTGCGTCACGACGAGGCACTGGTGAAGAAGAAGGGCGTGCTCTTCGTGGGTGTACACTCACTCAGTGGCGCGAAAACGATGGCCGACCACTCTAAATGGTACTGCA
>JARQOD010000002.1:389692641-389727369 GCA_033576555.1 Oophaga sylvatica | reverse complement strand
CAGAGATACAGAGGGAAAAAAAAAAAAAAAAAAAAATCTCTGACAACTCTGACAATCTTCTTTCTTTAACACTATTTTTCCCTTCTGTGAGTACCATATAAATATCAGTTTTTTGGCCGGTGATACTGTTATGATTTGGTAGCTGAGGAGAGCAGGCAAAAAAGGAAATACACCAGAGAGGTTGGAATCTATTGGATTGCAGTACCCTGACTAACCACCACAACTAAAGGCAGCCGTGGAGCGTACCTACGTTGGTCCTAGACGCCTCGTCACAGCCTGAGAAGCTAACTACACCTAAAGACAGAAAGAGGAAAACTATCTGCCCCGGAGCAGATCCCCAAAGAACATAGAAAGCCCCCAAACATGTAATGGCGGTTAGACAAGAGGAGATACAGACACAGACAGAAAATAGTATGAGCAAACGTTGGGGCCCAAACTTGCTAGATAGAAAAGGATAGGAAGGACACTTACTGCAATCCCAAAAAACCCTAAAAAGTACCAACTCTACTAATTACAAAAACACCTGCGATCACACGACCTCTACCACCTAAATTAGTTCTCTGGTGTAACAAAACTAAACAGAGGCACTGAAAAAACTGGAAAAGACAAATGAACAAACAACAGTGGCTGAACTAAACTGAGAGGAGCACAAGCCCCCGGAGGGGACCCGGCAGACCCCCACAGAAGTGCAGGACAAAATGCAAAAAGCAAGCACCAAAAAACTAAAAGAAGAAAATGTCTTATCTGTTAGCAGAAGATGCAGGCACGAAACAGCAAGCTTCAAAGAGAACAGGAATCAAAGATGAGACCAGAACAATTGGTCACCGGCAACCCTGATGGGAGGGAACCTCCCTTATATAAGACCAGTCAGTAACACCTGATCGCCAATCTTCACAATCTTCATTGAACAGCTCAGCACTGTCTGCAACCACCAGAGGGAGCTTCTGCTCAGAATTCATTTCTAGCACATTCACAACAGCTGTGCCCCAGAAGTCACACCATCACACTGCATGGGCTCAGGAGCTGGCTCACAAGGCAACACTATCTCACGCATACCTCTGCGCTCACGCAAACTTCTGTCAATTTGAATAGCCAAAGACATAGAATCATTGAGACCAGAGGGAACAGGGAATCCCACCATAACGTCCTTTACATTTTCTGACAGACCCTTCCGAAAAAGGACTGCCAAAGCATCATCATTCCATTTGGTCAGGACTGCCCATTTTCGGAATTTCTGACAGTACAGCTTAGCGTCTTCACGACCCTGATTTAATGCCAACAAGGTCTTTTCAGCTTGATCAGTGACATTAGGTTCATCGTACAATAACCCTAGAGCCTGAAAAAATACATCAACATCATTCAAAACAGGATCCCCAGATGTCAGGGAAAAAGCCCAATCCTGAGGGTCGCCGCGCAGCAGAGAGATGACAATTTGAACCTGCTGTGCTGCGTTCCCTGAGGATTTAGGCTTTAAGGCAAAAAACAGCTTGCAGTTATTTTTAAAATTCAGAAGTTTAGACTGATCCCCCAAGAATAAATCTGGCATGGGGATTCTAGGTTCCACAACCGGCAACCTAGCAAGATAGGTAGCAATACTCTGAACCTCAGTGGCAAGCCGCTTCACACGGCCAGACAACTGTGCAAACTCCATTGAGGACAGAAAAAAAAAAATTCCTCCTCAGCACCCAGAGAAAAAGAGGGAAAAAATGCAACAAACAGAAAAAAAAAAATTCTGACAACTCCCCTTTTTTTTTTCCTTTTTTACTATTTTTCCCTTCTGTAGAGTACCATATAATTTTCAGTTTGGCCGGTAATACTGTTATGTTTCGGTAGCTGAGGAGAAATAGCAAAAAGAGCCGAAGTAGCAATACACTAGAGAGGCTGGAAACTACTTGGTTGCAGGACCCTAAACTAACCGCAACACTAGAAGTAGCCGTGGAGCGTACCTACGGTGATCCTAGACGCCTCGTCACAGCCAGAGAGATAGCTACACCTAAAGACAGAAAGATGAAAGCTAACTGCCCCGTAGCAGAACCCCCAAAGAAATAGGAAGCCCCCAAACATGTAATGGCGGTTAGACAAGAAGAAAATACAAACACAGACAGAAAATAGAATGAGCAAACGCTGGGGCCCAATTCTGTCTAGATAGAAAAGTATAGGAAAGAATTTTGACTGCAAGCCAAAAAACCCTGACAAAATACCAACACTTCTGATTAACAAAAAACCTGAAATCACACGATCTCTGCCACCTAAATCAGATCTCTGGTGTAACACACAGCAATTCAGCAAATAAAAAGAGACACAGGAATAGAGCAAAAGTGCAAACACAAACTGAGCACAAATGCAGAGCCAGGACCCAAAAGGGGACCAGGCTGAGGTCCACTGCAATGCAGCAAACCAGCAAGGAAAATCCAACCAGAGGAAAAAAAAACAGCAAATCACTTATCTGAATGAAAGCAGGAATGCAAGCTGAGCTCCAACCAAGACCTGGAAGAACAATTGATTACTGGCAAGGCTGCTGGGAGTTCAGGTCACTTATATCAGACCAATCAGACCCAGTTGAAAGCCATTCAGCAATTGGTTCATTACCCTCAGCAACCACCGGAGGGAGCCCCAGCTCCGAAGTCGCCTCCAATGTGTTCACAACACAGGCACTCCTTGATGGTGGAATAGGCCACTTCCCTCGGCAGAAGCTTCCGGCTCAGGTACAATACGGGGTGCTCTTGGTTCCCCGAGTTGACCTGGCTGAGCACAGCACCGAGGCCAAACTTGCTGGTGTCGGCCAACTGATATGGACTGCTTTTAACACGGAAGAAATGCACCGGGCTGTTTTCAGAGCCCGGAAGGCCACCTCACAGCCGTCTGTCCAGTCGATTGTTTGGGGTAGCTTCTTCCTGGTGAGGTCCATCAAGGGCTTTGTAAGGCTGCTATAGTTCTGAACAAAGTGTCTATAGTACCCTGCAGTACCCAAGAAGGACGTCACCTGTTTCTTGGTCCTGGGGGTGGGCCAGGATGCGATCGTGTCCACTTTCTCTGGTTCTGGCCTCATAGAACCCCCGCCTACCCGGTGCCCCAGGTAGTGGACCTCACTCATGCCCATCTAGCACTTTTCCGGCTTGATGGTCAGGCTTGCTTGGTGAACACGCTGGAGCACCTCCTGGAGATGCTGCAGGTGTTTCTCCCAGGTGGAACTGAAGACGGCATTGTCATCCAGATATGCCACCGCGTACTTCTCCAGTCCCTGAAGCAGGTGGTTGACCATCCATTTGAAAGTGGCAGGGGCATTCTTTATGCCGAAGGGCATGACCGTGGACTCGTAAAGTCTGAAGGGGGTGATAAAGGCGGACTCCTCCTGCTCCTCGGGGCTCAGGGGAATCTGCCAGTATTTCCGACTCAGATCCATGATGGATAGGTAGTTCGCTTTTGCTAACCGCTCAATTAGCTCCTCGATGCGCGGAATTGGGTGCGCATCAGAGGCTGTGATGACGTTGAGCCCCCTGTAGTCCACACAGAACCGGGTGGTCCGATCCTTCTTTGGCACGGAACTACAGGTGAGGCCCACGCACTTTTGGACCGTTGAAACACCCCAGCTGTAACATCTCATCGATCTTCTGGCTCATAACCTGCTGCACCTTGTCAGTGATCAGATAGGGTGTTCGCCATAGTGGGGCATGATTCCCGGTGTCCACCTTGTGGACCGCTAACTCAGTCCTTCCAGGCCTGTTGGAGAACACGGCCCGGAAGGGTTCCAGCGTGGTCCGCAACTGCGACCGCTGGGGTTCGGTTAACAAGGCGCTTACCTCCATGTCCTCGATGGACCCACCAGCCTAGGCTTGGGCCAGCATGTCCAGGAGGTGGTCTTCCTCCCTGTCCTCGGACAGGTTGCAGACCCGTAGAAGACAGGTTTCACGTTCGTGATGAGCCTTCATCATATTGACGTGAAAGGCCTTGCGCCTACCCTGGGCGGGTTCATGAGTGACCACGTAGGTGACTGGGTTGAGCCATTGGTGGACGAGGTACGAGCCTTCACAGGCTGCCTGAAGCTTATCCGTTGGTACGGGGACCAGCACCCACACCTTCTGGCCCACCTGTTAGGTCCGCTCCCGGGCGTTCTGGTCGTACCAGTGCTTCTGGTCAGCCTGAGCCTGCGTCATTGTTGTCATGCACCAACTGGGTCAAGGTCTGCATTTTGTCCCGGAAGCGCAAGACATACTCCACTATGGACACTTCTGAAGGGTTCGGCTCATCTTCCCAGGATTCCCTTACCAAACCAGGGGGTCCCTGGACTCGCCTGCCATACAGTAGCTCAAAGGGGGAGAACCCCATCGAGGCCTCCGGAACCTCTCAGTAAGCGAATGTGTGGGAGGTACCGCTCCCTGTCGCATCACTGGGTCTCAACCAGCATGCGTAGCATCTGTTTGAGGGTATCGTTGAAGCACTCACACAAGCCATTGGTCTGTGGGTGATACGCACTCGATAACAGATGCTTCACCTGCATTTTCTTACAGAGAGCCTCCATTAGGCGAGACATGAATTGGGTCCCTTGATCGGTAAGCATCTCCCTGGGAAATCCTACCTGTGAAAAGATGGCCACCATTGCATCCGCCACCTTATCCACCCTAGTTGAGGACAGAGCCACTGCCTCCGGGTACCGGGTAGCGTAGTCTACCGCGGTGAGGACGTATTGCTTTCCAGAGCTGATGGGGATGGCCAGCGGGCCCAGAATGTCCACCGCGATCCTCTGGAAAGGCTCCTTTATCACTAGCAGAGGGATCAGGGGAGCATTAAGGGCAGGCCCCGCCTTCACCACTCTTTGGCAGGTGATACAGGAGTGGCAGTAGTTTGTCACATCTGTCCCCATCTTGGGCCAATAGAAGTGTTGAGACAGCCGGGTCTTAGTTTTGCTGATCCCCAAGTGTCCAGCAAGTGGAATCTCATGGGCAATCCGCAACAGCTCATACCTGAATTGGTAGGGAACAACCAGCTGTCTTTCCCTCAACCACTCCTGTTTGGATTTACCGGGTACTCTCTCCCGGTACAACCTTCCTCGTTCCCAGAGCACCCTCTCCTTATCAGTCACGGAGGTGGGCGGCTCGATGAGGTGTCTCAAGTTCTCCAGGCTCGCATCTGATTGCAGAGTGGCCTGGAACTCCTGGCTGGAGGCAGCCAGAAATGAAGTCAAGGTCCCTTCCTCACTGGGACCCTCTGGGACCTACTCTGGGTCCATCTCTGGTTCAGTCAACCCGGTGGCTAAGGAGGGTCCAGAAGTCAGGGCGTTACCTGCGTTCTGGGCCCTCTGACTGCGGGTGACAGCGGCGACGTAGGCTGTCTCCCCGGGGATTTCTACCTCCCTGTCCACCCCAACACTTCAGGAGCAGTGCTATTTATGGGCCAGTTACCTTCCTCGGTGGCACTGGTCAGTTGCATGGCATCACCTTCCCCATTTCCTTTAGCGCCGTCGCTTGCTCCTGTTAGGGGTTCCTCAGGCATCTCACCCTGCAGAGTGACGTGGCTGATCACTCCTGCACCTGTGGACACATCAACCTTTTCAGAAAAATGGTTAGCAGATACAGTCTGCACATTTACATCACTATCCTCATGATTGCTAGGGGAAAAATGGTTATCAGATGCATCATTACTTGGTAAAGCATTGTCAGGTAACACATACAGTTTCTCATCATCATCAGCATTAGCTTTACCCTTATTATCAGATTGGGGAGGGGTGTCAGGGACGTAATATGCAACCATCCTCCCCAAATCAGTCCCCAACAAAACGTTGGTGGGCAAGTTTTCGGACAACCCCACCTCCTTCACCCCGCTCCTGGCACCCCAATCGATGAAAATCCGGACCATCGGCAAGGGACAGCGGACGCCCCCAATCCCGGTGACAGTCAAGGTTTTCCCCGGAATAATCTCTTCAGGGGCCACCAGTTCGGGTCGGATGAGGGTTCGTTCAGCCCCGGTGTCCTTGAGGCCTCTAGTGACATGGCCTCCCACGGACTTGCTGCACATTGTCATCGACCCTCACAACCACCCCACCCACCAAAAGAACTGCTGCATTAGGCCTGGAGGCCTTGGCTTGGGGTTTTTCTGCTTCTTCTGACAGGTGTTGCTGATATGTCCAGTCCGTTTGCTTGAAAAACACTGGCGAGGGTCTGATGTAGGCCTGGTGTTGGCAAATGAGACAAAGCCTCCGGTGTGTCGGCTGGCTAGGGCACTGGGGTTGGTTGCAGGCTTACCCCCTCTCCAGCTGGCAGTGACTGGCTTCTGCACCTCTGGTTTCCGGTTGGCCTCATGGGTGTCGGTGATCTGCGCTGCTTTGTCCTCATCCTTTGGCTCTCGGTCCATCACGAACTTTCGTACCTTAGCTGCGAAAAGATGTAGGATCTGGTCTATGATCATCAAGTCCCTCAGCTGCTCAAAGGTGGTCGCTGACAGTCCTTGGATCCACTGGTCAAAGTGGGTCCTGAGTCCTTGCACCACATCGCTGTAACTGTCGTGTGGGCCACGTTGGAGGTTCTGGAACTTCTTGCGGTATACCTCAGGGGTTAGCTGGTACTTCTTTATCAGGGCCTGTTTAATGGCCTCATAATTTCCATCTTGTTCTGGAGGGAGGGAAGCAAAGTTCTCCAGAGCTTTGCATTTCAGTCCTGGGGTCAAGTACCTGGCCCATTGGTTCTCAGGCAGCTGGTATTGTCTGCAGGCTTTCTCAAATGCCCGCAGAAAATTGTCCAAGTCCTCATCCGTCTCCATCACAGGAAAGTGCTCTGGCAGGAGTTTAGGAATCTGAGCGCTGCTGGGCTCACTGCTGGGCTTTGAAGACCTCTGCCCCTGGATTCAGGCTAACTCCAGCCGGTACTGTCTCTCTTCCCACTCGGCCGCTGGGCTTGCCACTCGGCTTGGGCCTCCTGCTGGTATTGCTGGATCAGCCTCAGACGTCCATCATGGTCTTCGGCGGGGAGTTGTTCCAAGGCCACCTGCATGTGGGGGTCCAATCCGCCCTGGTTGCAAGTGGGGCCAGCATTCAGTGGTTGGGCCTCTGCTGAAGCACCATTCCCGCTTGGGCCGGCTTCTGCGCCCGCTGGGCTCTGGGCGTTTTCCAGTTAGATCAGAGCCGCGACCAGTTGGCCTTTGTTTTTGCCCATGGTGTCAATCCGCCTCCACCCGCAAAGGGCAATAAGAGTTTCCTTGGTATGCTGCTTATACCAGTCTTCTCCCATCATAGCCATGGTTTCCAAATAAAAGATAGCATAGAAAAACAAAGAGAAATGGAGGGGGTAATTGCAAGTACACACAATTGTCTCAGGACTAATAAACACTGAGTTCGTTCTCCAAAACTTTTTGCTTCAAGGTTCCCGCAAGAACCGTGCAAGTTTTTAGTGAGAGGACTGATTGCTCAGACCAGATCACTAATGCTCTATTATCCCACCGCTCTGTCACCAAAATGTGATGAACGGGCACGAGGGATATGGTTTATGATCCCACCGCTGCCACCAAATGTGAGGAAAACTAGAAATATGTATACTCTATATCTATCAATGTGTCACCAACTGCAGGGATTTATGTATATCCCGCTTTCCAGTTCCGGTTTGGAACTCGCAACTCTCCGGCGCCCCCTTTACCCTCAGGTCAGTCAGGGAACTGCACCTAGGATAGTAGTCGCCAAACGGGCCGCATGGACATGTACTGGCTGTTAGGCAAGCTGCAGTGAGGGAAATATAACTATAAGTAAAATAAAATAAATATAAATATGTACAAGACAATTACAAAATAAAAAGGATGAAAGGATGAAACACTTACAGCTGCTTAAGTCATTTCAGGCAGACCATGCGGTGCAGGGGATAGGCGACACATCACAGTGCATCACAAGAACTTCTCTGTAATCAGGTTTCCCAGGCAAAGACTGAAGCAAAATGAGCTTACACTGTCTTATACCCCCTGGTCGTGACATCACTGAAGTGGGTGGAGCTATGGAAGCACTTCTCTTTTCTCAGAGGGGCTAACACGTGCTGAAAACTCGTAAGTATCATATCTTGGGGAGGGAACCTTGTAATGTGAAGAACAACGTATCATCTCACTCAGCATGACGTTGGCGTTCATTTAAGTCCAAACACGAAGTACCTGTATGAGCTGCTTAAGTAGGAATCCATTTCTCAGATTCTGCTGGTGCCAGAGCTTAGGCAAAGGCGCTGGAGTGTAGCTTTAACATCGCTGGTCCTAAAAATATAATTTTTATATTTATGTCACTGAACGGGACAGAGTTGTTCCATCTTTAAAAACTCCCACGGATAACAAAGAACGGATCCCTGCTAACTAGCACATTCCTGAGGGAGGGGTAGGAGGGGTTTAGTATTACATGTAGGGAAGGAAGCTTATGTCTGTACAGCTAGGGAGGTAGCAGAGCTCAGTGTGTGAATGGAAAGTTCTGGAACCTCCTAGAAGCACACTCAGAATATGGCATATTTATATTACCGTGACAAAACATATCCAAATTGTAACACAATTTGGTACAAGCAGGGGCGCCGCTATAAAGAGGCGAGTTGTGCTGTTGTCTCAGGCGGCGGCAGCCAGGGTGCGGCAGAGTAGAACTCATAACAATAGCGCCGCTCAATGTGTGAGAGGAAGTGAGAAGGAAGTTGCTGGATCTGGAGAGGTGAGTCTGGCTGCTGTGCCTGTGAAGCTGCTGTGTGTGTGTGTGTGTGTGTGTGAAGCTGCTGTGTGTGTGTGACGCTGTGTGTATGTATGTATGTGTGTATGTGTGTGTGAGACGCTGTGTGTGTGTGATAGATGAGGAAGCGATATCAGCGTTGGAACGGGCAGAGGTGAGTAGTTTTTTTTTTTTAATGCAAGGCCATTATTCAGTATGGAACATCATGTGGGGCTATTATACTGTATGCAGCAGTATATGGGGCCATTATACAGTATGCAGCAGTATATGGGGCCATTATTCAGTATGGAGCATCATGTGGGGCTATTATACTGTATGCAGCAGTATATGGGGCCATTATTCAGTATGGAGCATCATGTGGGGCTATTATACTGTATGCAGCAGTATATGGGGCCATTATTCAGTATGGAGCATCATGTGGGGCTATTATACTGTATGCAGCAGTATATGGGGCCATTATTCAGTATGGAGCATCATGTGGGGCTATTATACAGTATGCAGCAGTATATGGGGCCATTATACAGTATGCAGCAGTATATGGGGCCATTATTCAGTATGGAGCATCATGTGAGGCTATTATACTGTATGCAGCAGTATATGGGGCCATTATTCAGTATGGAGCATCATGTGGGGCTATTATACTGTATGCAGCAGTATATGGGGCCATTATTCAGTATGGAGCATCATGTGGGGCTATTATACTGTATGCAGCAGTATATGGGGCCATTATTCAGTATGGAGCATCATGTGGGGCTATTATACAGTATGCAGCAGTATATGGGGCCATTATACAGTATGCAGCAGTATATGGGGCCATTATTCAGTATGGAGCATCATGTGGGGCTATTATACTGTATGCAGCAGTATATGGGGCCATTATAGAGTATGCAGCAGTATATGGGGCCATTATTCAGTACGCCACACTCGGACAATTCATCCATCCACCCCACACATTTTCGAACTGTGTATGTTGGCCTCTCTTAATATATATATATTTCTTTCCATTAGGACAATAAAATTTATTGTATTCACAAATTCTTGTTTAACTGGTGTTTTTTCGTCTAATTCAGTGTTTCCCAAACTCCAGTCCTCACGGACCCCATGGGTCATGTTTTCAGGATTTCCATAGTGTTGCACAGGTGAGAGAATTCCTGATGCCTTGATGATACTTCCACCATCTGTGCAATACAAAGGAAATCCTGAAAACATGACCCGTGGGGTCCGTGAGGACTGGAGTTTGGGAAACACTGGTCTAACCAATGCACTGCAATAAGTTTCCTAGCAGCATACAACAACCTGACTATAGCCAATCTCCCCCATTCATCAGTAGCGATGTCATCCACACATCCCAACAGGCAGGTCAGCGGATTATGGGGAACATTCATTCCCATCACCTCCTGAATCAAATTAAGAACTTTCACTCTGAAGGGCTGAAGGCGAAGACATGACCACATCATGTGTAGAAGGTCAGCTCCCTCTTCAGAGCATCTTGGACAATTTGAATCCCCTCTCAGTCCTGCTTTCATCTTCCACACCGGAGTCCTGTACACTCTATAGACTAAGTACAGCTGCGACACCCTCCTAGCCTCGCTCATAGACACCTTGGGAATATATTGTTATATTGTTATGAAGGTTGAAACCATTCACCCATACAACCAACTGCCTCTGGACATGCAGCGCTGGATCAGCACCTGGATCTGCCACTACTGCGTACATTTCCCTACAGGTACATGCAACTCCTAAATGGATTCCAGTAATGCGACACACCCATGGACATGAATCTAATGCAACCACTACCAGCTACAGTTCCACAATACACACAGCTTCAACCTTGTTGGTTACTTATGCAGCCATCCGTGTACAGAGGAGAACACTGGAAACAGTCAGATATGGCGTGGACTGGAGCAAAGGACAGGGACACTGATGTGCTGGGTTCCCCTAAGTCTGTCACTAAACGTTTTGTGTATTCAAGGGATCGACTTCTGGAGCTGAGCAGGATGAAGGCTACTACAGCTGTGGACATACCACTTATTCCCTTGAAGTGTGGAGACCTTTCAGAGGCTGCAGAGCAGGAAAAAAGGTGAAGTCCAGGAGAAGAAGGTTTAAACCAGCAGTCCCATCCATTATCATGGGTAATGTACGCTCGCTGGGAAATAAGACGGATGAACTTCTAGCTCTGTGTAAAACCCAGATGGAGTTCAAGGAATGCAGTCTCATGTGCTTCACAGAAACCTGGTTACATGGGGATGTTCCTGATTCAAGTGTTTTGATTCCAGGGTTTCACATGGTCCGGGATGATAGAGACAAAGCTAAGTCTGGTAAGAAGAAGGGTGGTGGGGTGATATTATACATTAATAACAGATGGTGCAATCAGCGTCATATTACTGTTAAGGAAAGTCACTGCAGTCAAAACATTGAACTCTTAGCAGTTGGCCTCAGGCCCTACTATTTACCTAGAGAAATTTCCATTTGCATTACAGTAGTCCTGTATATCCCTCCATCCGCAAACCAAGAGGCGGCTGGGGAAGTATTGTCAGGGGTGTTAGACCGCATTCAGACAAAGCACCCAAACTCCTTAACTGTAATCTCTGGGGACTTTAACAGAGCCATGATCTCAAACGCTCTTGCAAAGTTCTATCAATATGTAAAATGTGCCACAAGAGACAGCAGTATATTGGATCTCCTCTATGCGAATGTTAAAGACGCCTATTCATCGTCTGCATTACCCCCTCTGGGGAAATCAGACCACAACCTCATACTATTGTCTCCATCATACCAACCTGTTGTCAGTAAACAGCCAGCCACAATAAAATTAATTAGGAAGTGGACTCCAGCGGCAGAAGCTGCTCTGCGAGACTGCTTTGACCTCACAGACTGGGAGGTGATATGCGACAGGGAAGAGCATGATGATGTAAATTATATTGTTGTGCGAGTAACGGATTATATACATTTTTGTACTGACACTTTTGTACCAGCTAAAAAGATTCGATGTTATGCAAATAAAACAAGCCTTGGATTACAAAAGAATTGAAACACTTACTAAACAAGAAAAAACTGGCATTTAAAATGAAGGATACTAAGAAACTGAAATTGATACAAAGGGACTTAAAGGGGAAAATTAAGAATGCCCGTGAGGCGTTCCGATTTAAATTAGAAAATAAATTGTCACAGAACAATTCCATGGAGGTGTGGTCGGGCATGAAACAGCTAACTGGGTTTAAGGCAAAGTCGGAGCATGGGGAAGTGGATCTGCCCTGGGCTAATGAAATGAATGAGTTTTTCAACAGATTCACCAGCACAAGCACAGTGTCATCAGAAATGGGGATGGATCCGGGAAAAGATCTGCAGCATTGACATTGGGGGATAAGCTGCCTGCTTTCACTGTCTCCCAAAGCGACGTGAGAAGACAGTTTAGCAGACTTGTTATTGGCAAAGCAGCTGGGCCTGATGGCCTCAGCCCACGTGTCCTCAGAGCATGTGCAAACCAACTGTGTACTGTCTTCCAGCACCTGTTTAACTGGAGCCTTCAATCACAGGGGGTACCAGAACTGTGGAAGACCACCTGCCTGGTGCCGGTTCCTAAGACCACTTTTCCAACTTCCCTACATGACTATCGTCCAGTGTCCTTAACATCGCATGCTATGAAGTCCTTGGAGAGAATAATACTCGCCTACTTGTGCCCGAGGGTGAGGGCCTACACTGACCCCCTGCAGTTTGCGTACCAGCAGAGATTGGGGTGGATGATGCTGTAGTGTCTCTGCTACATACAATGCATTCGTTCTTGGACAATGATGAAACTGCAGTGCGCGCCATGTTCTTTGACTTCTCTAGTGCTTTCAATACCCTACAGCCGCTCTTACTACGTAATAAGTTGACTGATATGGCGGTAGATGAGGGGATGGTGAACTGGATAAGTGACTACCTGACAGACAGGCCGCAGTTTGTAAGGATGGGGGAGGTGGTATCTGGCAGTGTACGGAGCAGTGTTGGAGCCCCTCAGGGTACAGTGCTGTCACCCTTCCTCTTCTCATTGTATACAGCTGACTTTCAGTATAAATCTGATTTTTGTCACCTCCAAAAATTCTCAGATGACTCCGTGATTGTAGGGGGCATTGTGGGGGGCCGGGGGAGGAGGAATATAGAAGGGTGGTTTTTGACTTTGTGGATTGGTGTCAGACTAACTGTCTAGAACTAAATGTAAAGAAAACCAAGGAGATGGTGGTGAGTTATAGAAGGAAAAAGGAGGATTACTTACCGATCACCATTGCTGGCCAGGAGGTTGAGATTGTTGAGAGCTACAAATATTTGGGGGGTTCACCTTGACAGTAAACTCGATTGGAGGTGTCATACAGAAAAGGTTACAAGAAGGGAATGAGCAGACTGTACTTTCTGCGGAAGCTCAGGTCATTCAATGTGTACAGTAAAATGCTGGAGATGTTCTACCAGTCCGTTGTAGCAAGCGCCATCTTTTTTGCTATCATTTGCTGGGGCAGTAGTGTGCGAGTAGCTGACGTTAATAAGCTCAACAAACTTATCAAGAAGGCAAATGCAGCTGTTGGCCTCCATCTTGACTCTTTTGAGGAGGTATTGGAGGATAGAATTCAGAAGAAGTGTAGGGCTATAATGAACAATAATACACACCCCCTATACGAGCTGTTCTTGAAGCAGAAGAGCACATTCAGCAGCCGTCTAATCCTATTAAGGTGCAAGAAGGAGAAATTCAGGAAATCGTTTGTACCTACTGCTATGGGGATGTATAATAATTTCCTAAGGGTGGTAGAAAATAATGACTGATGGCTGGTGTACTAATGTCAATTAACATTGTCTTATATACACCTGAACTACCCACTTTTATTTATTATGTAATGTTGGTACACCTGTGCAAGATTTGTGTCCTAATATTTTATGTACTGCTGTTTGTATTGCTGCTGTAATACTGTAATTTCCCCCCGGGATCAATAAAGTGTATTGTATCGTATTGTATCGTATCGTATATGGACTCCCATTGAGACTCCGAAAATGAGTCTGCCATCCACTTCTCCCTCAAGATTAGCGGATGTCGAAGTAGAAATGTGTTTAGCAGACCCCTATACATTAACCCCTTAGTGACGGAGCCAATTTGCAGCTTAATGACCGGGCCAATTTTTACAATTCTGACCACTGTCACTTTATGAGGTTAGAACTCTGGAACGCTATAATGGATCCCGCTGATTCTGAGAATTTTTTTTGTGACATATTTTACTTCATGTTAGTGGTAAAATTTCTTCCATATGACTTGTGTTTATTTATGAAAAAACGGAAATATGGCGAAAATTTTGAACATTCTGCAATTTTCAAACTTAAATCAGAGAGATATGTCACACAAATTTCTTAATAAATAACATTTCCCACGTGTCTGCTTTACATCAGCATAATTTTGGAATCAACATTTTTTTGTTAGGAAGTTATAAGGGTTAAAAGTTGACCAGCGATTTCTAATTTTTACAACAAAATTTACAAAACCATTTTTTTAGGGATCACATCATATTTAAAGTCATTTTGAGGGGTGTACATGACAGAAAATACCCAAAAGTGGCACCATTCTAAAAACTGAACCCCTCAAGGTGCTCAAAACCACATTCAAGAAGTTTATTAACCCTTTACGTGCTTCAGAGGAACTGAAGCAATGTGGAAGGAAAATTTAACATTTAACTTTTTTTTGCAAAAAAATCACTTCAGAACCAATTTTTTTTATTTTCACAAGTTTTAAAAGAGAAAATGAAACACAAAATTTGTTGTGCAATTTCTCTTGAATACGCTGATACCCCATATGTGGGGGTAAATCACTTTTTTGGCGCACAGCAGAGCTCGCAGGGGAAGGAGCGCCGTTTGACTTTTTCAACGCAGAATTGGCTGGAATTGAGATCGGACGCCATGTTGCGTTTGAAGAGCCCCTGATGTGCCTAAACAGTGAAAAACCCCCACAAGTGATACCATTTTGGAAACTAGACCCCTTAAGGAACTTATTTAGATGTGTGGTGAGCACTTTGAAATCCCAAGTGCTTCAGAGAAGTTTATAACGCAGAGCAGTGAAATAAAAAAAACATTTTTTTTTCCTCAAAAATGATTTTTTTTTAGCCCGCTATTTTTTATTTTCACAAGGTTAACCGGAGAAATTGGACCACAAAAGTTGTTGTGCAATTTGTCCTGAGTACACAGATACCCCTTATGTGGGGGGAACCACTGTTTGGGCGCATGGGAGAGCTTGGAAGGGAAGGAGCGCCATTTTGGAATGCAGACTTTGATGGAATGTTCTGCGGGCATCATGTTTGGAGACCCCATGATGTGACTAAATAGTGGAGACCCCTCAATTCTAGCTCCAACCCTAACCCCAACACACCCCTAACCCTAATCCCAACGCTAACCCTAATCACAACCCTAATCCTAACCCTAATTCCAACCCTAACCCTAATCCCAACCATAACCCTAATCCTAACCCTAATTCCAACCCTAACCCTAATTCTAACCCTAACCCTAATTCCAACCCTAACACTAATTCTAACCCTAATTCTAGCCCTAACCCTAATTCCAACCCTAACCCTAATTCTAACCCTAACCCTAATGGAAAAATGAAAATAAATATATTTTCTTTATTTCATTATATTTCCCTAACTGAAGGGGTGATAAAGGAGGGGGTTATTTACTATTTTTTTTATTTTGATCAAAATGTATCTTCAATGAATGAATGAATCTAATGGCCGGCAGATTTGGCGGGCGCACTGGCACTGCGCTTGTGCCCGCCATTTTCTTCCCGGACCAAGATGGCGGCGCCCACCGGAGGAGGCAGGAGGGCCTGATGACTACCGGGATGCACCGGGGGATCGGGGACCATATTTCTCTCTCCCTCTGATGTGCGTTCACATCAGAGGCGAGAGAAAGTGAAAGCAAATTTGCTGTTTTTTTTTTTTGCAGTCGCCATTATACGGTTAATAACGGCGATCGCAAAAGCGGGGTCGGTAGAAACCGACCCGAATCATGTTCTATGTGGTCTTGGCTACCCCAGCAGCTGAGACCCCTTAGAAAATCGCCCCCGGCAGATCGCGGCGAATGCGCCAGCCATTTTCTGATAGGAAGAAGATGGCGGCGCCCACCGGAGGAGGCAGGAGGGTCCGAGGAACACCGGGGAGGTACGAGGGGGGATCGGTGACCCTATTTCTCTCTCCTCTGATGTGCGATCACATCGGATGAGAGAGAAATTAAATGGATTTTTTTTTTGTTGCGGTCGCCGTTATGCGGTTAATAACGGCGATCGCAACCCAGGGATCAGTAAAAACTGACCTGAATCTTGTTCTCTTAATTAACGACGCTGTGGTTTAAGTACCCTTAACTACAGCCGTTAAAAGGCGTATCGGCGGTCGTTAAGGGGTTAATGTGATGAACCCCCCCGTTTTCCTCTGGGGTCCTATGAGATTCAACAAACCGTCTGGTTGCAGAACCACATGTGACAATTCCATCTGTTTATTGAGAGCATGTCTCAGCTGTAGATACTGGAAAAATAAATTCTGGCTCAAAGGGAATGCCTTCCTGAGCATTTCAAATGTCTTAGGCTAGTTTCACATTTCCGGCGGGCGCCTGGCGGCGCCCCCGGCATTTTGCCGCAGCGCCGCATCTGAAAACCTTTCACACTTCCGGCGGCCAAAATGCGTTTTTTTGCCGGATGGTTTCTGATGCTTGGAGAGATCAGAAACCATCCGGCAAAAACAAAAAACGTTACATGCAGCGTTTTTTTCCGGACGCCGCAATGTACATTTGCGCCGCATCCGGACAAAACCGCATGCAACGCATTGACATGCGGCGCCATCCGGCACTAATGCATGTCAATGCGAAAAAAGCCGCATGCGGCGCATCAGATTTTCAGATGCGGCGCTGCGGCAAAATGCCGGGGGCGCCGCCAGGCTCCCGCCGGAAATGTGAAAGAGGCCTTAAGAGTGCCACAATCAAAGAACTATGACACAAACCAAATGCCAATACACCTCCACTGACCAAACCCTCTCAGTCACATCAACTCCACCATTCTAGGGTCAAACCAAATCGGTGTGTAACGCGTAAATCCCGTTACACCTCTCCACTGCTTAATCTTCTTTCAGACTTTCCCCATCATAACTATGGTTGAAAATTTTTTAGGGTTTAATCTAAATCTGTCTGCTTCTAAACTAGATAACAGTGGACCCTTCCCCACCATATATTCAATGATTATCCCAGCTGATATACTTTGTTTGGGTTCTCCCCAACCCACCATATGCTGGCATTGGGACGCTACATAATAAATCCAAGGTTTAGGGACCTCTAAACCTCCCTCATCTTTCGGTCTCTGCAGGTGTTCCAATTTAATGCGTGCCCGTCCACCCCGAGCTGACATTTTTAATGATACCATTTTGGGTAGATACAATGTTTTGATCATGTTATTGCATTTTATTGTAGTGTTACGGCAACCAAAAAAACATAATTTGGACGTTTTGATTGTTTTTTCATGCCGTTTACTGATCCGATTAATTTTATTTTTATTTTGATAAATTGGGCATTTTTTAATGCAGCGATACCAAATCTGCGTATTTTTTATTTATTTTTTATCGTTTTATCTTGAATGGGGCAAAAGGGGGGTGAATTGAAGTTTTATATTTTGTTATTTTTTTAAACTTTTTTTCTACTTTTTAATTTCTTCTATAGTCAGGGTCGGATTAAGAACATGATGGGCCTGGAGCTGAAGGGGCGGGCAAGGGGCGGGGCAAGGGGTGGGTCTCACTTCCGTTGCGCTGGCCGGGGCATGTCACTTTCCTCTTACAGAGATCATGTGACACAGTGTCACATGATCGCTGTAACAGTGACGTTCAGGCCGCTCCAGACCAGAGGAAATCCCACGCCGTGACGCCGGCATCGGGACGCGCGCGGTGACGTCAGAGGAGCTCCGCGCTACCGCCGCAGCCAATCAGGGAGGCAGGTGAGTATTTATTTATTTTTTTAATTTTACACAGCAGCGCGCTGAGCGGCCGGGGCAGCGGGCGGCAGCATGAGTCATCACCACTAGCACGGCCCGGCAGCCGAGACATCGGCGCGGCCGGCTGGGCCGCGGATGGGCCTATCTCTAACAAGGGGCCTGGAGCTGCAGCTCCATCAGCCCCTACGTTAATCCGGCCCTGTCTATAGTCCCTTTAGAAGGCTTGAAGCTGCGATCGTCCGATCACTTGATCTACACATGGCATTATTATCATCTCCTATGAATGCTGGCCATGGCCATTGTTCATAGGAGATCTGCAATCACAAGCACGGAGGTCTTCTGCAGACACCTGGCTGTCATGCCAACCCATCAGCGCTCCGCGATCATGTGACAGAGGCAAAGTTTGTGACGCACTTCTGGCACGCTTGTGATAAATGCAGCTGTCAGTGTTAACAGCCACGGGTGGATCGCAATTGTACATGCGGCTATGAGAGGCAAATGACAGCTGATCAAATCAGTTGTCATGTGCCGTTAAAGGGAACTTGTCACCAGGTTTGGCCGATATGAGATTTGACCATCACGTTTCAGGGCTGATAAACAGCATTCTATAGGGGTTGGAGGTTTTATCCCTTAAATTCCCTATGCTGCTAATGTATTTTTTATTGCTATGTGATTTTGATATAATGCTGTATTTAATACGTACATATATATATATATATATTTATATTTATCTTTTAGTGTAGTAATGTTTATGGGCCACTAGATGAGGCACTGAAGTCAAGATAGTAAATAGAGGGTTTTAGTGGGGATGTAGATAGTTAATGTAGGAGGGGTCACTTAGTGTAGAGGAATTAAGTCAGTCAGGGCGGGTAGCTCTTAGATCTCGGGTGGCCTCTGGCCCAGGCAAGTTAGATACCCCGCAATGTTCCTCATAAGTGAGTGCCCAGTCATCCAGGAGGTGGGGAACAGCAGTGTACAGCTACAGGGAAAAGCAGTAAAGTTACAGCTGAAGGACAGACATTTTCTAGAGAGGAAAACTGAACAGGAGTACATGGCAGGACAGACGGGCGGTTCACTCATTATGTGGCAGTTCCTAGCATGGCCGAGGAAACTCACAAAGGAAGCCAGACTGCACAGGGAGGATACTGAGGAAACGTACAGGGTGGTACGACCCGATCTCGAGCCATGTAAAAGAGCAAGTAAGAAAGGGAAGGAAGAATTGTTGTGTGATGTGAATACTGCTGTAAATGCTGTACTGGACTTGAATGTACTGCGAAGTTCTGAAAGTAAAGTTTTGCATTTTGAATTATACTTTGACTGTGTCTCAGATCATCCACCCAAGGCCAAAGATGACCCCACGAAAAGGAGGGTGGACCTCATCAGCGCCAGGAAAGGAGAAGCAAGTAAACTGCAGGAGAAGTGTAATGTTTCTGTGAAGGGAGGCCAGGGCTCAGATGCCCTGGTGTCCTCGGCCATGACTACGGCCCTGGCCGACCTTTACATGGGCCTCTCTGATCTTTCGTGGCACCTGCACACTGCAGTACTTTGCTCTGCCTGCAGATAAGTACGCCTGTGCAGGAGCAAGATGCCGGGGAGCCTGTGTAGATGATGCAGGGACGCGTCATCCACATGAACCAAGCAGGAGGCTGGCATCACAAGAAGATGGGAGGCGCCGGACCATAAAGAACGACCCCCCTCGGACCGGCCCGCCAGGTGAATATAATAAAAAGTCTTTTTCTTCTCTTACAGGTTAGATCGTGGGCTTATCTATAGTATTATAGAATGCTGTATATAAACTCTGAAAGTCAGTGGCCGTAACTCGTATCAGCCAAACCTGGTGACATATTCTCTTTTAAGAAGCGGGGTTCAGGGCTGGGGCCTTCATCGAAGGGAGTGACACAACCCATGACGTACCTATGTGTCATAGGTTGTGAAGGGGTAAAATTTTATACAAAAAAAAAATATTTATTTTTTTACATTGCTTCCTATTTAAAGATAAAAATAAAAGTGAAGTTTTATTTTTTTCTATAAAGTGCAGATTCTGTGAAATAAATAGGTGTTTTATGCAGTAGTTATATACGAGTGTCGATGAGTAATATAATACTCTCATACTTACCAGCCACAGTCTTTATCTTTCATCTGCGCAGCTCTGTTTTGTTTCCAGCAGTTTGTGACCTGCCAGGTGTCTTCAGTGTTTACTGGGCAATCTGGAAGTCACTACTCAATGTAAGTCAATGAGAGTCAGAATGACGCCAGAACAAGGTTCTCATAGACTTACATTGAAAGCTTGTGACCGTTACCTTGGACTTTCGGTCAGTTAGAACTTGCATTCACAAAATGGTGCTGTGGGGCCAGAGCGGCACCGAGAACAGCTGAAGTCAGCGGCTGATAAGTATAACACTAGAGTCAGAGAACTTAGATTAGTAGCACCACTCCAGTGCTGGAATTAAGAAAAACGTTAGAGTGATGCTTTAAAAAGGTACACCCCCGGAAGATTCTAATGCGAAGCGCACATTGGGGTTTGTAAATTACCCCCCTAGGCTGTATCACTCTCTCTCATTGGTACATGTTTGTCTCTCTCTCATTGATACATTTTTGTCTCTCTCTTTGGTACATTTTTGTCTGTCACACACAGACGCTCTCAGGCTCAGTATGGATTAGACCAGAATTTAAAAAGCTGAAAAAGGGTACTGTATCACAAGATACAAGGTGTATATAGTATAGGGAAAAATTGTAAATCTCCGTATATGTTTCCGGAGTCACATACAGACGCTCTCTCAGTATGGATTTGACCGTAATACAAAAGGCATAAAAAAGGTACTGTATCAGAAGATACCAGGTGTATATAGTATAACATATAAACCAAATTTGTATAGAAAATAAAATGTCAAGCACTAAAATGCATATAAACCTACAAAGAAATTGTGCAATAATGACATAAATACAAAACGAATATATATACCGTATATACCGACCCGAGTATAAGCCGACCCCCCTAATTTTGCCACAAAAAACTGGGAAAACTTACCGACTCGAGTATAAGCCTAGAGTGAAAAATGAGATTATGCCCTATATGCTGCCCATGTATTATGCCCCCATAGATGCTCCATAGATTGTGCCCCATAGATGCTCCATAGATTATGCCCCCATAGATGCTCCATAGATTGTGCCCCCATAGATCCTCCATAGATTGTGCCCCCATAGATGATCCATAGAATATGCCCCCATAGATGCTCCATAGATTGTACCCTCATTGATGCTCCATAGATTATGCCCCCATAGATGCTCCATAGATTGTGCCCCCATAGATGATCCATAGATTATGCCCCCATAGATGCTCCATAGATTGTGCCCCCATAGATGCTCCATAGATTGTGCCCCCATTGATGCTCCATAGATTGTGCCCCCATAGATGCTCCATAGATTGTGCCCCCATAGATGCTCCATAGATTGTGCCCCCATAGATGATCCATACATTATGCCCCCATATATGCTCCATAGATTGTGCCCCCATAGATGCTCCATAGATTGTGCCCCCATAGATGATCCATACATTATGCCCCCATATATGCTCCATAGATTGTGCCCCCATAGATGCTCCATAGATTGTGCCCCCATATATGATTCATAGATTGTGCCTCCATAGATGCTCCATAGATTATTCCCCCATAGATTATGCTCCATAGTATAGGTCCCTTATGCGGCCGCAGCTGCTGCAACCGAAAAAAAAAAAAGACATGCTCAACCTCTCGTCGCTGGGGGCCAGGTGCCGGTGTCCTGAGAAGGCGGGGACACCGGCGTGCTATGGGGGACAGGTGCCGGTGTCACCGCTCGCTCAGGGACATTTACCTGTCACCGGGTCCACCGATGAGCGCCGCTATCTTCTGGGTCCTCCAGCAATCAATGCTCAGGCAGAGGGCGCGGCGCGCACAAACTACGTCATCATGCCCTCTGCCTGAACATCGCAAGAGGACCCGAGGACACAGCGGCGAGCAGCGGTTGAACGGGACAGGTAAATATCGCTTATACTCACCCTTCCGCCGGTGCGTCTCTCTGCAGCCCCTGCTCTTCTCCCACGGTCCCGGCGCCAGTGTTCAGCGGTCATGTGTTACCGCTCATTAAAGTCATGAATATCTGCATATTCATGACTTTAATGAGCGTTACCACTGATGGCTAAACACTTGGCGCCGGGACCGTGGGAGAAGAGCAGGGGGGCTGCAGAGACCGCGCCGGTGGAGGGGTGAGTATATAGGACAGCAGCGCTCCCCCTCCCCCGCCGACTCCCTGGTATATGACTCGAATATAAGCTGAGAGGGGGACTTTCAGCCCTAAAAAATGGGCTGAAAATCTCGGCTTATATTCGAGTATATACGGTATATTAATATATTTTATTAAACTAAATAGATAAATAAATGACAGCTGTGTAAAAAACTGGAGCACATATATTGAAAGGTATAGTCTATCAGAGATCAATATATCACAGAAAACACCGCACGGCGAAACTCGACTTTAGCGAAAGTCAGCGACTTATGAATCTGACAGACCTGTTTCGCTCAACTCTAGTTTGGACCAATGTACGCCATAATTTGAAAGAGGTGAATAGGAGGTCTAAGAAATATTTTGACAGGAAAAGAAGGGAGGCATTGTTCGCAGTTGGGGACATGGTCTGGTTGTCCTCTAGGAATCTGCGTTTGAAGATCCCTTCTAAAAAACTGGGGCCTAAATTTGTAGGACCCTTCAAAGTGGTTCAGGTTGTCAACTCTGCATCTGTGAGATTAGACATACCCTCGTCCTGGAGAATTAATTCAGTTTTTCATGTATCTTTACTGAAGAAAGTGGACACGCCAGATAAGGAGGCGATGCCGACTGTTCCTTCAATTGATGAGGATGGCGAGTTTGAGTTTCTCGCATATTGGATTCCAGGTGGCACAGAGGAAGGTTGCAGTATCTCGTGTCCTGGAAGGGTTTCGGTCCCGAGGATAATTCCTGGGTGAAAGCTGAGGATGTCTCGGCCCCAAGGCTGATTAAGGCTTTTCACAGGAGATTTCCAAATAAGGCTCGGCCAAGAGGATCCGGAGGATCTTCGTAAAAGGGTAGGTACTGTTAGTATCCATTCAGTTTGACCATCTGCCATCTTGTTGTAGTTTCTAGCTACTGGTCTGTTTTCCCCTGGTGCTGGGCTTGTCATTGGTCAGGTGATTGTATCACCCTTTATTACCCTGCACCTGACTCCCAGTCCTTGCTGGACATCAGTGTTAATCCACTTGAGTTCTGGCTAGGAGTCTTGATAGCTGTGTGCTATACTTGGTGCAGTTCTGGGATCTCTAGTTCTGCTTGCTTAATCTTTTGATTTTCCTTTTGTTTCTGCAACTCCCTCTATTTTCCTGCTAGGAGGTTACCAGTGTTTTGTTCCCAGTCCCTAGATCTTTCAGGGATCCCCTTCCCCCGCCTGCTGGTCTTCGCTTGAGTTTAGACTAGGATCGTCAGTGGGTCTATTCGCTAGGAACAGGTCGCCCGCTCCATCGTGGGGATCGAGCCTAGTCCTAGAGCAGTGTCTGATCTTCCCCCCGCTCTATTCCTGAGTAGTGTTGAGCGATACGATACTGCAAATATCGGGTATCGGCCGATATTAGCTGTATCGGGCTTTCGATTCCGAGTACCGATATTTTCGTCATATCGGATACCGGAATCGGATTTGTCACTGTCACTGTGAGTCGGTCGGGTCTGTCAGGAGTCAGCGGCACTTACCTGGCAGAAGATCTCCGGCGGTCACGTCCTGGACTGCTTGATGGCCGCCATTATCTTCTCCCTGGCGGTCACATGCAGTTTTTCGCGATAACTGCAGTGACTGCAGGGTAATCCCGGCCGTAAACCAGTCCGATGACGTCACCGCCGGGGAAGCAGGTAATCAGCTGTGCTGCGCCGGGATGACAGGCTCTGCCTGTCATTCTGATGTAGCAGAGCTGGATCGTCGTGGGACACTCGTTACTATGGACTGCGTCGGACAGGTGGTATACTGCTGTTTTTTTTTTTCATTTTTTACAGGAGATCGATGGCGTCGCAGGATGAGACTGTAATAAAAGTAATGAAAACTGTGTTGTGTTTTTTATTAAATTAAAAATTTTTTTTATGAACATTCACCCGTCCGGGTACATCAACAATTTAACTATTTACATACAGGGACCCTGTCCGGGTTATTTATAATTCTTTGGCAGGGGTGTTCCAGGTACCACCTGGTACTCTTCTGATGCTTGCCAAACATCCGAGACACCAAGGACCACCAGGACCTGATGACGTCGTGTGGCCTGTACAGTCAAGTCGTGACCCGCTATCTGTGTCTGTGTGGCCACCTCTTTCATCTCCCTCCGGGTCTGGAGCCCTATGTCCCGGACTGAACGAACCCCAGGGGGCCTAACAGGCGCCGGGTACGGGCCAGCTATAGTTATCATGTCCATAGCTGGGGCTGCTGAGGAGACCACTGAGGGAGGCTGGGGAGATTTACGGCTGTGGGTGGGCACTTGTGCAGAGGCCTGGATGTGGGAGGCTGAAGGCTCTGAGGGTCTCACAGGTTCCTGACACTCTGGGGAGTAGGGGTCGCACCTGGTAACATTTAGGGCGTACCATCCATTGTCGGGTGTAAGTCACCAAGTCTCCTGGCAACAGGTCCCTCCCGGGTGTCCTTCTGGGAGGTGAGTCTCCACGTCCCGCCGGGTCACAAAGACTTCTAAATAAAGTCCAGGCTCCTGGATGAAGCCCCAACCACCTTTCAATTTAAAGCTCCGTATTGCACCCTTACGCCGCTGCTCCCACAGGGTTCCTTTATCTTTTCTCATCCGGTCCTTATCTGCCCGGTCCTTCTCCAGGTGACGTTGCCGAAGCTTTTGGGATTCTCGCTGCTCCCTTTGTCGCTCTGCTTCCCGCTCCCAACGTCTCCACTCTTCCTCCTGACGCCGGTTGTAATTCTCCTCCACCAGAATCTCCATGTCTCCACCATCAAACTGCAGCTTACTATGTCCGGTTTGCGGCAGCTCTTCTGGCGCCCGACAGTCCTGGCGGCGCTCACCTGCGGAGGAAGCAGCCGGCTCTGGAACAGATGACAGTCGGGGCTCCGGTACAGACAGGTAGACCTCTGGTGCCTGCGCGGCCTCCTCCATGAGGACGGGTGTCGCTTCTTCTGTCTCAGCGACGGGGGCAGACAGCGGGATCTGGGGTGCTGCCGGTGCAGAGTTTTTTGCAGGAACGGGTGCCTCCACTGCGACAACGTCAACCGGATCACATTGCAAGGGCTGGGATGCCCGCACGGACTCCTCTACTAGAACGGGTGCCTCACCTTCCGGTACAGACACTTCAGGTATGAGGGATTGGCGCCGCTCCAAGTTTAGTTTTAGGGCACGCCAGCTGGCTTCCATCCTGGCGACCTCCTCCCGGTGCCGGGCCAGGCCTCTTAGGGTATCCTCCGCTTCTTGCAGCGTAGGAGGGTTTCCAGGCCGGGTGCCCAACGGTGGTTCCGTGGCGATCGGGTCGCTTCCGTGGGGGGAGAGCTCTGACTGCTCCATCCCTTCACACTTCTGCTCGTGTCCATTAGCCATCTCTGCCAAGTCACATGTGTCATTAGCATCTGGAGAGGGCCCCTCTTTTGTAGGGAGGCGGGACCTTCGTGTTAGTTTCCGCACACTGAAGAGGATGAGGAGGCGGAACTGAAGAGCTGTGGGGCACGATCTTACATTGCAGTACCATTTAGAGTGGTCGGCCATCGTTTTCGCGCCACTGAGTGAGTGTACACCCACGAAGAGCACGCCCTTCTTCTCACCAGTGCCTCGTCGTGACGCAGATATGGCGGAAAAATGGCAAATACATTCTCTGATGATTTTAGCAATTCTCAAGCACAAAACCAGTTCAATTCAGGCACACAGGACTCGCTTATAGCGAGCTACAGAATCCTGTTCGTGACGCCCAAGTTGAGTCGCACAGAGCCAGAGGTTTTGGGGGTACTCGGCACCGAGCCCGTCGACTTCTATGGGGTATGTCACGGCTTTACCCGGCAATTGAATCAGAGTCTATTTTACTATGTAGAAGTGTATAAACTATAAATATATGTATATATATATATATATGTCACAATGACATGTATATATATATATATATATATATGTATTCTATTTGTGTATATTTTGTGTTTACAACGAAAGAAAGGGTTTTTTTTGTTGCGATATTTTGTTCCCATAGACTTACATGGGACTTCCGGTATCGGAATCGGATATCGACGATATTTAGTGATATCGGCGATACCATTCCGATACGATATTTTTAGATATCGAGCAGTATCGCTCAACACTATTCCTGAGTTGCAGCCCCATAACAGTCAATTACAGAGATCAGCTCCCTCAATATCAATGGATGAATGCCATCTGGCTCGGAGGTTTTGTCAATATTTAATTTGGTCATTTGCAGCCAAACTTCTTCTTGTGCTAATTTAGTGATATTGGATGGTGAATCTTGCATGCTGCCGTGTTGAATGAACTTGTTGTAAGGAATGAAGGTAGAAAAGTATTGTGTGAAAGGACATGTATGCTTTAAATTTAAGCAAACAATAGAGTATTCAACCACGTACATATGGAGAAGATTTCAAATATTTGGCAACTTGTCCTGCCAAGTTTTCCCAGAAAGATTAGTGCAAGAACACAACATAAAATGCTAGAAGAAGTCTATAGGAACTAAAGATATTCATCATAAGACCTGCAATATACTGTAGTTCTCAGCACTATTATTGGCAAAGTGCATGAGTTTACCATCAGAAAGAAGCTGTGCCTTGGGAAGTGTGCCAAGAGGAAACCTTTGCTGTCCTGAAGGAGTTTTAGAACAAGACAGTTTGGCCATGAACTGCTATCCAAACATCAGATGGGAATTTATTATATGTTTTGCATCAGATTTATTGCACATTTTGTGATATTTTTAGCTTTTTAACACATCAATAAAAGTTGTGCACCATTTAAAGCATTCTGTCTGTCACCTTTATTTTGATATCTGGCATTTCCGGTATAGTTCTACAGTTCTAGCCATATTTTTGACATGCCACTTTTTAAAAATGTCGAAGCAAAATCAATTTAGTAGGGTGACGGCATACAGAGCGGAAAATCAGTTCTAGAGACACTTAGGGTACGTGTCCACTATCTGGAAGAGTGGTGTTTTGGACTCTGCTCACCTTCTGTGCGTCCAAATGCAGCATTCTAGGTTACAAGTGTAAGGGGATGTAAAGTGTTTTGGTGGGAAATGGCGACGAAGAAGAAGAAAACAACAAGGTCCTCACTCTTCGTGGGCGTGCCAGCTCGGTATTGGTGCCAAAACCCACTTGTCAGTATGCCCCAGTCACCCCTGGTGGGCGTGGATGAAAAATGGATATCTCGCACTTCCCTACAGAACAACAGTAAATGGGTGGTGCTGACGGAAGTGCCCCACCTGGAAATGGGTGGGGCCAAGAAGAAAACCCCGAGTGCAGCTGCGTGGTGCCATTCTGTGAATCTGGACCGGCAGCGATGGACCACTCTTGCACCCGGAGCTGCCGAGGCCGCTTGGAGAGGAGGTGGCGGCAGGAAGATGTAAGAACATGGCCCGTCAGACAGTGGGAAGAAATCGCAGAGCACCCCACTTAACAGCGCCCAGAGAGTTCTTCAGCGCAGATTTGACAGCCGGCGGAGTCCTCATTGTCTCACAGGCTAGAGACATCGCGAGCAGAGAAGTCCTCTTCACGTTCACTGGAGCCGGAACATCTTGCGGAACCAGCAGCACAGCGCCAGGCAGGGGAACCCTGTCGTCCAGAACCTTGGTTGTTAGCTCAGCGAAGACCGGAACTGGTGTCCGCCCCAGAGGAACCGCTACCGGAAGCCGAGGACGAGCCGAAGCTTTGTCTCGCAGCCGCAGAGGGATCCGGCTCTGATGGGATGGGCACAGCCAATGTCACAGCTGCTGAGAGGGTGAGTGTGCCTGAGTGCCATAACCCGGGGGGAAGGTCAATGCCACGGGTCCCTGCAACGGAGGCCTTTGTCCAGTCATGCGTCTCCATCGGGGGGCCTGCTTCGCCACCTCAACCCTCAGAGGCCCAGCCTGCTCCTCACAAAGGTAACATCTCTGGGTGCTTCCCATTTCCACCACTCAGTGGAGGGCCCCTTTCCTTCTCCAGGGCAGACCGCCTAGATTGAGGACATGATAAAGAGAAAGAAACAAAGAGAAAAAGAGGTTTGGGCCGAATTGCGCCAACTCGGAGGGGGTGCTCTGGCCAGTCGACACACCTACGGCCGTCTAATGTATGCTGACGTTGATCGGGGATACGGTTTCATCAAGGAGGATGGGACTGGGGCCAAAATATACGTCAACGCGGCATCAGTGAAGTTCGGCAGGCCCCTGCGTGAAGGGGATGTCCTTTTATAAAGAGGACTGCCCCCGGGGCTGTTTTGCAGTGGCCATCACCCAATGTGAGGAGGATGACCGGGACTCGGCCCGGGCCCCGAGTGGGCTCGTTCATCTTTTTCCACCCAAACTACTGCCATGGCATCATGGCAGCCATCGACTTCTGTGGCTGCAGAGTTGTCTACGGCACAAAACTGAGCATGGGACTGCGCTACGTTTGAATCGGCCCGAGATATACGCAGCTAATGTGTTAGAATTTGATTGTTTAAAATTAATGTGTAGCGCACATTGAGCTGTCTTGTAAAAGACCATGGGAATGGGACTGTTCTGCGTCCCTGTGGGCAAGAAAGCCCTTAAAGAAAAAACATCCCAGGGTAGGGTGAAATACGCCGGACGGCCTATGTGAACATCTTGTTTTTTATATATTTTTGTTGCACCTGTTGTGCCCATTCTGCTGGAGAAGCAGAGACTTCCATTTCATAAAGGGACTGATAACTGTCCGTGCCCTTAAATATTCTTGGGTCCTGTTGAAATGGACCGCGCTCCCTTCAAGGGAAGGGGGAACACATCTCTAAGTACTGTAGACCCAAAAAGCCTGGGTCAACCATTATATATATTATGACACCTGGAAGACTGTGAACCAGGATTCTTCTTTGCGCAATATGGACGGTGTTGCACTGTTCATGGTTCCGGCTCACATTGAGCCACGTTATATTTAAAGGAGTAATTACTGTACATATTAAAGCTTTGTTCCAAGTTCGGTCGGGGACAACCAAATTAATAGGAAAGGGGAGTGTAAGGGGATGTAAATTGTATCCCTTTAAATGTTATGTATATATTACGTTGCTGATTAATCTATGTATAATATGCTGTTTGCTGTAGCACCATGTACATAATAGGGAAAGTGTAGTGACTATTAATGGCCACTAGATGGGGACATTCTAGTGTAGCTAGTTATAGTATAAGGGTTTCATATAGGAAACAGTTAAGAGTAAGAGGGTCTGCTGTGTATTAAGCCAGACACCTTTCCTGTTTTGAGTCAGTTAGGGCTGGGCGCCCACACAGTCCTCAAGGGCTATAGGCCCGGACAGCACAGCAGCTTCGTAGCATTGCAAGTGAAGCCTAGCCATCCACAGCAGTAGAAAGAGAATACAGCATGCTCCTACAGCAAGGAACCTTAGGAAGCGTCAAGATGTGGCAGCTCTTTGCGTGGGTGGACACTCTGAGGACCGGGGCGAAATGGTCAGGAGACCCCACAGAAGCAGTGAGTACAGACAGAAGGAACTTGGCACCTACACATAGCGCAGCACAGAAAGGCAGTTTACTCTTCCAGTGGCAACTGACTCCGGTAATTAATGAACTTGAGTCTGGGGCGAAACAGACCGAGGGATGCTTAACCTTAGCAGAGCTGTAAAAAGAGTATCCAGGGGAACCATCAGGAACTGTCCGACCCGAGCCCGTGCTATGTAATTGTGAGAGAGGTGCAGGGAAAGACAAGGAGCAATGCACTTTGAAGCCTGTTTTAAATGCTGTAAAGACCTTGGATGTGCTAAGTAAAGATGTTTTCGCCCAAGTTACTTTGAACTGTGTCTCAATCAATTCAAGTCCGCGTGCTGAAGGTCTCTCAATGCAAGGGGAGAGCCCTGAAGGAACCGAACCTGTAGGCACAGGTATGCTGTCTGGCGGGCGTAATTTTCCTGTGAGGGGAGGTCAGGACACAGAAGCACAGGTGTCCTTGGCTGCGACTACAGTCTTGGCCAAACCTTACACAAGCACAGTGGATGGGATTTATAGAAATCCCATGCCACTGTGCTTCTATTTATTGCTGCGTAAACTCACCCATAACCATTCATTAGATGCGATAAATCTGCATTGTACAATGAACACATGCAGATTTACCTGCGTGATTAGGACACAGAGTTTTGGATGCAGCGAAAATACAGTGTGTCCAAAACGCTGCTATTGCGTCCAAAACACTGCTATAGCCTGATTGTGGGGACATAGCCTTACAAATAAAGATGTGCAATCTTTATGACCTATTTAGCAACATTTTGGTAAATTTGGAGTGACTGATTTGCTTGTTCTATTATTTGCAGATTTGAAAAAGTTGCATAAAATACCAAAAACTCACTCTACACACCAGATGGCAAAAAATACATCTGTAAACATGAGATTTGATTTATTAAGCCTTTGATTTGGGGTTTTACAATGGACTTAAATTACACAGCAGCTAATATTTTGCAGTATGCCAATACAAGCTCTGATAAATATTTACTATATTTTTATAATTACATTTCTTTAATTGTATTACAGAATGGAAAGGGGCTTTTCCCAAATTGCTCCCATGAAGCTATAAGCATATACAGTAATTGTCAAATGTCTTAGTATGCCGGTGTAAAGGGACGGCCGCAAAGCCGATGTACTAGAAGCTATGTGATGTTTTACCTCTGTCATGTCTATAGCGTGATGATGTTCTCCTCCCGTGAGGGAGCATACAGAGCAATTAGAGTTCCGTCGGGACGGTCCCGTCTTAGTTGACAGTTTTCCTTTGGCGCCACCAAGACGCCATCACGCCCACGAAGTGCAGGTTGTTGACAATATACAATATACAAATGTACATATATACAGTGAGGCACTTATTAACCATAAAACGTTTGTTTTAATAAATAACCAAAGGAATCGGAGGGGAAGCGTCCAGCACTCCCCTTCCCTTTAAGGAAAGCAGGGGTGAAGTCTCTAAACTATAACAAACACGGGACTCCGTTTGCGATGCCTCTGGCAGTGTCTTTAAAGCTGTGGATCCCCACAGCGGGGGGGACGCGAAACAGTCCCTCCAACCTGTCCATGTTGCAATGAGCAATGACACTTGGGCCGCCGCAGGGGCGCGCGGGAGTCTGAGCATAGGCCCTCTCAACCAATGAGGGCCGCAGGTCTAGCGGCATGCTCAGAGTTCCACTTCCCCGGGCTGCTCCCCCTCTCCTTCAATTCTCCAGTGGCGAGTATGGGGAGACGGGGATTCCGCCGGGACCAATGTCCAGACGCGCCGAAGCCTTAGGATGGGGATCGCTGGGACAATGTCTGGACGGGGACCTGCATCCTCAATCATTGGCCCGGGGGGCACGCTCTGCTCAATTCTCGCACTCGCCTGTTCTGCCCCCACGTCGGCTGCTGCTCTGCCTCAGCGTCAATCAGCAGGTGATGCACCTCCATGCGAGGCCTTAACCGAGCCGCGGGAGCCAGTGCGAGTGAGGGAGGAGCGGGAGGCCCCGTGTTCCAGGCCTTTGGGCGCATGGGCCCCAACCTCTGATCCACCACCTCATCTAACAGGAGGGTGGGCCGCACCCGCTCCTGCTTCCAGCGCCACCTCCACTCCAGTCGGCCCACGTCCTGCCCGTGGCATCGCGGCGGCCATCTCAGATGTCAATGATGACGTTTCGGGACACCTTGGGCCATCTTCAGAGACAGCACCGCCCCAGGGTGGGGCCCTCATCGGCTTCTCCACCTTTCCTTCAGCACCAGCTAACATACCACAAATGTCCATCTTAGCATTCTCCTCCTCGCAGGGGCGGTTCCGTCTTAGTTGACAGTTCTCCTTTGGTGCCACCAAGAAGCCGTCACGCCCACGAAGTGCAGGTTGTTGACAAGGACAGTCCTCTTTGGCACCAGAATTCTCCATCTTGCCAGACGCCATCTTGGGATCTGTAGCATCTCTCTTCATCTTTACTTTAGTCAAGTCCAATTCTTTAGTCATATCTGTACTGTCAGTCACCTCCAACTCTTGGAGCTTTTCAGAGCATTCCTCAATCTCCAGAAACAGGGCAATGGCTTCCAACATCGCGGCTCCCATGTACTTCATCGTTGTCACGGTGTCACTGCCAGATGGGGCAGTGAGATCCTGCCGACTACGCCTCTTGTAAAGGGACGGCCGCGAAGCCGATGTACTGGAAGCTATGCAATGTTTTACCTCTGTCATGTCTATAGCATGATGGTGTTCTCGTCCCGTGAGGGAGCGTACAGAGCAATTAGTGTCAGAGTCCAAAATCATGTCAAACAGTTCTGCTTTATTTTCCTCCGGGCACAGCACATCCAGGACACCATAAGCATCTCTTACACGATACCAGCAATACATTCTTCACAAGGCTGCGTCTTCTCCGCTGCCACACCAGAATGGACCAATAAGTATTGACCGGGCGAGGAGCTCGGTGAAAACGACACTTTAACTGCTTCCCCTGGAGACATTTCAATCCAGCATAAGAAAGACACATTTACTAGGTCGTCTATGCCTCTCTGGTTATCCTGCCTGGATACTTCTGATGGCCCACTCGCTTCCACGTCCTCTTCTGCTGAGCGTACTCACAGTGGCTCTTCCACTGGACTCCTGATGCGTAAACCCACTCTCTCTGGGTCCACACTACTGCGGTCTATTCTACATCAGCTTCTTCAGGGGGTTGCTGGTCCCCACTACTTCTACCCTATGCTTAGGGTCCAGGAACGTGGACGTCCTCACACTGGCGAGGTCCACCCCCGACTGATCTCCGTTACGAGGAGAACTTCCTGACAGATTCCCGCTTGGAGGCAATCCTTCCCTAGCAACAAGTCCCTAACTACAGTCCCTAACAGTACGGATGTGCTAATTGCCCCCATCTAGTGGCCAACCCTGAATACTGCACTGACTTCCTTTTATAACGTTCTAACTAGATCTCTAACGTACCCCCATTAGTGATCCCTCGCAGATAACAGGAACCCAAACTATTTACACTATTCTCCCAGTGCCCTCCTCTAATGACCCCAAGGAAGCACTGACTACCTATCAGTAAACCCCCACATTTATATCTACAAAGCAATTTACAAGCACACATATATTTACATCTTAACACCATTAAAGGGGTTTAAACCTCAGACGGTTAATACCCTTGACCTCCTTACACCGGCAGAGGTGTATCTAGGGTTTCTGGCACCCGGGGCAAGAATTCAGTTTGGCGCCCCCCATACGTACATATGCGATTTGCACACTAAGGCCGGGGTCACACATGCGAGAAACTCACCCGATTCTCGTGCGAGTCTGTCGCATGAACACCTGGCACTGCCGCCGACTCTCGGAACAGAGCGTGCGGCTGCATAGAAATATATGCAGCCGCACGCTCCGGTCCGAGTGCTGGGGGCAGTGCCGGGTGTTTATGCGACAGACTCGCACGAGAATCGCGTGAGTTTCTCGCATGTGTGACCCCGGCCTTAGTCATGTACCGACGAGCTGCTCTCCCTAATGCTCTCAATGTTCAGTGAAAAACTGACAGAAGCTGAAAGAGAAGCTCTTTGTCACAGGACCATAAGTATGAAAGTTGCGTATGAGTGAAGTGTCCATGTGATGACTACTGGAACCTGCAGAGCTGAATCCTGACATTGCAGGCTTCTGAATTATCACAACGAATGCACTGCACAGTTTTAGGATCTTACCTTGCCGGTGGCAAGAGTGGATAGTCATGTCAGCACAAGCATGTGATTTGTATACTCCTGGCTACATTCCGACTAGACGTGCCCGGCCTCGCTCTGTTCATTTTCATTGAGTGAGGCCACACATGTTTTAGTCAGCATATGACCGCATATTTGTAAAATTGGCCCGTACGAGAGAATCCCAAAAGGTTCAGTGAGAAATATGAGAATTCAGAATCTGCAAACAAATAGAAAGAGCGACTCAGCACAAAACCCGGGCAACCCCTTTTAATTTTTTAAAATAAAGAAAAACTTTTGGAAATTTGTCGTTTTTACAAATTTAAAATTTAAAATCCAGGTACCCGAAAAGATGAAAAGTCGTCTCTGAGTGTTCTCCTTTTTTCTTCATCTTTTTCTTGACCTCATGTTTAGTTTTTTTCCCTCCCCAGCTCGTTTTCTGCCCAAAATTCCATCTTTTCCACTCTACACAGCAAATTTTCCCCTTGGTTTCCCTTAAAGATAGAAGTTTCTTTTTATTGCTTTGAATAAAAATATCTTGCCCTACGCTTAGCCCCTTTAATTTAAAAAATTGCCCCTCACTATATTGTCTGCTCAAAAAAAATTTTTCCCCCACGCTGTTCCCCCCCTTTTGGTTAAAATTTTTAACACAATGTCCTCTTCTTTCCATAATGGGACCCCTTTTCACACTGTCCTCTACACTGTGTCCCCCTATTTGGGCTCGGGCTCTATCTGTTCCTTTTATCCACTCCCCCCCCCACACACATTAAATGCCCTCCTCCCCCCTCCCAAAATTTCCCCCCACACATTAAATGCCCCTTTAACCCCTCCCAAAACTCCCCCACACATTTAAAAGCTCCATCCCCCCTCCCAAAAATCCCCACACACAAATTTAAAAGCCCCCTCCCCCTAAAATTAAAAAACCCCATTAAATGCCCCCCCCCACCCCCACTCCCAAAAATCCCCCCAGCATTTTTTTGCCCACTCCCCTTAAATCTCCCCCATACTTAAATGCCCCCATTCCCCCCTCCAAAAAATTTCCCCACATACATTAAATGCCCCCCACCACTCCCAAAACTCCCCACACCCCAATTTAAAAGTCCCTTCCCCCCCAAAACTCCCCCCCAAATTTAAAAGCCCCCTACTCCCCACTCCCAAATCCCAAACCGCATTAAATGCCCCCCCCATCCCAAAACTCCCCACAGCCTGTTATGCCCCCTCCCCCCTTCCAAAA
>JARQOD010000002.1:389620645-389692541 GCA_033576555.1 Oophaga sylvatica | reverse complement strand
ATTTAATGACATAGATGACAAAAGGAGTGTCGCATGTGAAAAAACCTCTAACTTTGTATGCTTTGCCTGTGTGGGGGTGATGAATAATTTCACCCTTTAGTACGTTACTGCATTGTGTGCAGTTTAAGCAAGGAAAAGTGCCCAATTTGGGTCTTTTGAGGAATCTCTGTGTTCCCTTAGGTTTAGTTGGGCCCAAATCCGCTCTAATTAAAGTGTCCTTGAGATTGGGTGGACGGCGAAAGCAAGGAAGAAATGGTTTTGCAAACTCAGAGATGTCTGGATGTGCCGTATGTAGGAGGGGCCAGTGTTTCCGAATAGATTTGTGCAGTATATAAGCAAAAGGATGGTATGAGTGTACAAAGGCTATTCTGCCCTTAGTGTCCTGTTTCTCATGAGTATGGGGTGTGAGGGATGAGTCCAAAACTTTTTGTGGGTAACCCCTATCTCTGAACTTTGAATTCATCTCAGATAGGCGGACCTCCTGAGTGGCTCGGTTAGAGACAATCTTGCGTACATGGTGAAACTGAGACTTCGGAATGGATTTTTTCATGGCAGTGGGATGGAAGCTGTTGAAATGGAGTAGGCTATTGCGGTCGGTGGGTTTGACAAAGAGGTCTGAACTTAGATAGCCCTCAGTATCTTTCATGATTAAGGTATCTAGGAAATTCATTTTGGACGGGTCCTGGGAAATTGTGAAACTCAGCCCTGGCCATGAGTTATTTAAGAAATCATGGAAAATTGATAGGGACTCTAACGTGCCCCCCCATATGCAAAAGATATCGTCTATGTAGCGTTTCCACGTTATGACATTATCTTTGAAGAGAGAGCAGGTGTATATGGTTGTCTCCTCAAAATGAGCCATATAACAGTTAGCATAGGGGGGCGCTACGTTCGAGCCCATTGCGGTCCCGCGTATTTGTAAAAAGAAGTCATCCTGAAATAGAAAATAGTTTTTATTGAGTACTGTGGAAAGGAGGTCTATACACAGATTAATTTGTGTTGTGTTAAGGTCAGATGTTTCCAATAGGCGTTGGACCGATCGAATGCCCTGTGCGTGAGGTAAGGAGGTATAGAGATCCTTCACGTCAAAAGTGACTAGCAGGGAGTCTCTAGGGACTTGACCAATGGAATGGATGATGTCCAAAAAAGAGCCTGTGTCCAAAAGAAAAGATTGACTGAGTTTGGTTAGTGGAGTAAGAATCTTTTCTAAGTAAATTGCAATTGGTGAAAGTATGGAATCTGAGGCGGCAACTATGGGTCTGCCAGGAGGTTGTTGAAGGTTTTTGTGGATTTTCTTCCTTGCTTTCGCCGTCCACCCAATCTCAAGGACACTTTAATTAGAGCGGATTTGGGCCCAACTAAACCTAAGGGAACACAGAGATTCCTCAAAAGACCCAAATTGGGCACTTTTCCTTGCTTAAACTGCACACAATGCAGTAACGTACTAAAGGGTGAAATTATTCATCACCCCCACACAGGCAAAGCATACAAAGTTAGAGGTTTTTTCACATGCGACACTCCTTTTGTCATCTATGTCATTAAATGTCCCTGTGGATTATTGTATGTGG
This sequence comes from Oophaga sylvatica, assembly GCA_033576555.1. NCBI lineage: Eukaryota > Metazoa > Chordata > Amphibia > Anura > Dendrobatidae > Oophaga > Oophaga sylvatica. The sequence continues at coordinate 389,690,973 of JARQOD010000002.1, read as the reverse complement.
GGGAGACAACCCAACCCGTTAAGGACCGTATATCCAACACAAGTCCACAATCAGGTGTAAGAATACACTTCTCCCTATACCACATCATTTCTTAACCCAGGGTCATACCATAGCTCAACTGAGGTTCCAGGTCCTGGAACAAGTACCACAACCAAGGAGAGGTGGTGACCGTATACGACAATTAAAACGCCGTGAGGCCTACTGGATACACACCCTGGATACCTTATCTCCTAAAGGACTAAATAGGGATTACGATCTATTATCCTTTACGTAACCTACTTGTCACATACAATATCTGTATTCCCTTCATACCAATTGTGGCTGTTTATCAACTTATACCTCTGCTGTGTGTATATAAGCTCTTATATATCTCAACTTTGTATTTAGAACCGCTGTCCATTGACTCCATATCTGTTTCTCACCCATAGGTTAAAAATGTGTGACATCATAATTAAGTAAATGTACTAAGTGTTCAAGTGGTTACTATATTTCTACTATCTATGCAATTTTTATGTCCCTGTTGAATGGTTTGGGATAAAACCATCCTGACGATACCTACATATATAGAACATAACTTATGTATGAATCTTTTTTCTGCTATGATATAATACCGCCTTAATAATATAAGGACTAACAAATATTTCCTTTCTGCTGCCTATACTAGCCTTTTGAACATGTTTCCTCACATGCCGGATACCTTACTTTGATATCCGCACTACCTGTTTCTACTTTACAAAATGCCTCCTCTCACAGCACCGCTCTTTAAGACCTAGGAGAATGCTGGCTATCCACTGGAATAAATCACCTGACAGTGACACGCACGGCCATTCACTTCCTGCCACGTCACTTCCTGTTCTGAGCTGGAGCCGCCTGATAGGCACCATAGCTACATAGTCCCGCCTCTTCCCTTTATTTAGCCTGCACAATTGCATTCACTACATGCACGGACTAGCGGCGGATACCGCGTCCACCGCAGGCACATTTTTGCTCCACCGGGACCCCCCAGGTTAGTTACTCGCTATCCAGTATATCCTTCATGGAATACCGCTCAGTACCGCACTCTGCTCATGTTCCACCTGCTTTTCTCCAGGTAACCGCTGCCATATTTGATCACCTATATCGAACAGAATTTAAACCTGGTAGGTTTATCTCTCACTTATCACTGATCCTTTTACTTAGCCACATTGTCTCACTATGCCTATTATATCATTATACAGATATTCCGGGCATAGCCCCTCTTTTTGCTGGGTCCACCTACTCACAGTAGTCCATGGTATGTTTTATTACCTATTACTCTCGCATCACATCCGTCCTCAATTTTTGATCTAGTTATGCTCCTGAATTACAGCATACTCATGAACTGTTATTTTCGTTTGACCAAGATTTATTACTATTGTTGTACATACTTTGTTTCCCTTTTGTAGAATCCTTTTATTTTACTTTATTTTACTTTTTCTATAACCACACAGTGACTGATGAAGGTCCAAGTTCAGGACCGAAACGTTTCTGTTATTACTGTGGACACGATTAAAAATCATCACTCTACTGAAGTTGAGTTCTGAGTTTATTTGCTATATGAAATAGCATGAGAGGCATCACCACAGTAGAAACATAACCCATTGCGCTTTCGAAACTCATGACGCTGTGCCCCAGACACCACTCTATCACACTGCATGGGTTCAGAAGCTGGTTCACAAGGCAACACCATTCCACGCATACTTCTCCGCTCACGCAAACGTCTGTCAATTTGAATCGCTAATGACATAGAATCATTGAGACCAGAGGGGACAGGGAATCCCACCATAACATCCTTTACATTATCTGACAGACCCTTCCGGAAAAGGGCCGCCAAAGCGTCGTCATTCCATTTGGTCAGGACTGCCCACCTACGGAATCTCTGACAGTATAACTCAGCATCATCAAGCCCCTGATTTAATGCCAACAAGGCTTTTTCAGCTTGATCAGTGACATTAGGCTCATCGTACAATAACCCCAAAGCCTGAAAAAACGCATCAACATCACTCAAAACAGGATCCCCAGGTATCAGGGAAAAAGCCCAATCCTGAGGATCGCCGCGCAGGAGAGAGATGATAATTTGAACCTGCTGCGCTGCGTTCTCTGAGGACTTAGATTTTAAGGCAAAAAACAATTTACAATTATTTTTGAAATTCTGAAACTTAGCTCGATCCCCTAAAAACAAATCTGGCATGGGAATCCTAGGTTCCACAACAGGCAACCCAGCAAGATAGGTAGCAATACTCCGAACCTCAGTGGCAAGCTGATCCACACGGCCAGACAACTGTGCAAACTCCATTGAGAGAAAAGATCCTCCCCAGCACCCAGATATACAGAGGGAAAAAAAAAAAATGCAACAAACAGAAAAATATCTCTGACAACTCTGACAACCTTTTTTCTTTCACAATATTTTTTCCCTTCTGTGAGTACCATACAATTTTAAATTTTTAGGCCGGTGATACTGTTATGTTTCGGTAGCTGAGGAGTGCAGGTAAAAAAGGCAATACACCAGAGCAGTTGGAATCTATGAGATTGCAGTACCCTGACTAACCACCACAACTAGAGGCAGCTGTGGAGCGTTCCTACGTTGGTCCTAGACGCCTCGTCACAGCCTGAGAAACTAACTACACCTAAAGATAGAAATAGGAAAGCTATCTGCCCCGGAGCAGAACCCCAAAGATAATAGAAAGCCCCCAAACATGTAATGGCGGTTAGACAAGATGAAATACTGACACAGAAAGAAAATAGTATGAGCAAACGCTGGGGCCCAAACTAACTAAATAGAAAAGGATAGGAAGGGTACTTACTGCAATCCCAGAAAACCCTGAAAGGCACCAACTCTACTAATTTCAAAAACACCTGAGATCACACGACCTCTACCACCTAAATTAGTTCTCTGGTGTAACAAAATCAAAACAGCAGCCACTGAAAAAACTGGAAAAAGCAAAAGTACAAACATCAGTGGCTGAACTAAACTGAGAGGGCAGAAGCCCCCGGAGGGGACCCTGAAGGCCCCCACAGAAGTGCAGGACAAAATGCAAAAATATAGCACAAACACAAAAGAAGAAAATGTCTTATCTGTTAGCAGGAGATGCAGACACAACACAGCAGGCTACAAGGGAAACTGGAATAAAGGATTCAGACCAGAACAATTGATCACCGGCAACCCTGATGGGAAGGTGACTCCCTTATATAAGACCAGTCAGTAACACCTGTTTCCCAGTCCTCACAATCTTCACTGGACAGACTAGCACCGCTTGTAACCACCAGAGGGAGCCTCTGCTCAGAACTCATCTCAAACCCATTCACAACACTGCCATACTCAGGGAGGCAAATCTTCGAACCTGTCTGTTTTTCCTTGCGGCAAAAAGGTCTATCTGAGGAAGGCCCCATAATGACATGATCTTTTTGAATATCTGGTGATTCAGACACCATTCTCCTTGCCGCAACGTATGCCGGCTTAGGAAATCTGCCTCTAAGTTGTCCTTCCCTCTGATGTGAAGAGCGGAAAGGGATAGCAGATGTTTTTCGGCCAGATCGAAACATTTTCTTGCGGAAGACATTAGACATTCCAATCGAGTTCCGACTTGCTTGTTCAGATATGCCACCACTGTGGTGTTGTCTGACAAGATTCTCACGTGCTTTCCTCGAAGCTGCGAAAGAAAATGGTATATTGGATAACTAACCACATTCAACTCCTTTAAGTTTGAAGAATCCTGCAGTTCTTCTCTATTCCACCGACCTTGGGAAAAGGTATCCCCATATGAGCACCCCATCCCCAAGGGCTAGCATCGCTAGTCACTTTACAGGATGGTCTTATCACCCATGGACACCTCCCGATAGGTGATTGTCATCCAGCCACCATTCTAGAGAGGTTAAGACTACTGGAGATAAGGTTATCTTCTTCTCCAGATGACCCTGCAGAAGTGCCTCCTCTAGGAGAATCTGCAATCTCCGGGTATGGTACTGGGCCCACTGGACCACCGGAATACAAGAAGTAATGGATCCCAATAGGGACATGGCTTCCCTCAAAGACATGCATGGTCTGCTCATTGCTGCTCCAACCTTTGCTTTTATCATTGATATCTTTACCTGCAGAAGCAGACATCTCTGACTTGTAGAGTCTAGATGAAGACCTAGAAAGGACTGGAGGGTTTGTGGAACAATGCTGGATTTCATGAAATTGATAATCCACCATAGAGCCTGTAAAGATGAGATTGTGTCAGCTAGACGATTATTACATTGGATAGCTGAGCTCCCTACTATTAAAAAGTCATCAAGGTAAGGTATTATTAAAGTGTTCTTCTTTGATTATGTTTAGAATCCAAGAACTAGCTGTTATTTTTTTCCATTCTTGGAAGAAAAATCTTACTCTACCTCCTACCAGAGGGTCTGGTTTATCAGTATCTATCCTTTCGGAAGGAAGATCCTTTAAACATAGCACCTTTTTGTTTATTATCCTTTGTGGACCAACGAGCCTGCCTTTCTGCTGGCCTTCCTTTGCCTAATGGCTATCTCTTGAATGCTCTCCTATAGGATGGAAGAGATGAGTTAGGGAAACCTTTCTTCCTTCCCTCTGTTTTAGTGAGAATCTCATCTAGGGCTTTTCGAAAGAGAAACTCACCCTCACAAGGTATAGCGCAGAGTTTCGACTTAGACTGCGTGTCCCCCTTCCAACTTTTTAGCCGTAGGGCACACCTGGCATTGTTAACCAAGCCCGCTGTCCTGGCTGCTAGGCGCAATGAGTCCTCCGATGCGTCAGCCATAAATGCTGCTGCACGTCTGATTAAGGGAATAGCAGCTCGCAATTTGTCTCTAGAGGCCTTCTGTTCTATTTGTTGGTCTAGCTGATCAATCCATACCAACATTGACCGGGCAGTACATGTACTGGCTACGGCTGGCTTGAATACGCCTGTAGCTGCCTTCCATGATCTTTTCAGTGAGGCCTCCGCCTTGCGGTCGAGTGGGTCCGATAACATGCCTGCGTCTTCTACTGGTAGTGCGGACTGTCTTGAGGTAGAGGCGACTGCTGCATCCACCTTAGGGACCTTGGTCCATGTTAGCAATGCCTCATCACTAAATGGATACCTCCTTTTTGAGGCTGAAGGAAGATAGCCCTTCTGATCTTGTTTTCCCACTCTTTTTTAATTAATGTTTTGACTGCCGGAATTACAGGGCTCTCCTCTTTCTCTCCGCTAGTCCCGCGAACATGATGTCCTGTGTTGTTTGAGCTCCCTTTGCCTATGTACACCCCATAGTGTTTCTAATGGATTTAACTAGATTATTCACACTATCATGGGGAAAGTATGAGCGTCCTTCCATACCCGATAAGGATGGTGATGAGGACGGTGATGAGGACGTCAGTGAGGAATCTGAGGCTACTCCATGGTCATTATCAGACTCTGAGCTGGATATTATCAATCTTTTGCTCCTTTTCTCTGTGGGCATACTGGACTGACTTACGGCCTGTAGTTCCTCCCTGATCATTGCGCATATGTCCATAGCTGACACCGCTGCCTCCTGCCTGGTGTCACAGATACACCCCCGACATAACCTCTTTGGGTAGGAGTCAGGGAGAGGCTGTCTGCATATGGCACACTGCTTATTCTTGGATTTTTGCTTTTTCTTAGTCTGGAAAGAGGGAGACATATAGCGAGAGAAAGAGGGTCTGCTTAACAGGCAGAGTTCATACTCACCCAGTGAAGCTATAGGTACTGGATGAAGAGGCCGTGGCACAGTCCTGGTGGCGTCCTTGGTATCACTTTTGCAGCTACAGTCCGTGGAGCCTCTGCTGGAGTGGTCCCTGGACGTGCCTGCACCTGCAGAATCCACTGCCGGAGGATGCGTATTCTGTCCAGGGGAAGGCATAATGGCATCAATTTTTCCCAGCATCGCTGGGGTTATATATGCCCACTTTTCTTTTTTTTTTTTTATTTTGCAGCCCCGCCGCCTTTATCGCCTCTTCCGGTTTGCCCCGGAAGTCCCCCAGTTGTTTCCGGGGCAGGAGCGCCTGTGGTGTTCTGCGCATGCGCGGCCCGGCGTCCTGCCTCCAGGACCGCGCCGCAGACACCAATATTCCGGGAGGAGCGGCGGCCTGGACATCTCCTCTGCTCCCACGCAAGCCAGGACGGCCTTACCCGGACCCCGACAGTGCGTCTCCTGCATGAATTCTGGGCGGCCTCCCCCAGACCCGTGTTCAGCCATCCACCAGATGAGGGGATGGGGGAGCCAGAATACAGCACTCCCCGATGCTGCTTCCAGACCGCAGCCCCTGCCGTTCTTACGGACACTGCACAGGCGGCATGCTGGCCCAGGTACTTTTCTTCCTTGGAGGGATTTTTCCTGCTGCTCCCATAGGAACAGGAAACCAACTGAGGAGAGGTGGACCGCCCTTTTATTTCTATAGGTTTCCTGTTCCTATGGGCGAAACCCTCTCTCCAGTGGGTGCAGTCGTGGCGAAGGGTAAAATAGAAAAATTCTGAAGCATTTATGCATGATGTTGGATCTCCAGTGTTGCTCCTGGAGATATAAGAATGTAAAAACTATAACTGGCAGTTGCAAGGAAATCGTTGTAAGGAATTAGTTCCTCACAATGCTTCTATAGGAGTATGATCACCACTAATAAAATTGCTGCACTTATCTGTTCAGCACTACTCTAAACTTTTTCATACTTGCAGCTGCTGCTGTTTTTCTTAACCAAGTGGAGAACCAGATAATTTATCGAAAGGTTCGGCCAAAGGTATCATTTGTACAGGATCCCCGGGCTATTGATTGTTGGGAGAAACATGGATCCTGCAGATCCGATTTTGGACTGCTGATCATTTTGTCTACTAGAAATAAGCCACTGCCAGACATGTCTTGTGATGGCTGTCTCCAAGAGAAAATAGGATCGCTTGGCATAACAAGTGTGGTCTGGTCATGGTGTGATGGTATTTGTCCCTTGTATGTGGTATTATTCAGTCCCTATGTGGTGGTAATATGTGGTCAGGTCATGGTGTGATTGGTGAGGACGTGGTGCAGAAGTGGAGTTTTTCCAAAAGTGGGTAGTAGGACTGTGGAAGGTTCAAGGGGTGGAGGTAGTGGAGTAGAGCCTGGGCAGAGTTTCCAGGGGGCCCAAAATTTTTGACAGTATGGGGCCTTGAAATTCCTGATGGAAGCCCTGGCCTGTAACAGCAAATGGAGCTAGCTCTAATCACTGCTGTTTCACCAGTTATACAGTATACTACTATCAATCACTGATAGTGGCATTTTAATTCATGAGGGGTGCTGATGGGTTACCATGCTCAGAGTGTCTTAAAGGTCCACATCACTGCCATCTTGATACTCCTGTGAAGTCCAGCCTTAGGCTGCATTCATATTAAACCATTATTTACACTATATACTGCAATAATGTGGTACTGAAGTATACAGAACAAGTGATCAAAGGATTACAGATACAGGTTCCCTAACGAGGCTGAAAAACAGAGTAAGAATAAAAAAAAAAATTTAAAAAAATTTAAAGAATTCAAAAGGCCACACTTTTCCCAGGATAGCCTACCCTCTCCATATAAGTACACTGCAGTCAGGGCCAGTTTTACTAAAATTGTGGAATGAGCAAAACAAAAAGAAGGGCCATAAATAAAAAGGTATCGCAGCATCACACAAACATTTATGATGCTTTTGCATGAGCTGATTTCAGGCACTTAAATGAGCACTCATCGAATTATATGCAAGTTGATTGTTGGTCATTTACTGCAATATTCCCCAACTCCAGTCCTCAAGGTCCACCAGAGCATCATGTTTTCAGGATTCCCTTAGTATTGCACAGGTACCAGATATTACCACTGGTAAAGGGTTTGTCCGTTCCAAATCAATAAATCTGCAGTCACTCTGTGTGACTGCAGACTTATGAATCCCCCCAGAGCGCGCACTGTGTGCTGCAAGGATTCGCCAGTTTCTGGCCTGGTACTGGAAGGTATATATGGAGCAAGGGTAAAACTCATACATACCCTCCGGTCCTGGGTCAGAAACAGGCGTATCCCTGCAGCGCACAGTGCATGCGTTGGGGTGATTTATAAGTCTGCAGTCAAACAACCCCTTTAATTTGCTGCAGTTATTCTACTGCAGAAATTCTGTAGTAAATACATTATGTGTATGTACCAACTAATAGTAGTGGGGACTCTAGATCAGTTACTGTACTGTATGATATGAGTGGTGGAGAGAGAGAAGCTTTTAACCTTTAGTCAGTTAGGTGCAATACGGCAAGAGGGGACTCAGTCGATCAGTGATGATACAGGGGTAAGGGGCTCAGTCAGTCAGGAATGTTACAGGGGGAGTGGGCTCAGTCGGTCAGGGATTTTACAGGGGAGGGGCCTCAGTCGGTCAGGGATGATACAAGAAAGGGAACAGTCAGTCAGTGATCATACATGGGACACTATTACAGAGTAGGGAGATTATGACTGGGAGGGGCACAAAAAGAGGATACTATTACTGAGTCTACACTGGTTAGCATGATTACTGCATCACATACTTTGGATGGGTATAGTATTATGCAGTTTGTGTACAGTTTGGAAAAAATAGACTGAAATGTTGAAATACCCTCCAAAAGTGTTGTGGTAGATTGGCTCACTCATCTGTGCACAAAGGTAGACACGGGAACAATTTCCCTAAGATAATCACTGGTTTATTATATTCGGCATAAACCATGGTGGATTAAAAATAATCACAGCCCTTTGGGCAAAAACAGGAAAACAAAAGTTGTAACACAAAGCAGTCCTTATGGTAGCCGGGATCCGCCAGCTCAGGGTTAGCAAAAACAGGTTAGCACAAAGACGAACATTTCTCTGGAGTTAGCCTCTCCAGACACACTGAACAACTCAGGAGGATGACTATTTAAACCCCAGACCATACCCTGGGGAGGAAACAGTGGGATTTTTGTTACTTACCGTAAAATCTCTTTCTTGGAGCCTTCATTGGGGGACACAGGTTACCATGGGAGTATGCTGCTGTCACTGGGAGGCTGACACTATGCAAATAAGAAAAAGATAGCTCCTCCTCAGCAATATACACCTACCGACAGGCACAAAGCAACTCAGTAGGTGTAAAAGCAGTAGGAGCAAGTATAAACAAAAACTCAACCTATGTACCAACCCAAAACAACGGCACAATGGCCAACACGGTACAACATTAAGGGAGGGTGCTGTGTCCCCCAATGAACGCTCCAAGAAAGAGATTTTACAGTAAGTACCAAAAATCGCTTCATTTTGGGACACAGGTTACCAAGGGACGTCCAAAAGCAGACCCAAGGGTGGGAAAAAGGTATGCAGAGAGAAAAGGACTTAGGTCGGCCGGTGGGAAACCGCCGCCTGCAGTGTCTTCCTACCCAGGCCTGCATCAGCAGAGGCGTGAGTATTCACCTTGTAGAACTTCACGAAGGTGTGAAGGGACGACCAGGTTGCAGCTTTGCAGATCTGCAAGGCCGAAGCTTGGTGACGAACGGCCCAGGAACCTCCCACAGCCCGGGTAGAGTGAGCCCTCACCCCCGGAGGAGGCTGTTTGTCCTGAGTCCGGTATGCCTCCAGAACCGCTGAACGAATCCAATGAGCGATTGTGGTTTTAGAAGCTGGGAGCCCCTTTCGACGACCCTCATGGACAACAAACAGGGAATCTGACTGACGAAAGGAAACAGTCCTAGGAAGGTAGACTCGAATAGCCCTGACCAAGTCCAGCTTGTGGAGAGATCTTTCCAAGGGATGAGCTGGAGAAGGACACAAAGAAGGAAGGACGATGTCCTTGATGTGAAAGGCAGAAACTATCTTCGGAAGAAAGGAAGGAACAGGCCGGAGGACCACCTTATCCTGATGCAGAATCAGAAAAGGGGAACGGCAGGACAATGCCGCCAATTCGGATACCCTTCTGAGAGAGATGATGGCGACCAGGAAGGCCACCTTCCATGAAAGAAGGGAGAATGAAATGTCCTGAATCGGCTCAAAAGGAGCACGCTGGAGAACGCCTAAGACCAGATTGAGATCCCATTGATCGACCGGAGGGTGGTAAGGAGGTGCTAGGTAAGCAACGCCTTGAAGAAAAGTCTTCATCTGAGAAAAAGAGGCCAGATCATTCTGGAAGAGAATAGACAGGGCAGAGACCTGACCCTTCAGAGTACTGAGAGAAAGGCCAGAGTCAAACCCGTCTGTAGAAAACCAATGACAGCGGGAAGAGAAAAGGTCATAGGAAAAAGACTGTGTTCCTCGCACCAGTGTAAGAAGGCCTTCCAACACCTGTGATAGATGCGGGAAGACGCTGGCTTCCTAGCCTTAATCAGTCTGAATGACGTTGTGCGAAAACCCTGAGTTCCTCAGGACCACGGCCTCAACGGCCATGTCGTTAAAGCTAGAGATTGAGAACTCGGGTGGAAGGGGGGCCCTTGCGAAAGATCCGGACGGGCTGGAAGCCTCCAGGGGGCGTCCGAGAGCATGTTCACTAGCTCCGCATACCAGGCCCGTTGCGGTCAGTCTGGAGCTATTAAAAGAACGGGAACCCCTTCTGCCTTTATCTTTTTTACGACTCTTGGAATCAAGGGAAGAGGCGGAAAAAGATAGGGCATCTGAAACTGGAACCACGGTATCACTAGTGCGTCGCAACCGACTGCCATCGGGTCCCGGGACCTGGCTACGTACTGGGGAACCTTGTGGTTTGCTCGAGAAGCCATTAGGTCGACATCTGGAACGCCCCACATCAGACAAATCTGGTGGAAGACGGCGGGGTTGAGCGACCACTCGCCGGATACAAGCCCCTGACTACTCAGAAAGTCGGCTTCCCAGTTGTTCACCCTGCAATGTGATTGGCTAAAATGGCAGGGACATGGCGTTCCGCCCAATGAAGAATCTTTGCCACCTCGGTCATGACTTGCTTGCTGCGAGTCCCGCCCTGGTGGTTTATGTAAGCCACGGCCGTGGCATTGTCCGACTGAAGGCGGACCGGCTTGCATGCGAGGAGGGACTGCCAGCGGAGAGCAAGAAAGATTGCCCTGATCTCCAAGAGATTGATTGGGAGCAGGGCTTCCTGCATGTCCCAGCGCCCCTGCGCTGTGAGATGGAGGAAGACCGCTCCCCAACCCTGAAGACTGGCATCGGTGGTGATGACCTGCCATCGGAGAGGAAGAAATGACCTTCCGCGCAGTATGGAGGACAGCGTCCACCAAGTGAGGGACTGTCTCACCTTGAGAGGCAGAAGCACTGGACAATCCAGGGAAACTGCTCTCTTGGCCCAGGTAGACAAGAGGGCCAAGCTGGAGAGGGCAGGAGTGAAACTGGGCATAAGGCAGTTTCCATGGAGGCAATCATCTTCCCCAGAACCCTCATGCCGAACTGCAGAGGAAGAGGGGCTGGGCGCTTCAGAGCTTTGATCCCCTGCCAGAACTTCTCCATTGGAAGGAAGACCCGAGCTTGAAAGGTGTCGAGTTCCATGCCCAGAAAGATGAGATGCTGGGTCGGAATCAGGGTAGACTTTTCCCTGTTTAAAATCCAGCCGAGGCGGACCAGTGTGTCCAGAGTGATCTGGAGGCTCTGGTCGCAGTCCCAGCGAGACGGGCCCTCGACCAGGAGATCGTCGAGATAAGGGATTATGAGAAACCCCTTGGAACGAAGGATGGCCATTACCGCCGCCATGACCTTTGTGAAGACCCTGGGAGCCGTGGCCAGGCCGAACAGAAGAGCCATGAACTGATAATAGTGCTCCTGTATGGCAAACCGAAGGAACCTTTGGTGTTGAACACAGACAGGAATGTGCAGGTAAGCATCCTGTATGTCCACCGAGCAAAGATATTCCCCCGAATCCATGGAGGTGATCACCGAGCGCAGGGACTCCATTCTGAAGTGGCGAATCCGAAGGTGGCGATTCAACTGCTTGAGATCCAAGATCGGGCGGAGGGAACCGTCATTCTTTGGCACTACGAACAGGTTTGAGTAAAACCCAGAAAACCGTTTGTGCCAAAGGGGTACGATCACTCCTGAATCCAGTAAAGAAGAGACGGCCTGGAGAAGCCCTGGGAGATGAGAGGGCTGCTTTGGAGGATGAGAGGCGAAGAAACGTCTCCCTGTGGGGGATGAAAACTCGTTTGTAGCCGGATGTGACGATCTCCCTGACCCAGGCGTCGTAGACCGCAGACAACCAAGTTTCCCTGAACAAAAGGAGCCTGCCTCCCACCCTGGAAAGATTCCCAGGTGGGTTGACCCGTCATGTAGAGGAGAATCTATGACTGCGGGATCCAGAGGGCTTAGATGGATGGCTTTTAGATCTCCAGTGAGGAGTAGGCTTGAAGGAAGGTTTCCTTCTCACCCTGGGCAGAAGAACGGTCCTGTTGGGAGGAGCCGCCTGAAGAAGAGAACGGTCGAAAAGAGCGAAAGGACTGGGGTCCATTTCTATTGAATGGCTGTTTAGGTCTGGATTGGGGCAGAGAAGTGCTTTTACCCCCAGTGGCATCCGAAATGATCTGGTCCAGCTTGGTCCCAAAAAGCCTGGAGCCCTGGAAGGGAAGACTAGTAAGGCTACTTTCACACTTGCGTTTTTTTGCGCAGCGCATCGTGCGCACATGAAACGCATTAAAAAACGCATGCAAACGCTTATAAACGCTGCGATATTTAGTCGCAACAGCGTGCGCATTAAGACCAAAAACCGCAGCGTTTGTATGCGATTTCAAGCGTTTTTGCATGCGTTTGCGCTTTTTTCGGCGCATGGGTTGTCTACGTTTCACATTTCTATCAACTCTGTCTCTATCATCTGTCTCTCATCTGTCTCTCTCATCTGTCTTTCTCATCTCTGTCTCTCATCTCTATCATCTGTCTCTCTCATCTCTGTCTCTCTCATCTCTGTCTCTATCATCTCTGTCTCTCTCATCTCTGTCTCTATCATCTCTGTCTCTATCATCTCTGTCTCTCATCTCTATCATCTGTCTCTCATCTCTATCATCTGTCTCTCATCTCTATCATCTGTCTCTCATCTCTATCATCTGTCTCTCATCTCTATCATCTGTCTCTCATCTCTATCATCTCTGTCTCTTATCTCTATCATCTGTCTCTCATCTCTATCATCTTTGTCTCTCTCGTCTCTGTCTCTCTCATCTCTATCATCTGTCTCTCATCTCTATCATCTGTCTCTCATCTCTGTCTCTCATCTCTATCATCTTTGTCTTTCATCTCTATCATCTGTCTCTCATTTCTCTCATCTCTGTCTCTCTCATCTCTGTCTCATCTCTATCATCTGTCTCTCATAGTAACATAGTTATTAAGGTTGAAGGAAGACTTTAAGTCCATCTAGTTCAACCCATATCCTATCCTAACCTGCCCTAACATGTTGATCCAGAGGAAGGCAAAAAAAACCCCAAGTGGCAAACAGTAAGCTTCACATTGGGGAAAAAAATTCCTTCCCGACTCCACATATGGCAATCAGACTAGCTCCCTGGATCAACGCTGTATCTAGGAAACTAGTGAATATAGCCTGTAATATTATACTTTTCAAGAAAGGCATCCAGTCCCCTCTTAAATTTTAGTAAGGAATCACTCATTACAACATTAGACGGCAGAGAGTTCCATAGTCTCACTGCTCTTACAGTAAAGAATCTGCATCTGTGATTATGGCTAAACCTTCTTTCCTCCAGACGTAGAGGATGCCCCCTCGTCCCCGTCACAGGTCTAAGAGTAAAAAGATCTCATCTCTATCATCTGTCTCTCTCATCTCTGTCTCTCTCATCTGTCTCTCATCTCTATCATCTCTGTCTCTCATCTCTGTCTCTCATCTCTATCATCTCTGTCTCTCATCTCTCTCGTCTGTCTCTCATCTCTATCATCTCTGTCTCTCATCTCTATCATCTGTCTCTCATCTCTATCATCTGTCTCTCATCTCTATCGTCTCTGTCTCTCATCTCTATCGTCTGTCTCTCATCTCTCTCGTCTGTCTCTCTCGTCTCTGTCTCTCTCTCATGTCTCTCATCTCTATCATCTGTCTCTCTCATCTCTGTCTCTCTCATCTCTGTCTCTCTCATCTCTGTCTCTCTCATCTCTGTCTCTCTCATCTCTGTCTCTCTCATCTCTGTCTCTCTCATCTCTGTCTCTCTCATCTCTGTCTCTCTCATCTCTGTCTCTCTCATCTGTCTCTCTCATCTCTGTCTCTCTCATCTGTCTCTCTCATCTGTCTCTCTCATCTGTCTCTCTCATCTCTGTCTCTCATCTCTGTCTCTCATCTCTGTCTCTATCACCTTTTTATCTACACTCCTCACAATGTTGCTTGTTTAGGGGGTTGTTTAAACAAGTGTTTAGACATTATTTACCCCAAAATCGCGTGCGCGCAAAAGCGCTGACGAGGGCAAAGCCATGCGCATGCCAGCGCACCCATAGACTGCAATGTTATTTTTTGTCGCTCTCATCCCGGGCATTAGAGGTTTCCTGAGGGGCAGACATGGTGGAAGGACTGCAGGACGAGCAGAAGGGTGATGGCTGGCCTGAAGCCCACTTTCTCTTCCAGCGGGCACAAGCATAGTGGATCAACGTTGGATTATGACCAGAGGCAGCGGGGTTGAGCATAGGTAGAGTTTGTGTAAAAGTACAGCAGGGTGCTATGGAGGCAATACTGCTGAGCGAAGCTATGGAAGATAAGGGGGGGGGCAGAGGCTGGAGAAGAGCAGAGCCTACCCGATACCCAGCGATCAGCAGCAGCAGGGAGTAGGTAGCTGTGCCCCCGTTGAATGCCGCAGAAGACAGAGGAGGCTTAAGACTCTGCAGGAGCTCGGCTTTAAGATGGACGCTGTTCACTGTGTCCACACGCCGCGCTGAAGCGAGCGGTGGGCGGGGCTAGCGTCCTGTGCCGAGAAAGGCCCCCTGTGATTGGCCTGATGGCCCCTGGCGCGCAGGGAAAGGGACGTGTCCGGCCGGAGGAAAGAAAATGAAAGGAGAGTGTTGATAGGCTAGCGCGCCTTAGTGGGCGTGTGCAGCCTGACGTGGGAGGGCGCCAGCGTCGTGACAACGCGCAGGCAGGGGGCGTTTGCCCGTCGCAGGAAACAGAAAGTGAGGCGGCGATAGGGAGAGCCCGGCGAGGGGGGCATGACCGCCCAGACAAGGGGCTGACGTCAGGGACAGAGCGCTGCAAGATAGAGGTGTGTAGATAATATGCTCATTCCCGCACTGTCTCCGGACGGTGCAGAAGATGGCGTCAACCCCTTACTAGAAGGGGGGAGGCCACTAACGGAGAGGGGTGAGGGGACAGCAAGGACTTGCCACCAAGAGTCGCTCTGAAACACCCGTAAGGGTGACAGAGGACAAAGTCCTGCCAGCGGGTCCGAGAGTGGGCAATGTGGGTGATACCACACTGCTCTCTCGGTCGCTTAAGTGTGGGGAAAACAGGGTGAAAAAATTGCACCATTACCCCAAAGGAATAAACCTGAAAAGCAATGGGAAAATCATTAATAAACACACACAAACCTGCAAAGGAAAAATATTGCGGATCTGGTGTTAGATCCAGGTCCGCCTCCTACACACTAAGCAAAAACTGAGTTGCTTTGTGCCTGTCGGTAGGTGTATACTGCTGAGGAGCAGGGTGGATTGATTTAAATCACGCCGATTTAAATCAACGATTTAAATCATGATTTAAATCAAATGATTTTTTTCTATTTAAATCAGATCGATTTAAATCGTGATTTTAATCATGATTTAAATCACTGATTTAAATCAAAAGATTTTTTTTAATATAAATCACGATTAAAATCTAAAACTTTCAATCATTGTTCAATTAACTCCACACTTCTAGCTTGGTTTCACTTTCTGTAGCTTGGTTTCAGTTTCTTTTTCCATTCAGTTGACATGCCCAAACTTGTTGGATAGTCAGTCAGCAGTATTTGGCTGTAGTAACAATCAAACTTCAGAAGTGATCTGCGTGAGCCATGGCAGGTCGTAAGAGAGACCCTATTTGGGTTCATTTTGTTGAGATGCCAGCAGAGCTTGGAAAGAAAGGTGGGAGAGCAAAGTGCAAATACTGTCAAAAGGATATCCAAGGACTTGTTTGCCGTTTGAAATCACATTATGAAAACTGCAACCAGAAGGGAAATGAAGATGTTGATAGTGATACAACTAATGTCAATGAACCCCACAGCTTCTTATGCACCAGGACCCTAGCACTAGTGGTAAGTCTGGCAATTACAACCTATTTTAACAGACGTTTTACTGGGATGGTTCAAGTCTATGAAAAGAAAAATTTCTAGCACTAGTTCTGGAGTATAGAATTTAAATTTATGTTAAGGCAATATTTCACAGAAGATTTATTAAGTAAAAATAAAAGAGTGTGTATACGCCTATTTTTTTTTTATTGTAGGCTACAATTCACTTTTGAAGTCTGCCAAATTGACCATTTTTTTAAAAAAACATTTTTAAAACTTTTGTGACATAATTTTTTTCAGTTGCTCTGATATTACTAGTATTACAGCAACTTCACCGGAAACTTGAGTAGCATAACTTTTGAGACTGCCCTTATAGGACGAGGACCATTACATTGTTCAAAAAGTTTGTTTCAAAATATTTTCGTTATATTTCTTCAAATACGCAGTCGAATTATATTTTTAATTACTGTGCTTTCAGGGTCAAATATGGCTTGTGCTGCACGTGACAATCAATATCTGGGTACAACTTCAACAAAGCAGCCCAACAAAAAACTTTGCGTGCAAAGTGTAGAAAAATTCCTCTTAAAGACTATGACGAGCCAGAAAGAACATTTTGATGAATTAATTGCTAAATTCATATTTGCAACCAATTCTTCTTTCCGACTAGTTGAACACCCATTGTTTGTACAAATGATCGAAGGAATAAGACCAGGCTACAAACCACCAAGTAGATTTGATATCTCAGGAAAACATCTTCAGGCTGTATACAACAAAGAAAGAGCGGCTTGTACAAAATATTTGAAAGACAAAGTTGTTAACATGAGCTTGGATGGTTGGAGCAACATCCACAACGACCCCATAATTTGCACTTGTGTCACAACAGAAGATGGTGAAATTTACCTTACAGACACAATCTACACATCTGGAAATTCACATACTGCTGAATATTTACTTGAAATTGCTAAGAACTCAATTCACCAATGCCAAGAACAGTTTGGATGTAAAGTAAGGAGCTTAGTTACTGATAACGCAAGCAATGTGGCAAAAATGCGAGCGGAACTGGCACATGAGGATGACACAAATGTCATTACATACGGTTGTTCTGCCCATTTGTTGCATCTTTTGGCAAAAGACCTGCATATTTCTGGTGTCAAGGAACATGTTGTAGAAATTGTTAAATATTTCTGCAATAATCATTTTGCACATGCAACCTACAAGGAAATGGGAGGACTGAAGTTGGTTCTACCACAAGATGTTAGATGGAATACCTTGGCTGAATGCTTGGAACTGTTTATTAACAACTGGTCAAAATTAGTGTCCATTTGTGAAACACATCGGGATAAAATTGATGCTAATATACAAAGCAAAGTATTAAATCTTGGTGTGAAGAGAAATGCCGAGGACCTTTTGGAAAGGTCAAAGCCAATATCTATTGCGTTGGATAAAATGCAGAAAGATACTGCAACCATAGCTGATGCCACAGAAGTTTGGAAAGATTTAGAAGGTTCGCTAGATCGCTTGAACCTCTCAAACAATGTAAAGGTTGCAATACACCACCGCAAGGACCAAGCATTAAAGAAGAACACTATTTAGCCAATATCTTGCATCCCATCTACAGAGGGAAAAAACTATCTGAGGCGGAAATCAACTCTGCAATGGAGTGGCTCGCCAATACTAACCATGACATTGTGGCAACTGTGCTGAAATTGAAGTGTGAATCTGCACCATTTCAAAAATACATGTTTGCAGATAACGTCGTTAATGAACTAAAACCACTGGACTGGTGGAAGTCGCAATCACTTGTTCTTCCAGCGAAGATAATAAATGTAGCTACTACTGACTGCATCGGCTTCATCAGCAGGAGTAGAGAGATTGTTTTCTTCATTTGGTTTTGTGCACACAACACCAGTCTGAAACCGCTTAGGAACTGCTAAAGCAGGGCAACTAGTTTTCCTATTAAAAGTC
Source organism: Oophaga sylvatica (assembly GCA_033576555.1). Lineage (NCBI taxonomy): Eukaryota > Metazoa > Chordata > Amphibia > Anura > Dendrobatidae > Oophaga > Oophaga sylvatica. Next base: position 389,672,870 of record JARQOD010000002.1, on the reverse strand, counting down.
CTAAATAAACAGTAGGCTTAAAGGACTGATGTATTCACTGAAGATGTTTGCTTACTTCAAACGTTAGAGATAGGCTATTGTTAAAAAGTACTTACTCTCTGTAGTTCAATTCTGATTAATAGTGCAAATAAAAATTATTAGGTTTCATAATCATCAACTGTTTTAATATTTTTATTTGTGTAAAATAATTTGATTTGCAAAAAGACAAAGTTTTGCTTGTGTACAACTTGATTAAAAAATCCTATTTAAATCAAAAAAATCCGATTTAAATCAAAAAAATCCGATTTTTTTGATTTTTTTAAAAAAATCATGATTTTTATCCACCCTGCTGAGGAGTAGCTATCTTTTTCTTATTTGCATAGTGTCAGCCTCCTAGCAACAGCAGCATACACCCATGGTAACCTGTGACCCCAATAAAGCGGGGAAGAAAAAGTGGACAACCTCCCATGTGCTGTATGGTTGTCCACAAAAACGCAAGCCATTAAAATGGCCGATTAACCCCTCTCAACAAAGTGTGCTGGAGAAAACTTCAGGGTTTCAAATCACTGAACCTAATAGTCTCAGTGAAAAATATGTCCCCTCCAGCACTTTGTCACATTCCCCCACCCCCCCTGCCCAAAGCTGGGGGTTTTGGCACCTTTACTCACTAAGCAGGGAAGTCTGGACAAGGCATTTGCGTTACCATGTAATTTCCATGGCCTATGCTCCATGTGGAAGCTGTAGTCCTGGAGCGCCAGAATCCACCTGGTCACTCGGGCATTCTTCCCGTTCTTTTTCCTCATCCATCTCAGGGGCACATGGTCTGACACTATTCTGAACTGTCGGCCTAACAGGTAGTATCTCAGCATGTCAACTGCCCATTTGATGGCCAAGCACTCTTTTTCCATGATGGCATTTTTCTCACAGGCAGAGAATTTTCTGCTTAGGTATAGAGTGGGATGTTCCTCAACATTTACTTTTTGGCACAACACGGTCCCCCAACCTCACCGCTGAGGTGTCTGTCAACCACGAATTCTCTACTGATTAAAAGGATGAAAACTTTGATGGGAGTGCTTCTTTTATGTACACTACATTAACATGTATAGTATCATGTACTTTACTTACCACTCGGTTACATTTGAGCCAAACCTAACCTTTCTTTGTAATTAATTCTTTAAAAAAAAAAATTATATTATATATATACATATAGCAGAAATTTAAGTCCACTGACCTGCCTAGAGCTCCCACAAAAACTGGAATTAGGTCTTGCATAACTTAGAAAGACAATTTTATTTATAAGAACACAGATTTTAGTTGCAAAAAAATTTACATTTATAACAATTTACATAAATATTTTACAAAGCAAACAATACAGGTACATACAAACAATATACATTATTAAAACTGATACATGTATATTATAAAATGCTCAGAAAAGCACATTTTATTCCCAATATCTCTGGTAGTGTTCTGTATCTTCAATATGTGCAGGAAATCTATTGCCTGTTATGCATTTCAAGTAGATAATGTGCAGCAGATAAGACACTTGAAAACTGGCACTCCTTCTCAAATATGTAGACTAGCCTCTAATATATTGACTAAAACTTATGACTACATTTAAAATCTGTCTGTATTTGCTCGAGGTATCTCATTTCTTTTAAATATCTCTCGCCAGAACATTGAGTGAATTTAATTAGCGTAAAGCATAAACACTAAAACAAACATTTTACAAAAGAAAATCTTTACATGGCAAAAATTGATTTTTCAGCCAACAGTTCAAATATGAAAGGAAGTAACACAACCAGGTAACATTCAGTGCATGTGTCCACACAGAAAAGCTTGCTCTTAGTTCACGGATTTACTGAACCCATGTTCATGGAACAAGGCTAGTTTTCAAGGAAAGGGAAGATACTCCGATTTTTGCTGCTAGTAGTACTAAAACGGTCTGTCTTAAAACGTTTGGGTGAAGGGGTTGCAACACTGATGCTTCTTCTGACCTGCAAACAGGAAGAAGTAAAACATTTAGAGTTAGAAAAAATAAATTTCATAAGACATACAGTCATTGATTCCTTTACTCATGGAATTTGTCATTGCAGTTAAATTTGCTTAAAACTATACCCCATTTGTCCTGCAAGTCTGAGAACAGTCATGTGAAAAGCCAATATCAAAGAACTTCTGAGATCACATAGATCACATCAGTGGAGACCCATGAACTGTGACCTTTGCATTCAAAAATAATGCTTCATGCAATGCACCATGCCCCTTGACCTTGGAGACTGGACACAAGTGGAGGCAGTGCTTCTCTAATAAACATATAAGAGGGCGAGATGCTGTTAAGAGGGATATTTTCCTTTTTGGCCACTTTCGCAGATATTCAAAGTATAATATTAGGTGATTTTTAACCCCTTAATCCTATGGGACGTACTATTCCGTCCATGTGACCTGGTACTTAATTCCCAGGGACGGATTAGTACGTCCCATGCGATCAGCGGCCGGGTGTTAGCTGATTATCACAGCTGACACCCGGCACTATGTGCCAGGAGCGGTCACGGACCGCTCCCGGCACATTAACCCCTGGCACACCGCGATCAAACATGATCGCGGTGTACCGGGGGGCACAGGGGAGCATCGTGCAGGGAGGGAGCTCCCTGAGCGCTCCCGAGACCCTCAGAACAGCGCGATGTGTCGCGCTGTTCCGAGGGACTCTTCTCACTGCAGGACCCCAAATCCAAGATGGCTGCCGGGTCCTGCAGGGAGGCGGCTTCCTCAGTGCCTGCTGAGATCAGGCAATGAGGAAGCCTGCAGCAGTGCCTGTGCGATCGCTGGTGTGACAGTGTTGTGCACCGTCACACCAGCGATCTGACCCTACAGAGTGATGTCCCACCCCGGGACAAAGTAAAAATGTAAAAAAAATAAAAATAAACTTTTGTAAAAAATTCCTAAAGTAATGAAAAAAAAAATATTCCCCAATAAATTTATTTCTTTAATGTAAAAAAAAAAAAAAAACCAACAATAATAGTACACATATTTAGTATCGCCGCATCCATAACGACCGGTACTATAAAACTGTCCCTTTAGTGAACCCCTTAAAAAAAATAAAAAAAATAAGGCTAAAAAACAATGATTTATCATCATACCGCCGAAGAAAAAGTGGAATAACAAGCGATCAAAAAGACGGATATAAACAAACATGGTACCGCTGAAAACGTCATAGAATCATAGAATGGTAGAGTTGGAAGGGACCTCCTGGGTCATCTGGTCCAACCCCCTGCTCAAAGCAGGATTCTCTAAATCATCCCAGACAGATGTCTATCCAGCCTCTGTTTGAAGACTTCCATTGAAGGAGAACTCACCACCTCTTGTGGCAGCCTGTTCCACTCATTGATCACCCTAACTGTCAAAAAGTTTTTTCTAATATCTAATCTGTGTCTCCTCCCATTCAGTTTCATCCCATTGCTTCTAGTCTTTCCTTGCGCAAATGAGAATAAAGATGATCCTTCTACAATGTGACAGCCCTTGAGATATTTGTAGACAGCTATTAAGTCTCCTCTCAGTCTTCTTTTTTGCAAGCTAAACATTCCCAAATCCTGCAACCGTTCCTCATAGGACATGGTTTGCAGACCGGTCACCATTCTGGTGGCTCTTCTCTGAACTTGCTCCAGTTTGTTGATGTCTTTTTTAAAATGTGGTGCCCAAAACTGGACACAGTATTCCAGATGAGGTCTGACCAAAGAGGAGTAGAGGGCAATAATGACCTCACGTGATCTAGACTGTATGCTTCTGTTGATACATCCTAGAATTGCATTTGCCTTTTTTGCTGCTGCATCACACTGTTGACTCATGTTAAGTCTGTGATCAATTAGTATACCCAAGTCTTTTTCACATGTGCTGTTACTTAGCCCTATTCCTCCCATTTTGTATATGCTTTTTTCATCTTGTCCCGCAAAAAAAAGCCGCCATACAGCATCATCAGCGAAACAATAAAAAAGTTATAGCTCGCAGAATAAAGCGATGCAGAAATAATTATTTTTTATATATAATCGTTTTTATTGTATAAAAGCGCCAAAACATAAAAAAATGATATAAATGAGGTATCGCTGTAATCGTACTAACCCGAAGAATAAAACTGCTTTATCAATTTTACCACACACGGAACGCTATAAACGCCTCCCCCAAAAGAAACTCATGAATTGCTGGTTTTTGTTCATTCTGCCTCCCAAAAATCGTAATAAAAAGCGATCAAAAAATGTCATGGGCCCAAAAATGGTACCAATAAAAACGTCACCTCGTCCCGCAAAAAATAAGACCTCACATGACTCTGTGGGCCAAAATATAGAAAAATTATAGCTCTCAAAATGTGATGATGCAAAAACTACTTTTTGCAATAAAAAGCGTCTTTTAGCGTGTGACAGCTGCCAATCATAAAAACCCGCTATAAATAGTAAATCAAACCCCCCTTTATTACCTCCTTAGGGAAAAATAGTAAAAGGAAAAAACACGGATTTTGGTAAAGACTTACCTGTAAAATCCTTTTCAGCGAAGGAAGGAAGAGAGACACAGTAATTCATTACTGATGGGTAGGCGGAGCCCCAGATCAGGATGTTACCTCAGATCAAAAGAGTGATGACTGGCTGGCCCCTCCAGCTCGGGCTCCTCCTACTCAGCTCCAGTCGTATCAAAGCTTTTAGGAAAAGAGCCAAGATCACCAGCGGAGCAACATAACCCCTTCTGAAGGAACTTCAGAGAAAAAACACAAGGATACAGGTTATGCATGCAAAGAAAGCCAAAAACCACAGAGTTCCAGGTACTACTCACGGAACCTGACTACTGCGATGAGCTGGCGATGCTGGAACAGAGCCTTAGCGCGCTGACCTCAGCCCAGATAATCGCTATCAGATAAGGGTCGCGCTGCATCTGAAAACATCAACACACTTCTGCCGTGGGAGGGTGCTGTGTCTCTCTTCCTTCCTTCGCTGAAAAGGATTTTACAGGTAAGTCTTTACCAAAATCCGTGTTTCAGCTGCAGATGAAGGAAGAGAGCCACAGTAATTCATTACTGATGGGACGTCCCAAAGCAGTTCAAAAATAAGGTGGGAAAAAACCAATAAAAGGCAGAAACCCAACAACCTTAACAACAAAGCGCAACCAGCGCTAAACACAAGTTCATCCAGAACTTTAAACTACAGCTGCCTGCAGGACCCTACGTCCGAGGGCTGCATCAGCGGAAGCACTGACGTCCACTTTATAAAATCTTGTAAACGTGTGGACAGAGCGCCAAGTCGCCACTCGGCAAAGCTGCACTGCCGAAGCACCTTGATGAAAAGCCCACGATGAAGCCACAGCTCTCGTGGAATGGGCTCGAATCTTAATCGGGCAAGATTCCCCCCGAAGACGGTAAGCTTCCAAAATAGTTGACCGGATCCAACGAGCTATAGAACCCTTGGAAGCTCGTTGACCACGCCGACGACCTGCCGGAACCACAAACAGGGAGTCCGTCTCACGAAAACCTTGAGTAATAGATAGATAAAACTTCAAGGCCCGCACTAAATCCAATGTGTGTAAATCTCGCTCTTTCGTATTCTTCGGATCCGGACAGAGTGAAGGCAACACAATATTCTGGTTAACATGAAATTGTGACACCACTTTAGGCAAAAAATCACCCCGAGTGCGAAGCACTACACGATCCGGAAAAAACTCCAGAAAAGGAGGCGAGCAAGAAAGAGCTGCCAATTCAGAAACTCTCCTCAAGGAAGTGACTGCAACAAGGAAAGCCACCTTCCAAGAAAGTAAAGAAAGGCTAGCAGAAACCATAGGTTCAAAAAGGTTTATGCTGAAGAGCCTCCAAAACAAGGTTGAGCCGCCAAGGAGACACGGGTGCCTTCCGCGGCGGAAACTTACGAGAGATACCTCGGAAAAAGGAGAGCACGTCTCTATTCGAAGCAATGGTTCTCCGGAATAATAAGGACAGAGCAGAAATCTGACCTTTCAGAGTGCTAACTGCCAAACCCTTGTCTAGCCCATGCTGCAGAAAAGCCAACAGGTTGGGAATGGAAAATTTTCTCGGGTTCCGAGAAGACCCCAAACACCACGAAAAGAAGGTTTCCCAAATTTTGTGGTAAATCCTAGAAGTAGCCGGACATCTTGCAGCACGAAGGGTAGCAATGACCTCGGCTGAAAAACCTCTACGGGTCAAGATTTTGGTCTCAAGAGCCACGCCGTCAAACGCAGGGACATCAAGTCCGGATGACAAATGGATATTGGCGGGAATACATAGATCAGCTCGAACTGATCCCACTGAGCCACTAGAGCATCCACCGCCACCGCCTTCGGGTCCTTGTACCTGGACATGAATGTCGGTAACTTGGCATTGGACCTGGATGCCATCAAATCCACTTGGGGGGTTCCCCAGCGAGAGCACAGTAGTGCAAAGACTTCCGGGTGGAGGCTCCATTCCCCGGGATCCATCCTTCTGCGACTGAGAAAGTTCGCTGTAATATTCTGAACCCCTGGAATGTGAATCGCCGAAATGGCTGGTACATTGGCCTCTGCCCAAATCAGAATTCGGGACACCTCTACCAAGAGTCTGGAACTCCTTGTCCCACCTTGGTGATTGATATACGCGACAGCCGTCGCATTGTCTGTCTGCACACGGACTGGCAGACCGCTCAAAGGGACCGTCCAATGTTGGAGGCAAAGGAAAATCGCCCTCAATTCCAGGATGTTGATCGGAAGCACAGACTCTTCCGGTGACCATACCCCCTGAATCCAGAGATTGTTCCAAACACCCCCCCCAGCCCGTCAGGCTGGCATCGGTGGTTATGACTGACCACTGCAGAGGGAGGAAAGACTTCCCCAGGGAGAATGCCCCTGGCCGTAACCACCATTCTAGAGAATCCCGCACCGCGCGAGAAATGGTGACACTGCAATCCAGCGATTGCGACTGATTCCATCGACTCAAGATGAACCTTTGAAGAGTCCTGGAGTGGAACTGGGCAAAATGGAATTGCCTCCATGGACGCCACCATCAGTCCCAGAAGACGCATACACTTCCGTAGGGACATTGCCGTTGAGGATGTCATAATCTGTACATGTCGAAGAAGACATGACTGTTTGTCTGGTGGTAGGGAAACTACCGACCGAAACGTGTCGAGATGCATTCCCAAAAAGAGAATTGTCCTCGATGGTTCAGGGACGACTTCTCCCAATTGACCAGCCAACCGAAGTCTTTCAGAAACTGAAGAGACAAATCCCGAGCCGTCAACGCCTCCTCCTCCGAGGAAGCCACGATCAAAAGATCGTCCAGATAAGGGAGAATCGTAATCCCATGTCTTCGAAGGAGTGCCATGAGGGGCGCCAGAATTTTTGTAAAGACCCTTGGCGCTGAGGCTAAGCCGAACGGCAGAGCCACGAACTGGTAATGATTCTGACCTATGGCAAATCGAGGAAAGCGCTGATGAGCCTTTCCGATGGGAATATGCAAATAGGCGTCGCGAATGTCGATTGACACCAGAAAATCGTTCTGTGACAGAGCTGCCACAACGGAACGAAGCGACTCCATGCGAAATTTCCGGGCATGGACATGCCGGTTCAATCGCTTGAGATCCAGAATCGGCGAAATTTGTTCTCCTTTTTGGGAACTATAAAAAGGTTGGAATAAAAACCTTTTCCTCGGTCCTCAGACGGAACCGGTATCACTACACCCTTTTGTAGTAGCGATTCGACCTCTCGCTGTAGAGCGACAACAAGCTCGGGTTCTGACGGAACGCGAGACTGACAAAAAACATTTGGGGGTTGAGAAGCAAACTCTATGAAATAGCCTGCCGACACTATCCGCGTTACCCAGGAATCTGGAACGCGAGCCATCCAAGTCTCCTTTGAAAAGAAGCAGGCGACCCCCCACTCGAGAATCCTCGAGTGGACCCCTGGCGTCAATCCGACTATGCGGTTTTCTTGTCAAGTTCCCGCTTGTTCTGGCGGAAACTCTGCTTCCAGGGAGTACGAGTTTTCTGAGAGGATTTCTTTCCTGAGAAAGAAGGACGACCCGATCCCCACGAGGAGTGACTAGATCGTCCTCGGCCCCGAAAGGACCGCCGACCACTATAAACACCAGGCTTACTGGACACCGAGGCCATGGCCCTTCGCTGTGGTAATGCTGATTCCTTCGCCTTAGCCTTGGAAATCAGCTCTGTGAGGTCGGATCCAAAAAGATGGCCACCCTTGTAAGGTAAGGCCAACAACCCTTGTTTGGAAACTGCGTCCCCGGCCCACTGTCTGAGCCATAAAGCTCTTCTGACTGTGACCGCTGAAGCTTGCGCTTTGGCCAGCAGAGATGCCGTATCCAGACCGGCATCAAAGATATAACAGGTTGCCTCCCGTATCTCAGATAACGGAGATTCATTTTGCAACTCCGTCTTCAGACGTGCCTACCAGCTTAGAGAAGCTCTAGCAGCACACATGGATCCTAGCACTGCTCGAAATCCATGACCCGCAGCCTCATAGCTTGCATTTGCCGCCAATTCTGCCTTTCTATCCAAAGGCTCCTGTAAGCTCGCTTTTCCCTTAATAGGGAGTAGAGAGGATTTACTAAGCTGAGACAAAGACACATCCACTTCAGGAGCAGAAGTCCAATTAGCCTTTAACTCCGTAGAGCAAGGATAAAGTGTATCAAAGAAATGCGTTCCATGAAAACGCTTATCTGGACATAGACGTTCCTCCTCTATTACACCATTAAGCTCATCCAGAGCTGGCAATGTTGTGCGCGAAGCACGGGACTCCTGGAAAATGCGTGCTGATTTACCAGGACGACTAGTTACCTCCTCCGGTAACTGTAGTATATCTCTCATGGCTTCAATTAATGCCTCCGTACGCTTCGTCATAGAGGAACGCCCCTGCGGCTCGTCCGCATCTGAATCGGATATTCCACCATCCGAATTTAAAGAGGAACTCTGCCCAATATCAGATACATCTGACTCGCTCCGTGTAGAGGCCGGTAACGGCCTGCGTCGCTTCCTCTGAGAGGAATTAGCAGACACATATTGACCTAAAAGGTCAGATAAGTTATTAATCGATCGAGCGATATCATCCAATTTACCACCGCTGTCGACCGCAGCGCTAGATGCTGTGGAGGTCTGCGTATCTGATTGCCGCAATGGCACTGGGACGTGAACCGCGGCATCTGAACTCTATTCAGACATGTCTCGCCTGTATGAGCAGGTCAAAGCGGTAATACCAGCAAAAAACACTATGCGGTTTTTTTTTTTTTTTTTTCAAACGCTGAAGGGTTAACGCTCCACCAAGCAGAGTTACCCCAGCGGTATTCAGTCAGCAAATTTAGCAGGTAGAAATAACCCTCAAAGGGGTTAATATTGCAAACTCACCAAAATATATATATATTTGTGAGCCCCAGCCAATTTTTTATGTCTCTGATGAGACAGCAGCTGCAGGATAGCGATCGCTGCGCTGCGGGGTGAGGAATCCGCACTCACCCAGCTGGCCGTGGTGTCTATATGAGGAGGGGAGCGGTCCGAGGAGCCCAGGAGCCTGAGTAATGGCCGCCACAGTGAGGGGGTCGCAGGAGAAAAGCCAGAGCGCGCGTCTTCCTGCTCAAAAGACCGGGATAGATAGGCCACGCCCCCTGCTAGCTCAAATAAAGAGCGCGAACTCTCCCCGCTCCTGCTCCCTCTCTGTCCTGCAGCTATCTGCCTGCGGACAAAAAATCACCACATCTTCATGTAGTAGCGCTGTCACAGCAGCGCTGAAGCATACTGACTTTACATGTAGTAGCGCTGTCACAGCAGCGCTGAAGCTTACTGACATTTACATGTAGTAGCGCTGTCACAGCAGCGCTGAAGCTTACTGACATTTACATGTAGTAGCGCTGTCACAGTAGCGCTGAAGCATACTGACTTTACATGTAGTAGCGCTGTCACAGCAGCGTTGAAGCATACTGACATTTACATGTAGTAGGGCTGTCACAGTAGCGTTGAAGCATACTGACATTACATGTAGAAGCGCTGTCACAGTAGCGTTGAAACATACTGACATTACATGTAGTAGCGCTGTCACAGTAGCGTTGAAGCATACTGACATTACATGTAGAAGCGCTGTCACAGTAGCGCTGAAACATACTGACATTACATGTAGTAGCGCTGTCATTAGTAATAGCGCTGCTCATTCAGACGCTAAAGCACTCACACATAATTATTATTAAAATTTGTGTGGAGTACTCACCAGCCAAGGCGCCACAGGGACCCTCAGGGGTTTCTGGCGCAGTGCCCATGCTTCCCCCAGGGCGAAGAACGCAGTGACCGCACGTGTGGTTTGCGTTCCCGCCAGAGAAGCTCTCCTCATCCCCCAGGGCCGGCAAGGATTCTGCAGGGACTTTGAGTAAATACAGATCCGCCAAGGGAGAGGTTGGGGTACAGCAGCGCTGATACCCCTGAGACCTCTAGACCAACTAGTGATCCAAGTCTCCTGTCCGAATATTAAAATAATAAAATCTTCTGAGGAGCTGCATTAGCAGCGACCATCCTCTGGGACCTCAAATCTTAAGGGTATGCCACACTAAACAATATCGCTAACGGGATCGCTAAAAAACGTCACTATTTAGCGATCCCGTTAGCGATATTGTTCAGTGCGGCAGCTTCCAGCGACGAGCTTCCTGCTGTGATCTCGCTCGTCGCTGGAATCGCTCCGGACCCTATTTTCTCGTCGGCGCTCCCGCTGGGTAAGTATCTTATCGCTGTGTGGCACCTTTTCTTAGCGATTTAGCGGTACTTTTGTACCGCTAAAGTCGTTAAGAAGATCGCTAACGGCGATAGCGTCGTTAACTATATCGCTAAATGTGACCGCATTTAGCGATATAGAAACAATCCAGCTAGCGATCGCATTAGTATGCGTCGTTATTGTGATCGCTAGCGGGATTGTTTAGTGTGGCAGTACCTTTAGACTGGAGCTGAGTAGGAGGAGCCCGAGCTGGAGGGGCCAGCCAGTCATCACTCTTTTGATCTGAGGTAACATCCTGATCTGGGGCTCCGCCTACCCATCAGTAATGAATTACTGTGGCTCTCTTCCTTCATCTGCAGCTGAAAATGTATTTATTTCCATTTTCCCATTAGGGTTAGGGTTGGGGCTAAAGTTAGGGTTAGAGTTGGGGCTAAAGTTAGGGTTGGGACTAGGGTCACGGGTGTGTTAGGGTTAGGTTTGTGGTTAGGGTTATGATTAGAGCTGGGATTAGTGTTAGGGGTGTGTTGGGGTTAGGGTTGGAGTTAGAATTGGGGGGTTTCCACTGTTTAGGCACATCAGGGGCTCTCCAAACGCGACATGACACGGGCAGACCATTCCATCAAAGTCTGCATTACTAAACGTCACTACTTCTATTCCGAGCCCCGACGTGCGCCCACACAGTAGTTTTCTCCCACATATAGGGTATCAGCGTACTCAGGACATATTGGACAACAACTTTTGGGGTCCAATTTCTCCCCTTATGTTCAGTTTGCAGAGTCCCTGCTGTGCCTGACACCCATCAGTCTGCATTCCAAAATGTCATTACTTCCTTTCCGAGCCCTGCTGTGCGCCCAAACAGTATTCCCCCCCCCCCACATATGGGGTATCAGTGTACTCAGGACAAATTGGACAACTTTTGGGGTCCAATTTCCTTGTGAAAAATCAAAAATTGGAGACTAAAAAAATCATTTTTTGTGGAATTATTTTTTTTTTCACACCCAGGCATTATAAACTTTAGTGAAATATCTGGGGGTTGACCGTGCTCCCAACAGATCTAAATTAGTTCCATAAGGTGTAGTTTCCAAAATGGTGTCACTTGTGGGGGGTTTCCACTGTTTAGGCACATCAAAGGCTCTCCAAATGCGACATGGCATACAGCCAATTCTGTGTTGAAAAAGTCAAACTGTGCTCCTTCACTTCCGAGCTCTGCCATGCACCCAAACAGTGGTTTACCCCCACATATTGGGTATCAGCGTACTCAGGACAAATTGCACAATAACTTTTGAGGTGTTGTTACCCATGGGAAAATAAAAATTGGGGTGAAAAGATCATTTTTGTGGAAAAAATATGATTTTTTAATTTTACGGCTCTATGTTATAAACTTGTGTGAAGCACTTGGGGGTTCAAAGTGCTCATCACAGATCTAGATAAATTCCTTAGGGGTCTAGTTTCTAAAATGGGGTCACTTGTGGGGGATTCCCACTGTTTAGGCACATCAGGGGCTATCCAAATGCGACATGGCGTCCAATCTCGATTCCAGCCAATTTTGGTTTGAAAAAGTCAAATGGCGCTCCTTCCCTTCCGAGCTCTGCCGTGCGCCCAAACAGTGGTCCCCCCCACATATGGGGTATCAGCGTACTCAGGACAAATTGGACAACAACTTTTATGGTCCAATTTCTCATGTTACCCTTGGGAAAATAAAAAATTGGTGACTTAGATATTACTTTTGTGGGAAAAAAATATGATTTTTTATTTTCATGCCCGGGCATTATAAATGTGTGTGAAGGACTTGGGGGTTCAAAGTGCTCACCACAGATCTAGATAAGTTCCTTAGGGGGTCTATTTTCCAAAATGGGGTCACTTGTGGGGGGTTTCCACTGTTTAGGCACATCGGGGACTCTGCAAACTGAACATGACACCCATCAAAGTCTGCATTCCAAAACGTCATTACTTCCTTTCCGAGCCCTGCAGTGCGCCCAAACGTTATTTCTCCCCCACATATGGGGTATCAGCGTACTCAGGACAAATTGGACAACAACTTTTGGAGTCCAATTTCCTTGGGAAAAATCTTAAATTGGGGACTAAAAAATCATTTTTGTGGAAATTTTTTTTTATTCACACCCAGGCATTATAAACTTTAGTGAAACACTTGGGGGTTCAAAGTGCTCACAACAGATCTAGATAAGTTCCTTAGGGGGTCTAGTTTCCAAAATGGTGTCACATGTGGGGGGTTTTCACTGTTTAGGCACATAAGGGGCTCTACAAACGCTACATGGCGTCCAATCTCAATTCCCACCAATTTTGGTTTGAAAAAGTCAAACGGCACGCCTTCCCTTCCAAGCCCTGCCGTGCGCCCAGACAGTGGTTTTCCCCCACATATGGGGTATCGGTGCACAACAACTTTTTCTGTCCATTTTCTCCTTTTACCCTTGTTAAAATAAAAAAACTGTTTGTAAAAGATCAATTTTGTGACAAAAAAGTTAAATGTTCATTTTTTCCTTCCAAGTTGCTTCAGCTCCTGTGAAGCACCTGAAGGGTTAATAAACTTCTTGAATGTGGCTTTGAGTACCTTGAGGGTTGCAGTTTTTAGAATGGTGTCACTTTTGGGTATGGGTATTTTCTGCCATATAGACCCTCAAAGTGACTTCAAATGTGAGGTGATACCTAAAAAAAAATGGTTTTGCACAATTTGTTGTAAAATGAGAAATCGCTGGTCAACTTTTAACCCTTATAACTTTGTAACAAAAAAAAAAAATTGGTTTCAAAATTGTGCTGATGTCAAGTAGACATGTGGGAAATGTTATTTATTAACTATTTTGTGTGACATTTCTCTGTTTTAAGGGAATAAAAATTCAAAGTTTGAAAATTGCTAAATTTTCGCCATATTTCCATTTTTTTCATAAATAACCGCAAATTATATCTAAGAATTTTTACCACTATCATGAAGTACAATATGTCACGAGAAAACAATCTCAGAATCGTGAAGATCAGTTGAAGCGTTCCAGAGTTATAAAAGAGACAGTGGTCAGAATTGTAAAAATTGGCGCGGTCATTAACATGCAAACCACCCTTGTGGGTTAAGGGGTTAATATGCATTTTATAATTAAGAGTTTGTCTGATTTTTCTCTTTATTAGGTATATTTGAGTAAAATGAAAATTGCTTTTATTCAATAAACTAATGACGTCTCCAAATTTCCAAGCAATACATTTTGTATTTATTTTCAGAAAATGAGAAATTGTCAAAATAACAAAAAAAATGCAGTGCTTGCAGACCTCAAATAATGCTAAAGAAAACAAGTTCATAATCATTTATGCCGTTTTGCGTATGGTAAAATTGATAAGGCAGCTTTATTCTTCGGTTCAGTACGATTACAGCGATACTACATTTATATTTTTTTATGTTTTGGTGCTTTTACACAATAAAATCTAGTTTAAAGAGAAAAAAATCTTAGAATTGCTTTATTCTGAGAGCTATAACTTATTTTTCAGTTGATGGAGCTGTATGGCGGAATGTTTTTTTGCGGGACAAAATGACGTTTTCCGCTTTATCATTATTTACATTTGTCTTTTTGATTGCGTTTTAGTACATTATCATTTAGAAACAACAATACTTATGTTTTAACTCAGGAAGAGTTCAGAAATCAATATTTTGTGGAATAACCATGATTTTTAACCACAGCTTTCATTCGTTTTGACATACTTTCCCCATCTTTCACACTGCTTTTGGGTGACCTTATGCCACTCCTGGTATAAAAATTAAGCAGTTCTTCTTTGTTTGAAGGCTTGTGACTATCCATTTTCCTCTTGATTACATTCCAGAGATTTTCAATGGGGTTCAGGTCTGGAGACTGGGCTGGCCATGACAGGGATTTGATGTGGTTGTCCTTTATCCACACATTGATTGACCTAGCTGTGTGACATGGCGCATTGTCCTGCTGGAAAAAACAGTCCTCAGAGTTGGGGAACATTGCCTGAGCCGAAAGAATCAACTGTTTATCCAGGATAACCTTGTATGCGGCTTGATTCATACGTCCTTCGCAAAGATTAACTTGCCCAATTCCAGCCTTGATGAAGCACCCCAGATCATCACTGATCCTCCACCAAATTTTACAGTGGATGCAAGACATTGTGGCTTGTACGCCTCTCCAGGTCTCCGTCTAACTATTAGACGACCAGGTGTTGGGCAAAGCTGAAAATTAGACTCATCAGAGAATACCTTACTCCAGTCCTCTTTGGTCCAATCCTTATGGTTTTTGGCAAACTTCAGCCTGGCTCTCCTTTGCTTCTCATTGATGAAAGGCTTTTTTCTAGCTTTACATGACTTGAGCCCTGCCTCTTAGGAGCCTGTTACGAACTGTTCTTGCCATGCACTTCACCCCAGCTGCCATTCCTTTTGTAGGTCACTTGATGTCATCCTGCGGTTGCTGAGTGACATTCGAATAAGATGACGGTCATCCCGGTCAGTGGAGAGTCGTTTTCGCCCTCTGCCAGTTTGTAGCTTTGTTGTCCCCAATGTGTGCTGCTTGACCTTGTTGTAATGGACTGCCGTCTTAGAAATTTTAAGGATGGAGGCAACATGATGCTCACTGTATCCCTCCGCTAGTAAAGCCCGAATTGAGCCCTTCTTTTCCTCACTCAAGACTTTTCTTTTCAACTTCTTTGGCATGGTTAAAAGTTATTTTTTCATTCCTATTACTTTTGTGATATTACTAGCATTTGTTTTACCATCCAGCTTGTCCTATTGCAAGAGGATTGTGAACACCACATTAGTGTTTTTTTATATTTTCCTTCGTTAAATAAGATTTGGTTCAGGTGATTACTAATCAGAAGCACATTAAGTAGAATGAGGTGTTCTCTGGTTGGAATTCAACTGACACTGGAATGGAATGGCTGTCAGACATGTAGAGAAGATGATTTTTATAAAACTGTGCAGTGGTCTCTTAATTTTTGCCAGAGCTGTATGTCAGAGGTTTATACATAAATGAGATTAGTAAAAGAAAATCTAAATCAAGGGAACTACCGTATTATTCGGACTATAAGATGCACCGGTCCATAAGACGCACCTAGGTTTTAGAGGAGAAAATTAGAGGAAAAAGAAGTTGAAGCAAAAAATGTGGTCAATTCTGTACTTAATATCCCCCTATCCTGGTGTGCACGGCCCCCTCATCCCTATCCTGGTGTGCATGGCCCATCATCCCTATCCTGGTAGGAATGATCGTCCTCATCCCTATCCTGGCAGGAATGATCGTCCTCATCCCAATCCCAAAAGGCTTCAACAATTGGAAAGATAGGGGTATTTTTCTTTTGTCACAACTCCTAAATGAGGGAATATTTAAAAACTTTGAACAAATAAGAGCAGGATACGATCTTTACAAAATGTTTTATCAATTTTTGCAAATAAGTGCACAACTCAGAGCAAATGACATTATAAATAAACACTCTATAATTAATACAGTTGCTTCTGCAATAGACACAAAGGGTTTAATTTCCCATATATATATATAAGCAGCTAATGGCTGTGGAATTAGAAAAGTATTCCATCACAGCCAAAGTGGGAAAGATTTGGGTCCCCTATCTGAGGAACAATGGAAAGAGGTGGTGCTAGATCCAATTCCTAAAATATTCTTGTCTGAATCACAAAGACTGTCCCAAATCTTTCTTATTCATACAGTATATAAGACCCGAGTGTCCAACTTAAATTTGGAATAAGAGTGGACAACATGTGTCCAAGATGCGGGAAAAACGACGCTCACCTAATGCACATAATGTGTGAGTGTGTGAACATTGGGAACTATTGGAGGGGGTAGTTGACTTGATAAAATCTGTGTTCGGAATCCATATATCGTTGGAACTCAGAATCTGCTTACTTGTCCTGTTAGAGGGCAGGGGGCTGGATTCGGATTCCCCTATAACTAAAGCCACCTCAAGCTAGAAAACTATTAGCATTACACCGGATAGAAAAATCACCCCAACTATAGTAGAAATGAAACCCAAACTAAATAATGTCTTACGTATGGAAAGGGGAACATATATTATCCCCTCTCTGCCATCTGACGTACTATTCCATCCATGTGCCCTGTGACTTAATTCCCATGGACGAATAGTACATCATATACGATCAGCCACGCTCATGGGGGGAGCGTGGCTGATCGCGGCCGGGTGTCAGCTGATTTTCACAGCTGACACCCAGCACTAAGTGCCAAGGTGGTCACGGACCGCTCGCGGCACTTTAACCTTTGGCACACTGCGATCAAACATGATCGCAGTGTTCCAGTGGCATAGGGAAGCATCGGGCAGGGAGGGGGCTCCCTGCGTGCTTCCCCAAGACCCTCAGAACAATGTGATGTGATAGCGTTCCGAAGGCCTCCTCTCTGCAGGCCCCCGGATCCAAGGTGGCCGCGGGGTCCTTCCGGGTCCTGTAGGGAGGTGGCTTGTCAGTGCCTGCTGAGAGCAGGCACAGGCAAGCCTCCTGCACTGCCTGTCAGATCGCTGATCTGACAGTGCTCTGCAAAGTGTCAGATCAGCGATCTGACATTATATAATAATGTCCCACCCTGGGACAATGTAAAAAAAAATAAAAAATTATATTGTGTAAAAATATATTTAAAAAAATCCCCAAATAAAAAAAAAATATTTCCCCAATAAATACATTATGTACATAAAAATAAAAAAAGTACACATTTAGTATCTCCGCGTCCGTAACGACCCGCCCTATAAAACTGTCCGACTAGTTAACCCCTTTAGTGAACCCTCAAAAAAAAACAAAACAAAAAACAACAATGCTTTATTATACCGCCGAACAAAAAGTGGAATAACACGCAGTCAAAAAGACGGATATAAATAAACATGGTACCGCTGAAAAAGAGCCACCAGACAGCGTCATCAGCGAAAAAATAAGTTATAGCTTGCAGAATAAAGCGATGCAAAAATTTTTTTATATATATAAAATTGTTTTTATTGTATAAAAGCGGCAAAACATAAAAAAAAAATATATAAATGAGGTATCGCTGTAATCGTACTAACCCGAAGAATAAAACTGCTTTATCAATTTAACCAAATTTTGAACGGTATAAACGCCCCCCCTAAAGAAATTCATGAATTGCTGGTTTTTGTTCATTCTGCCTCCCAAAAATTGGAATAAAAAGCAAACAGAAAGTGTCAAGTGCCCAAAAATGGTACCAATAAAAACATCAACTTGTCCCGCAAGAAATAAGACCTCACATGACTCTGTGGGCCAAAATATGGAAAAATTCTAGCTCTCAAAATGTGGTGATGCAAAAACTAATTTTTTGCAATAAAAAGCGTCTTTCAGCGTGTGACAGCTGCCAAACATAAAAACCCGCTATAAATAGTAAATCAAACCCCCCTTTATCACTCCCTTAGGGAAAAATAATAAAATTAAAAAAATGTATTTATTTCCATTTTCTCATTGAGGTTAGGGTTGGGGCTAAAGTTGGGGTGGGGCTAAAGTTAGGGTAAGGTTTGTCGCTAGGGTTATGGTTAGGGATGGGATTAGGGTTGGAGTTAGAATTGGAAGGTTTCCACTGTTTAGGCACATCAGGAGCTCTCCAAACGTGACATGGGGTCTGAACCCCATTCCAGCCAATTCGGCGTTGAAAAAGTCAAACTGTGCTCCTTCCCTTCCGAGCTCTGCAATGCGCCCAAACAGTGGTTTACCCCCACATATGGGGTATCAGCGTACTCAGGACAAATTGCACAATAACTCTTGGTATTACCCTTGGGAAAATTGGGGGAGAAAATATCATTTGAGTGGAAAAAAAATATGATTTTTTTATTTTTATGGCTCTACGTTATAAACTTCAGTGAAGCACTAGGGGGTTCAAAGTTCTCCCCACACATCTAGATTAGTTCCTTGGGGGGTCTAGTTTCCAAAATGGGGTCACTGTGGGGGTTTCCACTGTTTAGGCACATTAGGGGCTCTCCAAACGCGACATGACGCCCGCAGACCATTCCATCAAAGTCTGCAATCCAAAACGTCACTACTTCCCTTCTGAGCCCCGACGTGTGCCCATACAGTGGATTACCCCCACATATGGGGTATCAGCGTACTCAGGACAAATTGCACAATAACTTTAGGGGTCTTGTTACCCTTGGGAAAATAAAAATTGGGAGCGAAAAGATAATTTTTGTGGAAAAAATATGATTTTTTAATTTTTTGGCTCTAAGTTATAAAATCCTGTGAAGCCCTTTGGGGTTCAAAGTGCTCACCACACATCTAGATAAGTTCCTTGAGGGGTCTAGTTTCTAAAATGGTGTCATTTGTGGGGGTTTCCACTGTTTAGGCACATCAGGGGCTATCCAAACGCAACATGGCGTCTGATCTCAATTCCAGCCAATTTCGCGTTGAAAAAGTCAAACGGCGCTCCTTTCCTTCCGTGTTCTGCAATGCGCCGAAACAGTGGTTCCCCCCACATATGGGGTATCAGCGTGCTCAGGACAAATTGCACAATAACTTTTGGGGTCCAATTTCTCCTGTTGACCTTGGGAAAATAAAAAAAATTGGACATGAAGTAATTTTTTGTGAAAAAAGTTAAATGTTCTTTTTTTTTTAAACATTCAAAAAATTCCTGTAAAGCACCTGAAGGGTTAATAAAGTTCTTGAATGTGGTTTTGAGCACCTTGAAGGGTGCAGTTTTTAGAATGGTGTCACTTTTGGGTATTTTCTATCATATAGACCCCTCAAAGTGACTTCGTGGTCCCTAAAAAATAAAATGGTGTTGTAAAAATGAGAAATCGCTGGTCAACTTTTAACCTTTATAACTTCCTAACAAAAAAAATTTGGTTCCAAAATTGTGCTGATGTAAAGTAAACATGTGGGAAATGTTACCTATTAAGTAATTAATGTGCCATATCTCTGTGATTTAAGGGCATCAAAATTCAAAGTTGGAAAATTTTTGCCAAATTTCCATTTTTTTCATAAATAAATGCAAGTCATATCAAAGAAATGTTACCACTATCAAGAAGTACAATATGTCACGAGAAAACAATGTCAGAATCACCAGGATCCATGGAAGCATTCCAGAGTTATTACCTCATAAAGCGACAGTGGTCAGAATTGTAAAAATTGATCCGGTCATTAACGTGCAAAACACCCTTGTGGGTAAAAGGGGTTAAATGAAACGCTCTCAAAAAAAATGTATAAAGATATGGGAACAATGGTAAACTACACTGGGGATTGCATCGGAAAGCCTTCTCAGAAACCCAGTGATGGGCCATCGGTACATTTCCTTGTCATAAACCTGTAAAATCTCCTAACTCTTCTCAGATCCCTAAATCACATACCCAAAGTGTTGGATTTTGTTTCTGGGAAACAAAGGGGTCCTAGATAATTATAATGCTATAATTTTCTGTATTTTGGTGCAATAACACGAGCAGTCAGATGGTATTAATTTTTATTTGTATTCATGTATGTAAATAGTAGTAAGTGAATGATAATACCTACGATGAACATTAATATGAACCGGTTTTTTATTTGGTTTGTAATGCCGTATCCGTTTTTTTATTTGTTTGTTTGTTCCATTTAGTTTTAATTGTTTCTAAAAGCAAAATCAAAATGTGAATATATCTTGATATTTTTCCACAAAAAATAATCTGATTGAAAAAAAAAATTAGGGCAAGATGCACTGCAGGTCCACTTTTTTAATTTATGTTTTTATATTTATTTATGTTTTATACACAATATTTGATCATGCAAAGAAAGACTGAAAAATTGAACTCAAGTCAGATTATATCCGAATCAAAAACACATTTTATAGAAATAAAGCTTTAACTACTTTACCACAAAACTTATGCAACAGAAAGAACCAGCCAATATTCCTTTGTGTTTAGAAAATTAATGATTTAGCAGCATTAAAAAAAAGTATAGTAATACTACTAGGTGAAAATAAGTGAGGATTCTGACAATATAAACTACTGACCCAAGGGAGTGCCATAACGCTAGCACATAAATACCACAAAGCAGGACTACTCCTCCCCACACACTGACACAAGCTCCTGGAAGTGTAAGCATGCAGAACCCAAGAATTGTAACTGCTCTGCATTCCCACTGTGTTATTTGCTGCAAATAGAGCGTATTACCTTCGGTTTTGGTTTATCTGCAGATTCTTCTTTCTTTTGGGGTGACAGAGTGTGAAAGACAAATTTCCGTGTGTTTCTTGGTGCGTTGGGGTTTAGGTCAGACATTGCAGCCAGTTTCTGAAGAACTTCTTTTGGCTTGTTTAATAAGGAGCCTGTTTTCATCTGATGCAGAGTAAATTGTGATATGTAAGAAAAAGGTTGAACAATTTATAATTTTTTTTTTATTTTTTTTTTTAGAATAGACCATATACATTTTTATTTTTAGAAAAACTTACCTTAGGGAAACTAAAGGGTAGGTGCATTTCAAATGGATTTTTAATAACTTGCTTTTTGGGCTCAATAGTTTCTATGGTTGCTGTAGAAAAGTTAAAAGCTGGATTAATGTATGCTCACAAACACATTACCTATCAGTAGCATGTCTATTAATCTCTGTTAACTTTAAAGGGTTTATCCAGGATTATTATTTTTTTTTTTTTATGATTAGCCAAAAAACTAACAAGCAGGTAGTTACTAACTAGTTAGCAATTTACCTGCCTTTTCTATTCGGAGACCACTTTTGCCGGTGATTCAGCTGCTCCAAGTCAACAGAGCAGTTCTTTTTCTGGGCTGCTCTGTTGTCACGGCATGACTGCCAATGTGATACTGATTAACAGCTATTTTCCTAGAATTAGGCCATTAGGACATCGGCAACCACACAACATCCACAAAGAAGAGTGGAAGAGGAGCCACAGAACCGCTCTGTGTTGGCAGAGGTCTTCGCTGGACACAAAAGGCAGTTAGGTAGCAACTACCTGCCTGTTAGTTCTTAAGGCCAAAGTAAAAAATATATATATATATATATATATATATATATATATATATATATATAATAGTCCTTATTGTGATATTTTAACTACCTTTGTGTGTCATGCCTCTTTATTTCAATGTTCCCACATGTGAGCTTGATTTTGCAGGACCTAATTATTTGTTTTACAAAACCATTTTGCGGTACATATAGATTATGGATTAATTTATTTTTGTTGAGGATGCATTATTAAAGAAAAAAACCTCCATAGTTATTGTGTGCGCTTATTTTTTTAAGGATGTTCACCATGGGGATTAAATGACAAGTTAACTTCAATATTCAGATAATTATAATTGTGGCAATGTCATTTGTGTTTTGTTTTTAAAGCTATTTTTTTTTGTTTGACAGTGATCAGCTGATCACTTGTAATGAGCTTTTGATTTAAAATTGATTCATCACCTCTCCTCTGTAAAACTTTTTCTGTAACTTTTTTCGCAAGCTTCATAAACTGACTGTTTTCTCCAATGTCATCCTCTTCTTCCTTCTTGCCATTTTCAGACTAAAATATATAATTAAGTTCAGGTTTTGCATGGGTCAATATACAAGCAATTAACAATGACATCTAGTTGTAGTCATGGAAAACAAACATCCAGCCTTTTACCTGTTCACGTAACCACTGCTCTCGCTCAAATCGTTCCTTCCTTCTTTTAGCTTCTGCCTCATCCGTATCCTCATTTTCTGCCTCCTGATCTTCCAGTTCAGAATATCTGTGGAACATGTCCATCTGAGAGGCGTCATCTAAAGACACCCAAGAAATAAATTGTTACACAAATCAGTAAATGTGAAATACCCAGTATTTTCTCTGGAGCGGTGTCCAAAGAACCTAGCAATTTAGTGCTGCGTGTGAATGAGTTTGCACGTGCACCATTTAAATGCATAGGATGTTTATTGGTATTAAAATCTGTTGTCAAAACAAAATCATGGTGAAAGGGGTCTTACAAATTGACAGTAGTTATATTTACCCAAAAGTAGTATACAAAGTAACACATTACAAAAGTGTCAATTCTAATTGTTCAAACAATCAACACTTAACTTCTGTGCTGGTGTTACATTTCCAAACATACCAATGTTCTTCCATCTGAATTTTCTCATTCTTCCTGGACCATCACTGTGCAGGTCACCATCAGCCAAGTACCGCTCCTGGTATAATCGCAAGCGACGTTTGTCTTCATCCATAGTTACTTTCCTATAAATAAAAAGCCAAGTCAAAGTGACTGCGTGCCTTAACCCCTTTAACCCCGAGAGTTGTTTGCACGTTAATGACCGGGCCAATTTTTAAAATTCTGACCACTGTCTCTTTATGAGGTTATAGCTCTGGAACGCTTCAACGGATCTTCACGATTCTGAGATTGTTTTCTCGTGACATATTGTGCTTCATGATAGTGGTAAAATTTATTCAATACAACTTGCGTTTATTTATGAAAAAAATGGAAATACGGCAAAAATTTTGAAAATTTGCAATTTTCAAACTTTTATTCCCTTAAAACAGAGAAATATGTCACACAAAATAGTTACTAAATAACATTTCCCACATGTCTATTTTACATCAGAACAATTTTGAAACCAATTTTTTTTGTCACGAAGTTATAAGGGTTAAAAGTTGACCAGCGATTTCTCATTTTTACAACAAATTGTACAAAACCATTTTTTTTTAGGGAGCACCTCTCATTTGAAGTCACTTTGAGGGTCTATACGGCAGAAAATACCCAAAAGTGACACCATTCTAAAAACTGCACCCCTCAAGGTACTCAAAACCACATTTAAGAAGTTTATTAACCTACAGGTGCTTTACAGGAGGTGAAGCAACTTGGAAGGAAAAAATGAACATTTAACTTTTTAGTCACAAAAATGATCTTTTACAAACAATTTTTTTTATTTTAACAAGGGCAAAAGGAGAAAATGGACAGAAAGTTGTTGTGCAATTTCTCATGAGTACGCCAATACCCCATATTTGGGGGAAAACCACTGTCTGGGCGCACAGCCGGGCTCGGAAGGGAAGGAGCGCCATTTGACTTTTTCAAACCAAAATTGGCTGGAATTGAGATTGTACGCCATGTCGCGTTTGGAGAGCCCCTGATGTGCCTAAACAGTGGAAACCCCCAAGTGACACCATTTTCAAACTAGACCCCCTAAGGAACTTATCTAGATCTGTTGTGAGCACTTTGAACCTCCAAGTGTTTCACTAAAGTTTTATAATGCCTGGATGTGAAAAAAAAATTTCCACAAAAATTATATTTTAGTCCCCAATTTTTGATTTTTCCCAAGGAAATTGGACCCCAAAAGTTGTCCAATTTGTCCTGAGTACGCTGATACCCCCATATGTGGGGGAGAAATACTGTTTGGGCGCACTTCAGGGCTCGGAAAGGAAGTAATGACGTTTTGGAATGCAGACTTTGATGGGTGTCATGTTCAGTTTGCAGAGTCCCTGATGTGCCTAAACAGTGGAAACCCCCACAAGTGACCCCATTTTGGAAACTAGACCCCCTAAGGAACTTATCTAGATCTGTGGTGAGCACTTTTAACCCCTAAGTGCTTCACATAAGTTTATAATGCCCGGGCATGAACATAAAAAATCCTATTTTTTTTTCCTACAAAAATGATATTTAAGTCACCAATTTTTTATTTTTCCAAGTGTAACATGAGAAATTGGACCATAAAAGTTGTCCAATTTGTCCTGAGAACGCTGATACCCCATATGTGGGAGGGAACCACTGTTTGGGCGCACGGCAGAGCTCGGAGGGGAAGGAGCGCCATTTGACTTTTTCAAACCAAAATTGGCTGGAATCAAGATTGGACGCCATGTCGCATTTGGATAGCCCCTGATGTGCCTAAACAGTGGGAATCCCCACAAGTGAACCCCTAAGGAACTTATCTAGTTTAGAACATAGAGCCGTAAAATTAAAAAATCATATTTTTTCCACAAAAACACGGATTTTGGTAAAGACTTACCTGTAAAATCCTTTTCAGCGAAGGAAGGAAGAGAGACACAGTATTCATTACTGATGGGTAGGCGGAGCCCCAGATCAGGATGTTACCTCAGATCAAAAGAGTGATGACTGGCTGGCCCCTCCAGCTCGGGCTCCTCCTACTCAGCTCCAGTCGTATCAAAGCTTTTAGGAAAAGAGCCAAGATCACCAGCGGAGCAACATAACCCCTTCTGAAGGAACTTCAGAGAAAA
This sequence comes from Oophaga sylvatica, assembly GCA_033576555.1. Classification (NCBI taxonomy): domain Eukaryota; kingdom Metazoa; phylum Chordata; class Amphibia; order Anura; family Dendrobatidae; genus Oophaga; species Oophaga sylvatica. The sequence goes on along the minus strand of JARQOD010000002.1, from coordinate 389,648,046 downwards.
AACACAAGGATACAGGTTATGCATGCAAAGAAAGCCAAAAACCACAGAGTTCCAGGTACTACTCACGGAACCTGACTACTGCGATGAGCTGGCGATGCTGGAACAGAGCCTTAGCGCGCTGACCTCAGCCCAGATAATCGCTATCAGATAAGGGTCGCGCTGCATCTGAAAACATCAACACACTTCTGCCGTGGGAGGGTGCTGTGTCTCTCTTCCTTCCTTCGCTGAAAAGGATTTTACAGGTAAGTCTTTACCAAAATCCGTGTTTCAGCTGCAGATGAAGGAAGAGAGCCACAGTATTCATTACTGATGGGACGTCCCAAAGCAGTTCAAAAATAAGGGTGGGAAAAAACCAACAAAAGGCAGAAACCCAACAACCTTAACAACAAAGCGCAACCAGCGCTAAACACAAGTTCATCCAGAACTTTAAACTACAGCTGCCTGCAGGACCCTACGTCCGAGGGCTGCATCAGCGGAAGCACTGACGTCCACTTTATAAAATCTTGTAAACGTGTGGACAGAGCGCCAAGTCGCCGCTCGGCAAAGCTGCACTGCCGAAGCACCTTGATGAAAAGCCCACGATGAAGCCACAGCTCTCGTGGAATGGGCTCGAATCTTAATCGGGCAAGATTCACCCCGAAGACGGTAAGCTTCCAAAATAGCTGACCGGATCCAACGAGCTATAGAACCCTTGGAAGCTCGTTGACCACGCCGACGACCTGCCGGAACCACAAACAGAGAGTCCGTCTTACGAAAACCTTGAGTAATAGATAGATAAAACTTCAAGGCCCGCACTAAATCCAATGTGTGTAAATCTCGCTCTTTCGTATTCTTCGGATCCGGACAGAGTGAAGGCAACACAATATCCTGGTTAACATGAAATTGTGACACCACTTTAGGCAAAAAATCACCCCGAGTGCGAAGCACTACACGATCCGGAAAAAACTCCAGAAAAGGAGGTGAGCAAGAAAGAGCTGCCAATTCAGAAACTCTCCTCAAGGAAGTGACTGCAACAAGGAAAGCCACCTTCCAAGAAAGTAAAGAAAGGCTAGCAGAAACCATAGGTTCAAAAGGTTTATGCTGAAGAGCCTCCAAAACAAGGTTGAGCCGCCAAGGAGACACGGGTGCCTTCCGCGGCGGAAACTTACGAGAGATACCTCGGAAAAAAGAGATCACGTCTCTATTCGAAGCAATGGTTCTCCGGAACAATAAGGACAGAGCAGAAATCTGACCTTTCAGAGTGCTAACTGCCAAACCCTTGTCTAGCCCATGCTGCAGAAAAGCCAACAGGTTGGGAATGGAAAATTTTCTCGGGTTCCGAGAAGACCCCAAACACCACGAAAAGAAGGTTTCCCAAATTTTGTGGTAAATCCTAGAAGTAGCCGGACATCTTGCAGCACGAAGGGTAGCAATGACCTCGGCTGAAAAACCTCTACGGTTCAAGATCTCGGTCTCAAGAGCCACGCCGTCAAACGCAGGGACATCAAGTCCGGATGACAAATGGGCCCCTGAGTCAACAAGTCCGGTTGAAGAGGGAGTGGAAACGGAGGTGCCGCCAACAGCGACATTATTGTCGAGAACCACACCCTTCTTGGCCAGTCTGGAGCTATCAGAATAGCTGGAATTCTCTCTAGTCTGATCCGACGCAGCACTAGAGGAAGTAAGGATATCGGCGGGAATACATAGATCAGCTTGAACTGATCCCACTGAGCCACTAGAGCATCCACCGCCACCGCCTTCGGGTCCTTGTACCTGGACATGAATGTCGGTAACTTGGCATTGGACCTGGAAGCCATCAAATCCACTTGGGGGGTTCCCAGCGAGAGCACAGTAGTGCAAAGACTTCCGGGTGGAGGCTCCATTCCCCGGGATCCATCCTTCTGCGACTGAGAAAGTCCGCTGTAATATTCTGAACCCCTGGAATGTGAATCGCCGAAATGGCTGGTACATTGGCCTCTGCCCAAATCAGAATTCGGGACACCTCTACCATGAGTCTGGAACTCCTTGTCCCACCTTGGTGATTGATATACGCGACAGCCGTCGCATTGTCTGTCTGCACACGGACTGGCAGACCGCTCAAAGGGACCGTCCAATGTTGGAGGCAAAGAAAAATCGCCCTCAATTCCAGGATGTTGATCGGAAGCACAGACTCTTCCGGTGACCATACCCCCTGAATCCAGAGATTGTTCCAAACACCCCCCAGCCCGTCAGGCTGGCATCGGTGGTTATGACTGACCACTTCAGAGGGAGGAAAGACTTCCCCAGGGAGAATGCCCCTGGACGTAACCACCATTCTAGAGAATCCCGCACCGCGCGAGAAATGGTGACACTGCAATCCAGCGATTGCGACTGATTCCATCGACTCAAGACGAACCTTTGAAGAGTCCTGGAGTGGAACTGGGCAAAGGGAATTGCCTCCATGGACGCCACCATCAGTCCCAGAAGACGCATACACTTCCGTAGGGACATTGCCGTTGAGGATGTCATAATCTGTACATGTCGAAGAAGACATGACTGTTTGCCTGGTGGTAGGGAAACTACCGACCGAAACGTGTCGAGATGCATTCCCAAAAAGAGAATTGTCCTCGATGGTTCCAGGGACGACTTCTCCCAATTGACCAGCCAACCGAAGTCTTTCAGAAACTGAAGAGACAAATCCCGAGCCGTCAATGCCTCCTCCTCCGAGGAAGCCACGATCAAAAGATCGTCCAGATAAGGGAGAATCGTAATCCCCTGTCTTCGAAGGAGTGCCATGAGGGGCGCCAGAATTTTTGTAAAGACCCTTGGCGCTGAGGCTAAGCCGAACGGCAGAGCCACGAACTGGTAATGATTCTGACCTATGGCAAATCGAAGAAAGCGCTGATGAGCCTTTCCGATGGGAATATGCAAATAGGCGTCGCGAATGTCGATTGACACCAGAAAATCGTTCTGTGACAGAGCTGCCACAACGGAACGAAGCGACTCCATGCGAAATTTCCGGGCATGGACATGCCGGTTCAATCGCTTGAGATCCAGAATCGGGCGAAATTTGTTCTCCTTTTTGGGAACTATAAAAAGGTTGGAATAAAAACCTTTCCCTCGGTCCTCTGACGGAACCGGTATCACTACACCCTTTTGTAGTAGCGATTCGACCTCTCGCTGTAGAGCGACAACAAGCTCGGGTTCCGACGGAACGCGAGATTGACAAAAAACATTTGGGGGTTGAGAAGCAAACTCTATGAAATAGCCTGCCGACACTATCCGCGTTACCCAGGAATCTGGAACGCGAGCCATCCAAGTCTCCTTGAAAAGAAGCAGGCGACCCCCCACTCGAGAATCCTCGAGTGGACCCCTGGCGTCAATCCGACTTTGCGGTTTTCTTGTCAAGTTCCCGCTTGTTCTGGCGGAAACTCTGCTTCCAGGGAGTACGAGTTTTCTGAGAGGATTTCTTTCCTGAGAAAGAAGGACGACCCGATCCCCACGAGGAGTGACTAGATCGTCCTCGGCCCCGAAAGGACCGCCGACCACTATAAACACCAGGCTTACTGGACACCGAGGCCATGGCCCTTCGCTGTGGTAATGCTGATTCCTTCGCCTTAGCCTTGGAAATCAGCTCTGTGAGGTCGGATCCAAAAAGATGGCCACCCTTGTAAGGTAAGGCCAACAACCCTTGTTTGGAAACTGCGTCCCCGGCCCACTGTCTGAGCCATAAAGCTCTTCTGACTGTGACCGCTGAAGCTTGCGCTTTGGCCAGCAGAGATGCCGCATCCAGACCGGCATCAAAGATATAACAGGCTGCCGTTTCTAACCATTCACAAGTTTCCCGTATCTCAGATAACGGAGATTCATTTTGCAACTCCGTCTTCAGACGTGCCAACCAGCTTAGAGAAGCTCTAACAGCACACATGGATCCTAGCACTGCTCGAAATCCATGACCCGCAGCCTCATAGCTTGCTTTTGCCGCCAATTCTGCCTTTCTATCCAAAGGCTCCTGTAAGCTCGCTTTTCCCTTAATAGAGAGTAGTGAGGATTTACTAAGCTGTGATAAAGACACATCCACTTCAGGAGCAGAAGTCCAATTAGCCTTTAACTCCGTAGAGCAAGGATAAAGTGTATCAAAGAAATGCGTTCCATGAAAACGCTTATCTGGACATAGACGTTCCTCCTCTATTACACCATTAAGCTCATCCAGAGCTGGCAATGTTGTGCGCGAAGCACGGGACTCCTGGAACATGCGTGCTGATTTACCAGGACGACTAGTTACCTCCTCCGGTAACTGTAGAATATCTCTCATGGCTTCAATTAATGCCTCCGTACGCTTCGTCATAGAGGAACGCCCCTGCGGCTCGTCCGCATCTGAATCGGATATTTCTCCATCCGAATTTAAAGGGGAACTCTGCCCAATATCAGATACATCTGACTCGCTCCGTGTAGAGGCCGGTAACGGCCTGCATCGCTTCCTCTGAGAGGAATTAGCAGACACATATTGACCTAAAAGGTCAGATAAGATATTAATCGATCGAGCGATATCATCCAATTTTCCACCGCTGTCGACCGCAGCGCTAGACGCTGTGGAGGTCTGCGTATCTGATTGCCGCAATGGCACTGGGACGTGGTCCGCGGCATCTGAACTCTGTTCAGACATGTCTCACCTGTATGAGCAGGTCAAAGCGGTAATACCAGCAAAAAACTATGCGGTTTTTTTTTTTTTTAAACGCTGAAGGGTTAACGCTCCACCAAGCAGGGTTACCCCAGCGGTATTCAGTCAGCAAATTTAGCAGGTAGAAATAACCCTCAAAGGGGTTAATATTGCAAACTCACCAAATATATATATATTTGTGAGCCCCAGCCAATTTTTATGTCTCTGATGAGACTGCAGCTGCAGGATAGCGATCGCTGCGCTGCGGGGTGAGGAATCCACACTCACCCAGCTGGCCGTGGTGTCTATATGAGGAGGGGAGCGGTCCGAGGAGCCCAGGAGCCTGAGTAATGGCCGCCACAGTGAGGGGGTCGCAGGAGAAAAGCCAGAGCGCGCGTCTTCCTGCTCAAAAGACCGGGATAGATAGGCCACGCCCCCTGCTAGCTCAAATAATGAGCGCGAACTCTCCCCGCTCCTGCTCCCTCCCTGTCCTGCAGCTATCTGCCTGCGGACAAAAAATCACCACATCTTCATGTAGTAGCGCTGTCACAGCAGCGCTGAAGCATACTGACATTACATGTAGTAGCGCTGTCACAGCAGCGCTGAAGCTTACTGACATTTACATGTAGTAGCGCTGTCACAGCAGCGCTGAAGCATACTGACATTACATGTAGTAGCGCTGTCACAGCAGCGCTGACGCATACTGACATAGTAACGCTGACATTAGTAATAGCGCTGCTCATTCAGACGCTAAAGCACTCACACATAATTATTATTAAAATTTGTGTGGAGTACTCACCAGCCAAGGCGCCACAGGGACCCTCAGGGGTTTCTGGCGCAGTGCCCATGCTTCCCCCAGGGCGAAGAACGCAGTGACCGCACGTGTGGTTTGCGTTCCCGCCAGGGAAGCTCTCCTCATCCCCCAGGGCCGGCAAGGATTCTGCAGGGACTTTGAGTAAATACAGATCCGCCAAGGGAGAGGTTGGGGTACAGCAGCGCTGATACCCCTGAGACCTCTAGACCAACTAGTGATCCAAGTCTCCTGTCCGAATATTAAAAATAATAAAATTTTCTGAGGAGCTGCATTAGCAGCGACCATCCTCTGGACCTCAAATCTTAGACTGGAGCTGAGTAGGAGGAGCCCGAGCTGGAGGGGCCAGCCAGTCATCACTCTTTTGATCTGAGGTAACATCCTGATCTGGGGCTCCGCCTACCCATCAGTAATGAATACTGTGGCTCTCTTCCTTCATCTGCAGCTGAAATTATCTTTGCACCCCAATTTTTATTTTCCCAAGGGTAACACCACCTCAAAAGTTATTGTGCAATTTGTCCTGATCACGCTGATACCCAATATGTGGGGATAAACCACTGTTTGGGTGAACGGCAGAGCTCGGAAGGGAAGGAGCGCAGTTTGACTTTTTCAACGCAGAATTGGCTGTATGCCATGTCGCGTTTGGAGAGCCCATGATGTGCCTAAACAGTGGAAACCTCCCACAAGTGACACCATTTTGGAAACTAGACCCCTTAAGGAATTTATCTAGATCTGTTGTGAGCACTGTTGTTGTCCAATTTGTCCCGAGTACGCTGATACCCCATATGTGGGGGGGAAATACTTTTTGGTCGCACGGTTGGGCTCGGAAAGGAAGTAATGACATTTTGGAATGCAGACTTTGATTGGTGTCATGTTCAGTTTGCAGAGCCCCTGATGTGCCTAAGCAGTATAAACCCCCACAAGTGACCCCATTTTGGAAACTAGACCCCTAAGGAATTTATCTAGATCTGTGGTGAGCACTGTGAACCCCAAGTGCTTCACACAAGTTTCTAATGCCTGGGCATGAAAATAAAAAATCCTATTTTTTTTCCCCACAAAAATGATATTTAAGTCACCAATTTTTTATTTTCCCAAGGGTAAGGGGAGAAATTGGAACCCAAAAGTTGTTGTCCAATTTGTCCTGAGTACGCTGATACCCTATATGTGGGAGAAAACTACTGCAAGGGCACACGTCGGGCTCGGAAGTGAAGTAGTGACGTTTTGCATTGCAGACTTTGATGGAATGGTCTGCGGGTGTCATGTCGCGTTTGGAGAGCCCCTGATGTGCCTAAACAGTGGAAACCCCCCACAAGTGACCCCATTTTGGAAACTAGACCCCCAAAGGAACTTATCTAGATGTGTGGTGAGAACTTTGAACCCAAGTGCTTCACAGAAGTTTATAACGTAGAGCCATAAAAATAAAAAAATCATTTTTTTTCCACAAAAATGATATTTTCGTCCCCAATTTTTTATTTTCCCAAGGGTAACAGAAGAAATTGGACCCCAAGAGTTATTGTGCAATTTGTCCTGAGTATGCTGATACCCCATATGTGGGGGTAAACTACTGTTTGGGCAGATGGCAGAGCTCAGAAGGGAAGGAGCACCGTTTGACTTTTTCAACGCCGAATTGGCTGGAATTGAGATCAGACTCCATGTCACGTTTGGAGAGCCCCTGATGTGCCTAAACAGTGGAAACCCCCCAATTCTAACTCCAACCCTAACCCTAATCCCAACCCTAATCGTAACCCTAACCACAAACCTAACCCTAACACACCCGTAACCCTAGTCCCAACCCTAACCCTAACTTTAGCCCCAACCCTAACCCTAATGGGAAAATGGAAATATATTTTTTTAATTTTATTATTTTTCCCTAACTAAGGGGTGGCTAAAGGGGGGTTTGATTTACTATTTACAGCGGGTTTTTATGGTTGGCAGCGGTCACACGCTAAAAGACGCTTTTTATTGCAAAAAATAGTTTTTGCATCATCATATTTTGAGAGCTATAATTTTTTCTTATTTTGGCCCACAGAGTCATGTGAGGTCTTATTTTTTGCAGGACGAGTTGACGTTTTTATTGGTACCATTTTTGGGCACATGACATTTTTTGATTGTTTTTATTACGATTTTTGGGAGGCAGAATTAACAAAAACCAGCAATTCATGAATTTCTTTTGGGGGGGCGTTTATACCGTTCCGTGTGTGGTTAAATTGATAATGCAGCTTTATTCTTTGGGTCAGTACGATTACAGCGATACCTCATTTGTATCATTTTTTTATGTTTTGGCGCTTTTATACAATAAAAACGATTATATATAAAAAATAATTATTTTTGCATCGCTTTATTCTACGAGCTATTACTTTTTTTATTGTTTCGCTTTTGATGCTTAATGGCGGCTCGTCAAGATGACGTTTTCAGCGGTACCATGTTTATTTATATCCGTCTTTTTGATCGCGTGTTATTCCACTTTTTGTTCGGCGCTATGATGATAAATCATTGTTTTTTAGCCTTGTTTTTTTTTAAGGGGTTCACTAAAGGGGTTAACTAATGGGACAGTATTATAGGGCGGGTCGTTACGGACGCGGTGATACTAAATGTGTACTTTTATTGTTTTTTTTTATTTACATGAAGAAAGGAATTTATTGGGGAATATTTTTTTTAATTTATTTATGAATTTATTTTACACATGTTTTTTTTTTTATTTTTTTGACTTTTTTTTTTACTTTGTACCAGGGTGGGACATCACTGTATAACATCAGATCGCTGGTCTGACAGTGTGCACAGTACTCTGTCAGACCAGCGATGTGACAGGCAGTGCTGCAGGCTTTCTCAGCTGTCACTGAGGAAGCCGCCTCCCTGCAGGACCCGGAAAGACCCCGCGGTCCGTGACCGCTCCTGGCACATAGTTCAGGGTGTCAGCTGTGGTAATCAGCTGACACCCGGCCGCAATCAGCAGCGCTCCCCCTGGGAGCGCAACTGATCGCATATGACGTACTATTCCGTCCTTGGGAATTAGGTCCAGGGTCACATGGACGGAATAGTACGTCTGATGGGAAAAACGGGTTAATGATTGACTTATGAACTTCAGGAACAAATACATACATGTGGATTTTGTTGACTTGGTCCTGAAGCTCTTCATCTGAAGGCAGCTCTTCGTCAATGGCATCGTCTTCATAGTCATCATTCTCGTCTCCTTCATCCTCATCCCCACTCCCAACATCACTTCCAGAAAGCTCTGCCTCATCTTCCATGAAATCCTGGAGCTTGCTGCAATAATATAAACCAATTTCAACGTTAGTTTCAGTTTTTGGATAAGCAGATGACATGGTTCAGTAATTGCTAACACCAGATTTTTATCTACTTGTAGTTTCTTTTTATAATGTGACAACTACTTACAGCTTTCTTTTTTTCCCTTGTTTTCTCAAAATCTCCTCTTCATCATCAAACCAGTCTTCATTTTCACCATCATCCTTCTCTTCTTCACTTTCTTCTTCCTCAAATCCATCCTAGATTAGAAGAAATTACTTCTGAAAACATTTTTAGTTGAGACTCTTGGCTATCCAAAACTACTAGTCTGTTGCAGTTGTATTCCAATATTGTTTTAATCATCCAAACAGAAGTTAGTACATAAGCCCTTAATACTCAATTATATGAGAAAAACACCAATAAAAATATAAATCCTATAAATATATGGAGTCACGAACCCTTAAATGTATAACTAAAAATAGGAGTCAATTTTATTATATAGCAAATAGGTCCAAAATGCATCAAAAATTTTAATAGAATGATTAAGATGAGGTCATAGGTGAAGGATCAAAACAAAAAGGACACACAGTAGCAAAAGTACATGGGCAGCAGTTCATACCATCAAGTAAAATCAGATTAGTGCAGATGTGAGTGATATCTGTAGTCAGGCACAAAGAATGCCCATAGGTCATATAAAAGTGCAAAGCCAAAAAGTAGAACTACATATAAAGTCATTGTTGTGACAAACTGGTCTTGCTAAGCAATGAACGTCAGAGGCATAATCCTGCAAACACACAAAAAGTACAAAACCACTAGTAAAATTCAAAAGCTGCTAATCCTTACCCATGACCTGAAGTGCCCATATACATACCCTCAATCTTAATGAGCATTTCTCATGGGCTTCATCAGGGGGTTGAACCATGTGAAATGCGTGTTAGGGTTGAGGGCACACATAGGGGCACTTCAGATCATGGGTAAGCATTAGTACATTTGAAATTCTTAGTATTTTGGTACTTTCGGGTGCTTGAGAAATTATGCCTTTATGACGCTTATTACTTAGCCGGACCAGTCTGTCAAAGAAATTTTACATTTATATATGCGACCTATGGGCATTCTCTTCCGACTACGGATAACACTCACATCTGTACTAAAATGATTTTACTTGATGCTATGACCTGCTACCCATTTTTGCTCCTGTGTGTCTTTTTTGTTTTGAGCCTTCACCTTGGGCCTAATGTTTTGTTGTCCGGTCTAAAATGTTAAGTTTGATTCTCCCCAAGCGCATGCACTGTGTACTACAGGGATTCGCTGGTTTCTGAGCCGGGAACAGCAGTGATGAATGCGATATGCCAGCTCAGAAACCGGCGAATCCTCACAGAGCACAGTGCATGCGTTGGGGAGAGTCAAAATTCTGTGTGACTGCAGACTTTTCATTTTAGAGCAGGCAATCCATTTAAACATTCCAGTATGGCATTTGAATTTTAGGCATTTTGGACTCAATTTGATATTTATTAAAGTTGACTTCTATTTTTATATATTGTGGATTCGTGACTCCATATAATTATAGGAGCTATGAATTTCATTGTAGTCCAGAGGAAAACAAATTTCTCTGTAGCTGTGCCTTCCTGTGCACACTATTACAGCAATGGTCTGTAAAGTCATTAATAAAACAGCATATTTAACTAAAGAATTTCACCAACCTTTTCACTGCTTGATTCACCACATGGAAGCAGCTGAAAATCGCCAAACTCTTCTTCCTCTTCATCGTTATTCTCCCTGTAAATATATTGTTAATGAATACCGAGATAACACTGCCAGAGTAGTGAAGTGATTAGGATACAGCAATGCTTCACGTTCATACCCTCAAATATGAAACTTTACTGCCAACTTACACTCTGATAGAATTTGAAGTAAAAAAAAAAAAAAAAGTATGAAAGAGTAAGAAACACACTTTCAGGCAAGAAAAAAAAAAGTGTGATTAATAAATGGAGGAGACATACAGTCACAGAAAAATACATATCTGTTATAATAACTGACAGTATAGAGCTAAGGCTACTTTCATACTTCAGGCTTTTTGAATCAGGCGCGATCCGGCGTGTTTTAAAAAAAACGGATCCGGTACCGGATGCGTTTTTTTAGCATAGACTTACATTAGCGCCGGATCGCGCCTGATGTCACTGCATTGCATCCGTTTTTGGCCGGATCCGTCGGAAATGTACATTCCGGCGGCCTGACAAGTCGCTTGCTGCAACGTTTTTTTTTTTTTTCCCCGGAGCCGCCTGACAGTGCCTCTCTCTCTCTCCTCGGTCCGGACATTCAAGCCTGCATTTTCAACATGGAAATTTTATTTTTCCGGGTTGAAAAGGTCAGGGCGGATCAGGCAAAAAACATGATCAGTTGCATCAGTTTTTTAAAATCAGCGCCGGATCCGTCCTATCAGGCATAGGACGGATTATGCCTGATTAAAAAAAAACTGATGTGTGAAAGTAGCCTTAGAGGGAAAAAAAGAAAAGCACACAAAGCATGTCAACAGACTAGAGCTAAACTATGAAGAATATTATGTTCTGATAAAACCTGTTGAATAAATTGCTCCCTAGATTTAGTTACTGTAAATGTTCACTTAGTTAATTACCGTTCTACTGTGAAGGAAGCCATGTCAGCTTCAGACAACTGGTCATCTTTGTGTGTCTGGGAGTCCACGTTGACCAAACCTGATGACTTCTGTGTTAAGGAAGGAGCTTAACAAAAGAAGACCGGACATATAGTTATGCGTGTGTAAAGACTGGGATTGGAAATATCACATTAAAGCGCTGTGCAGCGGGTAATTTTACTTGTAACGCCTACACCCCATGGCTAGTTTCTTCCTCCCTTTCTTCTAAGAGCCAGAACTTTTTCATTTTCCATCAATATAGCTGTACGAGGGCTTGTTTATTGCAGGACGAGTTGCGTTTTTGAATGACATCATTCATACTACCTACATAGTGTATTGGAAATCGGGAAAACAAATTACAAGTGTGTTGAAAATTCAAAAAAAAGAAAGTGCCATTTCAATTATTTTTTTTTTATTTACCATGTTCACTGCATGATAAAATTGACCTGGCAATATGATTCTCCAGGTCAGCACAAGAACGCAGATATACAGCTGACATGTGCCCGCAACAGCCGTGGGTGGAATTGCGATCCATCCGTGGCTCTCAGCTAGTTAAATGCCGCTGTCAATTTCTGACAGCGGCATTTAACTCGCGCTTCCCAGAAGCACATCGCTAAACCCGCCCATCAGTGACCCTGTGACAACCATAGGTCTCCTGCAGACCTTTATGATTGTCACAGCCAGATTGCCATAAGCGCTGACCGGTTTTTAAAAATATTAAAAAAATATATAAAAAGTTCGAATCACCCCATTCAAAATAAAAACTATTAAAACAAAAAAATCAAATATACACATATTTGGTATCGCCGCGTTCAGAATCGCCCGATCTATCAATATAAAATAAGAATTAACCTGATCGCTAAACGGCGTAATGAGAATTAGGTTTTTTTGGTTGCTGCTACATTGCAATACAATAACGGGAGATCAAAAAATTGTATCTAAACCAAAATGCTATCAAAAACGTCAGCTTGGCGCACAAAAATAAGCCCTCACCTAGCACCAGATCACGAAAAATGGAGACGATACAGGTATCTGAAAATGGTGCCTTTTTTTTTTTTTTTTCAAAACTTTGGATTTTTTTTCATCACTTAAATAAAAAACAACCTAGACTTGTTTGGTGTCTGTGAACTCGTATTAACCTGGAGAATCATAATGACTTGTCACTTTCAACATTTAGTGAACATGGTTAATAAAAAAAATAAAAAAAAAATTACACTTTTTTTTTTACGATTTCACTGCACTTGGAATTTTTTCCCCCGTTTTCCAGTACAAGATATGTTAAAACCAATGGCGTCGTTCAAAAGTAAAACTTGTCCCGCAAAAAACAAGCCCTCACATGGTCATATTGACTGAAAAATAGACCTGTAACGTTTTACATTTTTTGTGTTGTGTGAGGGTTTATTTTGTGCCCTGCGCTGACATATCTAATACTATTTTGGGGTAGATATGATGTTTTTATCACCTCCTACTGCATTTTATTGCAATATGGCAGCAGCCAAAAAAAAAATTTAATTCTGGCCTTTTTTTTGTTTTTCTTTTCCATTACGCCATTTACCGATTGGATTAATTTATTTTATATTGTGATAGATTTGACTTTTCTGAATGGAGAGATAACAAAAGACGGATTTTGTTAAGAACTTACCTGTAAAATCCTTTTTAGCGAAGAAGGAAGGGAGACACACTAGACATTACTAGTGGATTAATATAGAACAGAAAAAAGGAGCGTCCAGCCAAGATCAAGAAATGGTATAAAAAATATGAACAACTTTATTGAAAAAATACAGATAAAAACGTTCACAATAGTAAATAAACAAAGATGAAAGTATAATGGTGATAGAACAAATAAATATCCTAATATGCAAAAGAAAAGCATGCCATGCCCCAAAATATTGTCAACCTAAATGAGTCAGGAGAGATAAGTAAAGTGTAGATCTCACAAAATTGTGTTATGATATACACATCTTGCAAGGATACGTTAAAAAAGATGCGTCACCATAATAAGGGCACCAGGTGGTGCCACAAAATCAACAATTATAATTGCCAAATTGTAATATAAATATATGGTGGCACATCAAATAACGTAATCCTAACACTCAGTGTGTATGAGGATCATACAATACCCTCAGCATAAGGAGCGGCTAATATGGAGTCAAAATAATGCTATGTAGCGCCGGCATAAATTGGAGCATAAAGTGTAGACATGCTTACCCATGGTGGGAAATCTGTGCAAAATCAGGAGCGTGCCCCGACGCACGTTTCGCTGTACTCAGCTTCCTCGGGGGGCTAATAGGGGGCTCTACACTTTACTTATCTCTCCTGACTCATTTAGGTTGACAATATTTTGGGGCATGGCATGCTTTTCTTTTGCATATTAGGATATTTATTTGTTCTATCACCATTATACTTTCATCTTTGTTTATTTACTATTGTGAACGTTTTTATCTGTATTTTTTCAATAGTTTGTTCATATTTTTTATACCATTTCTTGGTCTTGGCTGGACGCTCCGTTTTTCTGTTCTATATTAATTCATTATGCTGGGAGTTGCCTTGTTTCTACTATGAAACAATGTTTACTTATGTTACCCATGGTTTAGGTTTAAGTAATCTATTACTAGTGGGTAGGCGGAGCCCAGATGAGATAGACACCTCAGATTAAAAAGTGTTGACCGGCCCCTCCAGCTCGGGCTCCTCCTACTCAGCTCTCCAGTTGTACCAAGCTTAAGGAAGAGCAATATCACCAGCGGAGCAACATAACCCCTTCTGAAGGACTTCAGAGAAAAGACAGGAATACAGGTTATGCATGCAACAGGAAGAAACCACACAGTTCCAGGTACTACTCACTGGACCTGACCACTGCGATGAGCTGGCGATGCTGGAACAGAGCCTTAGCGCGTCGATCTCAGCCCAGATAATCGCTATCAGAGAAGGGTCACGCCGCATCTGAAAAACAACAACACACTTCTGCCATGGGAGGGATGTGTGTCTCCCTTTATTCTTCGCTGAAAAGGATTTTACAGGTAAGTTCTTACCAAAATCCGTCTTTCAGCTGCAGATGAAGGAAGGGAGACACACTAGACATTACTAGTGGGACGTCCCAAAGCAGTCCAAAAATTAAGGGTGGGAAAAAACCAAAAGAGGCAGAATCCCAACAACCTTGATAAATGCGCAACAGGCGCCAAATACAAGTTAACTAGAACTTTAAACTACAGCCGCCTGCAGGACCCTACGTCCTAAGGCTGCATCAGCGGAAGCACTAACGTCCACCTTATAAAATCTTGTAAAGGTGTGGACAGAGCGCCAGGTCGCCGCCCAGCAAAGCTAAGTTGCCGAGGCCCCTTGATGGAAAGCCCACGATGAGCCCACAGCTCTCGTGGAATGAGCTCGAACCTTAATCGGGCAAGGTTCGCCTTTAAGTCGGTAAGCCTCCAAAATGGCCGACCGGATCCAACGAGCTATAGAATCCTTGGAAGCCCGTTGACCACGTCGACGACCTGCTGGAATCACAAACAGGGAGTCCGACTTCCGAAAACTTTGGGTAACAGACAAATAGAACTTCAAAGCCCGCACCAAATCCAATGTGTGCAAGGCCCGTTCCTTCGCATTACTCGGCCCCGGACAAAGAGAGGGCAACACAATATCCTGGTTAAGATGAAATTGCGACACCACCTTGGGTAGAAAGTCGCCCCGTGTGCGAAGCACTACACGATCCGGGTGAAACTCCAGAAAAGGAGGCAAGAAAAGAGCCGCCAACTCAGAAATCCTTCTCAAAGAGGTGACCGCCACTAGGAAGGCAACCTTCCAAGAGAGCAAAGAAAGACTAACAGAATCCATAGGCTCAAAAGGCCCGTGTTGAAGAGCCTCCAAAAACAAGATTGAGGCGCCAAGGAGACACAGGCGCCTTCTGCGGCGGAAACTGGCGGGTTACTCCACGAAAAAAGGAACGTACGTCCCTACGTGAGGCGATAGCCTTTCGGAACAGCAAGGACAGAGCAGAAACTTGACCCCTCAGGGTGCTCACTGCCAAACCCTTTGTCCAACCCGAATTGCAGGAAAACCAACAAATTGAGAATGGAAAAAATCCTCGGGTTCCTTGAAAAACCCGAACACCACGAAAAGAAGGCTTCCCAAGTGGTAAATCCTAGTAGTAGCCGGACCTCTGGCAGCTCGGAAAGTGGCAATGACTTCGGCTGAAAAACCTTGACGGATCAATATTTCGGTCTCAAGAACCACGCCGTCAAACGCAGAGACTTCAGGTCCGGATGACCAACGGGCCCTTGGGTTAACAGGTCCGAGCGGAAAGGAAGTAGAAATGGTGGCGCTGCCAGGAGCGACCCCAGTGTCGAGAACCACGTCCTCCTTGGCCAATCTGGGGCTATCAACATAGCCGGGATTCTCTCTAGTCTGATCCGACGTAACACCAGGAGGAGTAAGTAAATCGGTGGAAAACATAAATTAGCTCGAATTGGTCCCACGGAACCACTAGAGCAACCACCGCCACAGCCTTCGGATCCTTGTACCTGGACATGAAAGTCGGTAACTTGGCATTGAACCTGGATGCTATCAGATCCACTTGGGGAGTTCCCCAACGGGAGCACAGCAGTGCAAAAATTTCCGGATGAAGACTCCATTCTCCATCTTCTCGCGACTGAGAAAGTCCGCCGTGGTATTCTGAACTCCCGGAATGTGGATCGCAGAGATAGCTGGCACTCTGGTCTCTGCCCATACTAGGATACGAGATACCTCCACCATGAGCTTGGAACTCCCAGTCCCGCCTTGGTGGTTGATATATGCGACCGTCGTCGCATTGTCCGTCTGCACTCGGACTGGCAGACCGCTTAAAGGGACCGTCCAGTGTTGGAGGCAAAGAAAAAAATCGCCCTCAATTCCAGGATGTTGATCGGCAAGACAGACTCTTCCGACGACCATACTCCCTGAGTCCAAAGATCGTTCCAGACACCCCCCCCCCCAGCCCGTCAGGCTGGCATCGGTGGTTATGACCGACCACTTCGGAGGGAGAAAGGACTTTCCCAGGGATAACTCTTTCGGACGTATCCACCATCCTAGGGACTCTCGTACCCTGTGGGGGATGACGACACTGCAATCCAGTGAAAACCTGCGATCGATCCCAACGGCTCAGAATGAACCTTTGGAGAGCCCTGGAATGAAACCGGGCAAACAGAAGTGCTTCCATGGACGCCACCATCAACCCCAGAAGACGCATACAGCTTCGCAGGGACATTGCTGTCGAAGACTTCATAACCCGTGCATGTCGAAGGAGACATGCTTGCTTGTCTGGAGGCAGGGACACCACTGCTCGCACCGTGTCGAAATGCATCCCCAAAAACAGGATTGACTGCGACCGTTCCAGAGACGACTTCTCCCAATTGACCAGCCACCCGAAATCCTCCAGGAGCTGAAGGGATAGATTGCGAGCAGTTACCGCCTCCTCCTTCGAAGACGCCACAATCAGAAGGTCGTCCAGGTAGGGAAGTATCGTAACCCCCTGCCTTCGAAGAATCGCCATGAGAGGCGCCAGAATTTTTGTAAAAACTCTGGGCGCTGAGGCCAACCCGAATGGCAGAGCCACAAACTGGTAATGGCCCTGACCTATGGCAAAATGAAGGAAGCGTTGGTGGGCCCTTCCGATTAGGAAGTGCAAATAAGCGTCGCGAATGTCGATTGACACCAAAAAAGCATTCTGCGACAGGGCCGCCAAAACGGAGCGAAACGACTCCATGCGGAATTTCCTGGCGTGGACATGCCGGTTCAATCTTGTGAGATCCAGAATGGGCCAAAATTTGTCCTCTTTTTTGGGGACCACAAAGAGGTTAGAATAAAACCCTCTTCCCCGGCCCTCCGGCGGAACCGGTACCACCACACCTTTCTGCAGAAGGGAATCTACCTCCCACAGCAGAGCGGCAAAAAGCTCGGGCTCTGACGGAAAGCGAGGTTGACAAAAAAACTGTCTGGGGGTCGAAAAAGAGACTCTATGAAGTAGCCTGCCAACACAACCCGTGTCACCCAGGCGTCCGACATGCGGAAAGCCCAAGTCGGTTTGAACAGGAATAGACGACCCCCCACTCGAGAGCGCTCGAATGAGACCCAGGCGTCAGTCCGCCTTAGCGGGCTTTTTGCCAGCTTCCCGCTTGTCTTAAAGAAAGTTCTGTTTCCAGGGTATGCGGAATTTCTGAGAATTCCCCCTTTTTTTTAAAAAGAGAGAGAGACGACCCGAACCCCAGAGGGCTGACTGAATCATCCCCTGGACGGAAAGGACCGCCGACAACTACCGGCACTAGTCCTGTCAGACGCAGAGGTCACAGCTCTGCGCTGCGGTAAAGCTGTTTCTTTTGCCTTTACCTTGGCAATCAGCTCCGTGAGGTCAGATCCAAATAGCTGACCACCTTGCAAGCTAGCAAACCCTGTTTGGAAACTGCGTCCACTGTCTAAGGCACAGTGCTCTTCTGACTGACTGCCGAGGATTGCGCCCTGGATAGCAGTGATGCAGTATCCTCCAAAAACTGGAAAAGCCCATCTACCTCTATAGAGGAGATCCACCCTGCCACGCCGTCCGTAGACGGTCCAACCGGCTCAGGGAAACTTTACAAGCACACATGGATTCTTAATACCGAATCCATGATCCGCGGCCTCGCAGATGGATTTTTCTGCCATCTACGTTTTTTTTTTTTTTGTCCAGCGGGTCCAGCAGACTCGCCTTCCCCTTAACAAGGAGGATTTTGCTAAGCTGGGATAAAGGGACATCCACTTCAGGAGAAGGATCCAATTATCATCAACTCCGTAGAACACGGATACGGTGTCTCAATTCTCTGGACACAGGCGTTCCTTCTCCACTGCCCCATTAAGCCCATCCAGTGATGGTAAAGCTTGATCGAGATTGAAAACATCCGGGCCGACTTACCAGGACGTCCAGATACCTCCTTCGGTAACTGTAACGCCTCCAATAAAAAACCTCTTTACGGCCCAAAAGATAGGCAGTGTCCCTGCCGATCCTCCTTGTCCGAATCGGACATTTTCGTTACGCGGGAAAGGCACCGGCTTGTGTCGCTTCCTGACATGAGAGGATCTAGCTGACACTCAATAATAGAAAATCAGACAGGCCATCAATAGAAACTAGCGAGGGCCTCCATTCTGACACCACTGGAACCTCCGACCGCTGCGCTTGACGCCGTCGAGGTCTGCGCGTCAGATAAGCGAGACTGATCCTGTAGCGGATCTGGGAGACGGTTGCACAGTATATGGCAGGTTAAACCTGTCAGTAATTAGAAAGTGTGGTTTCTTAAAGAAAAAAACGAAACGCTGAAGGGTTAAAGCTCTTAAGGAGAGAGCTACCCCAGCTGTCCCCCATTAAGAGTTAACCGCCTAAGAAGGGGTTAAAGTCGCAGACTCCCCACAACCTTAATAATGAAAAGGGTGTGCGAGCCCCAAGTGCCTCTTATAAGGCAGCAGCTACAGGACAGCTATGCCACACTTAACAAGAAGAAACGTTCACAATATCGCTAAAAAATTGTGCTGTTTGTAAATCGCAATGACCGCCAAAGTCATTAAGGGGATCGCTAACCGCCTATGCGTTGTTAATGAGATCGCCCAGATTGGCAGCTACTAGTGACATTAAAAATGATCACACAAACGATCGCATAGTATGCGTCGTCGTTAGCAGGAACGTATAGTGGCAGTATTACTGTCGCAGACTCCCCACAACCTCTTATATTGAAAAGGTGTGCGAGCTTTGAGATAACAGCTGCAGGCAGCGCAGTCTGCCACCCATTTGTGCCTCAGAAAGGCGCCCGCGCTGTGGGGGTGAAGGGGTTAAGCTTCTGCCCTAGACGGGTAGAAGCGACTCACCCAGCTGGTCGCGGTGCAGCGCTGTCGAGAGGGGAGGAGAGCGATGTCCGAGGGAGCTTTCAGCCTGTCAGCATTACTCGGCTAATGGCCGCCGCGCTGTGCCTCCGTGTGCTTCATGAGGGAAGCCGGGAAAAGGAGACTGCCGTAAAGCGCGCGCTCAGAGCGGCGCGAAATTCAAATAAAAAAGGCGCGCAGCTTCTCTCTCCCCCGTTCCTATGTCCTGCAGGCATCCACCTGCGGACAAAAAACACACAGTCACCGCATGTATATTGTAACAGCGACTGCCGCAGCAGTCGCTGAAAACACTCAAACACATATTAAATGTGGAGTACTCACCAGCCGAAAGCGCCACAGGGACCCCCAGGGGTTTTTGGCGCGTGCCCATGCTTCCCCCCAGGGCGGGGATCGCAGTGACCCCTGCAGCGCGGTTTGCGTCCCCGCCAGGGAAGCCATCCTCATCCCCCCGGGCCGGCAGGGTTCTGCAGGGACCACCATATAGGGTAATACAGATCCGCCAAGGGAGAGGTTGGGGTCCAGCAGCGCTGAGACCCCTGAGACCTCTAGACCACATTTGGTGATCCAAGTCTCTTGTCCGATAAAAAAAATAATAAAATCTTCTGAGGAGCTGCTTCCAGCAGCGACTATCTTCTCTGACCTCAAATTGAAAACTGGAGAGCTGAGTAGGAGGAGCCCGAGCTGGAGGGGCCGGTCAACACTCTTTTTAATCTGAGGTGTCTATCTCATCTGGGCTCCGCCTACCCACTAGTAATGTCTAGTGTGTCTCCCTTCCTTCATCTGCAGCTGAAAGTGTATCTTTTTATTTTTAATGTGGCAAAAGGGGGGTGATTTGAACTTGTTTTATTTTGTGAAACTTTATTTACTTCACTTTCTTTTACTGGAATTAAATAGTCTCCTCAGGGGAATTGAATCTGCGATTGTCTAATCGCTTGTGCTATAGCACTGCTATGTAAAATGAAAATCACAATCTCTTATGAATGGCAGCCACAGGCTCACCTTCACAGGAGTCTCGTAATAACAGGCACGAGGGTCAATCAGGACAACCCATCGGCGCCCAACAAATTATGTCACAGAGGTTCCAATGGGAGAGTAACGACGCATGCCCCTATTTGCATGTGTTGAATGATGCTGTCAGAGACCGACGGCAGGATTATATAGGTTAACAGCCACAAGAGGAGCTACGTTCCACCCGCGGCAGTTAAAGCCCGATAAAAATCAGCTGTTGTGCAGGAAAAAACGTGGTCTCGGCATGTGAGCCATCATCAAAGGCATGGACACGACAAGGGGCATAAGTTTATGACGTATGTCGTTAAGAAGTTAATATTAAATATCAGTAGTTAAACACTGGTATCATTTGAGGAGACCAAGAGGCAAAAAAACTTGGTGTAACTTAGTCCCTAGGATCCTGTAGTCACTAACTGTTTTCTACTAATCAAATTTGCAGCAGAAGTTCATCATATTTGATTGTATTAGTCCATCATTGAAGAACTATATGTAACGGAACTTAAAATTATCATTGACACTCTTGTTATCAGGTCAGCATCATAAAATCCTTGCACAGCTTTAATTGACTGAAACCCTCACATGATCTGATCATCCATCAAGAGTCTGTGCAGTAGAGTTGGAAACAGACTGCACTATTAGTTAGAATCAAACTGATGCACAGGCTTTGCCAGATAACATGCATTTGTGTTGGAAACCACACCGCCCAGAGAGTCTGCCCAAGCCCAATGTCAGATCAAGGAGGAGAAAACACTGCAGGTACACTTTAAAGAAGGTGTTCTGGTATAAAAAACAAAAAAATCCATACAGTGCTAAAAAGTCAATTATTGGCTGCAGTGGTCATGTTGGTAGACAGCATTTGGCGGCTGCAGGGAAGTAAAAAGACCTGAGAGAAGCACCCACAGAGACAGCACTGAAGAAACAGGATATGCATCAAGTAATGATTTTTTTTAATTATTAAATACAATTTACTGTCTTTATCCTAATTTTTTTTTAAACAAAGCTTTAATCTTTTTGATGTCAGAGGGTCAACAAATGTTCTCATTAGGTGTTGGAAAGGATTATGTGGGAAATTATAAAAAGACTTCCCAAAATGTAACAGAGCACATAGACACTGAGAAGGTTAAATGGGTATTCCCATCTCCAATATCCTGTCCCAATATATAGTAGGTGTAGCAATAATAATATTAGCAAATAATTAAGATTAAGATAGAACAGTTCTTCTGATAAGCCATGTCCCTTACCACATGTGCAAAGCATTCCAGTAGCTTAGGTATCCATGGTTACGAACACTAAGAACTGTGACAATACAATGAGTGGTCATAAGCATGGATACTTAAGCTACAACAATGCCCTGCACATAGGGAAAGTGATCAGCTAATCAGAAGAACTATACTAGATTTCTAACCGGAAGTACTTGCTATTTTTACACTTATTACACATTGGGATAGGATATGAAAGATGGGAATACCCCCTTAAAAATATCTGTTTTTTACAATGCAACCTTTAAGGTACCCTCTGAAAAGTTGACATGCATCTCATCCCAATTCTTCTGGGCACTCTTACACCACATATGACAGGGTGGGGCAATACATTTAACATTTATGCTATGTAATCTAGCAGTTCGACCAAAAAACAAATTTAAAAAAGAGGAGACCTAACGTAAATGATAGATTTAAACATAATCATTTAATACAAAGGTTGCCGTATATTTGTAGCAGCTTGTCTTACTTTGTGACACAAATTTTCCAGAGCATAACCCCAGCAGCTCATCCATGCCATCTTTCTTGGACACTTCGTCATCACGCTGACTGGAGTCTGAGAGGGAGCCCCTGAAGTTTCCGGAGCACAGGTCCAGCAACTCTCCCATGTTAGCATCCATAGCATTCTCATCCATTGTATCCAATACTAGCCTTTGCTTAGCAGAGCTGTAATTAGTCCTGTTGCGCCCTACATTTAGAAACCTTTAAAAAGCAAATAAAAACATTAAATAAACCACCACAGTAAAATTGTAGTTGTAGTGTAATTTACGTGTAAATAGGAAAAAAAAAACTCAATTCTTTTGTTTTATGGTGTTTATTACACAAAGGAAAAATATAATTGGCAAAATTATTCCCTCCAGGTCATTATGGTCTGTGAGACAGTGAAGGAATATGTGGTGAATGAGGTGTATATTTCACCTAAGTACCTTGCTGACTGGTATGAGCGAAATGTGTGGCTTTGTAAACCTGGTGGTAAAGAAAGGTCACTACACCTGCCATTCAGTACACGCTTGCAGCTCAGACCTGAATCCACTCAGGTGTTGATTAGGAAGCCAGAAGTAGGTGCTTGTGAGCACAGTCAGAGAGCTCATTCAGTCTGGACAAGGGGTCCAGACACAGAAGGTGTCTCCAAGAGTGTGGGAGCTGTCTTTAGCCCGGACACAGGGAGGTGTCCTGGCACAAGGAAGCAGTCTCTAAGAGTGTGAGCTATCTCAGTCTGGGTGCAGGAAGTACCCCGGACACAGGAGTAGTCGCAGTGAGAATCCGTGCGAATAGCGACTGAATAGGAGGTGACCTCTCTCAAGTCTGGACATTGGAGTTGCCTTCGGACATAAAGAGGAGTGTCTGTGAAACTCCATACTGGTAACATATGTGATATGTGTTGTTTTGGGCACAGACTGGTAGAGTCTGGGTCCCGGATAGAGAGGGCCATCTATCTAAGTGTAATTAGAGGCTAGACAAGCCCAGGTTTTCTGTTTATGATTTGTTTTTATCTGTGTGCTGTGGACTTTAATAAAACTGGTTGCGGCCAGTTTTCACCAAACTGCTGTCTGAATGAACTGTTTCCGTGCCATTCTGTCTACCCAGACAGCGATCCTAGAGCTAAACCCCCCGGAAAGGCTACAATTGGTGGAGAATGCGGGCAGCGCAGGGCCTGGTACAGTTAGTGCTGGAGTGTGCATGCAGCACAGTGGCGAGAGACAGCATTAAAGGTGAAGTCTATTGAAATAGCAGCAGAAAAAAAAAAAAAAAAAAAGTGTGTGTCAGCAGAAACGTCTGTTTGGAGCAGTCTTGGAGAGACAGTGGCCCTGATAGGGTCTGCAGAAAGAAAATGTATGCACAGCAAAGCTGAACTTGTTGTGAAATGACTGTGGAATGTGCAGCAGCAAAAGAAAAATTTGTGGAGCAGTCTTAAAGAGACAGTAGCCCTAATAGACTTTGCAAAGGAAAAAAAAAAAGTGGTTGCACAGCAAGGCTGAATTTTCTGTGGAAAAAAAGCTGTGTAGTGTGTATGTCTTGAGTGAAGACTGCCGTTGTTAAGACAGAGAAGTCTGACAGCATGGATGACAGCATGGAGGCGCTGTTTGAACAAATGGCACAAGTTAATGTGCAACATAAAACTGCCGTGGTTGAGACAGATAAGTCCGGCAGTATGGAGGAACTCGTTGAGTACCTGGTGCAGGCCCAGCGAAGCATGGAGCAGCAGCGCCTGCAGCACCAGCAGCACATGCAGCAGGCCCAGCAGCAATTCCTGCAGCAGCAGCAGGAGAATAACCGGTTATTTGTTGAGCAGATGACAGCACCAAAAAAGGATTTCGGTGCCGCGTCCCGAAGTAATGTTGTGAAGGCACCGGCGTTGTCCGCTATAAAGAAGGCGGTAAGACGGTCCTTGAGAAAAATGACACCTCGTGATGATGTGGAGGTATATCTTACTAGGTTTGAGAGACTGGCAGAGAAGGAGAATCTGCCACTATCTGAATGGGCCATGGCGGTCGTACCCTATCTGATTGGGGAACCCCAAAAAGTCTGGGCTGACCTGAGCAAGCAGGACAGCGAAGACTATGCCAAGTTGAAAGCGGCGATTCTTACCCGGCTGGGTGTTACGGTGACAGCCCATGCCAGAGGAGTTCGTGACTGGAGATACAGTTGGGAGTCTGCAGTCAGCAGGCCTGATTATGGAGTTGAAAAGGTGGTAGTGAACCGCTACACCCGAGCATGTCCTACAGTGAACCGCTACACCCGAGCATGTTCTCCTGAGGTACAGCCGTCTGAGAGGTCGTCACTTCGGAGTTCCCGGACGCTGAACTCTCGCGGTAAGAGCGTTCCAGCTGTTGGGGACATGGGGTATGCTGATAAGCGGGTTCAGGCCCGAGGGGACATGTGGGTGGGAGAGTGTGATGGACAGTGTTGGAGCTGGCGTGAAATTGCAGCCAACTGTCCAATAGAGGGGGAGCCTATGTGTTGTGATGTTGGCAGATCCCTCTCTCCCTGCGCAGAGCCTGTGTGTGTGTCCACCTCAGCCGAAGAGACTGGACCACAGGGGTCCCCGTGGTTGTAAGTGACTGCCCAGCACAGGCCCTCTTGGACTCAGAGAGTCCAGTGACTTCCGTATGTGACAGCCTGAGTGATAGGGACTTCATCCCTGATAAGCACCTGAGTGTGGTGTACATCCATGAAGACACCAAAGTCTACCAGAGACTGCCGTGGACTTGGTCCCCAAACTCGGGGAGGTTTCATATGAAGTGGGGGTAGTGAAGACCCTGGTGCACCCCGTTATATTGGGTAATGACTTTCCCCGGTCTAAGGATCTCTGGGGGAAAAATGTTTCTGATGGACAGTGTGATGAAGCTCCTACTGAGGGTGCGCAGTCCCGAGGGGCGGAACACAATGCTAGTGGGATGTTAAAATTATGTGATAATGATGATGATAATGCTAATGATGATGATGAACCTGATAATGATGATGACCATGAAAATGGTGCTGATGCTGATAATGATAGTGATGATAATACTGATCATAGTCATGATGATGATGTTGATAATAATGATGACTGTGATAGTGATGAAATTCCTTTGCAGGTGATGTTGGGAGACGAGGATGGTGGTTCTCGGGAACCGAGTGTCCCTGACTTGCCTGTGTCCTGTGACGGTTTTGAGAGTGAGCAGTGGCGAGAACCCTCTCTTAAAACAGCACAGGAAAATATGATTGTTCTAAATGAGGTTTCCCAGGAGCCTGACTCTGAGGAGAGGTTCTCTCATGTTGCCATAAACACTGAAGTCCAGGGAGAGGTTGTGAGTCAGCTCCTAGTGCCTGAGCGATATAGAAGTGTAGTGCTGGGGTTGTCACATAGTCACATACTTGAGGGACCAGATGGTGCAGTTAATATTGTGGATGACATGTTAACTCAGGTTCCAGATCAAGATGTGAGTGAAAATGAATTGTGTGACACTGACAGTGAACAGGATATGAATGAAAATGAATTGTATAACCCTGACAGTGAGCAGGATGTGAATGAAAATGAAGTGTATAGCCCTGACAGTGAGCCAGATGTGGCTGAGAAAAAGGGGTCAGATAGTGATAGTGAATTATCTGATGACAATAAAGCAACCAGTGCAAGTGAGGAAGGCATGGTGGCAGAGGAGATTGAGAGTCCTGAGAGGAAGGCTGAGGCTGACCTTGCAGTCGGACGGAGGATGGCATCTGAAGATGTTGTACCGTTGGTCGGTTCCCTGGCGAAGACTAAGGTGAAAGACAGGACTCTGAAACTGAACACAGCACAAGTGGATGCTGTTGAAAATGAGAAGTTATCAATGTATGGTGTGGATCTGCATCAGGCCAAGGACTCGGAAGGTGATGCTGCAGAGGTGGAGAAAGCCATGGAAGTGGTGGACACCAGGCCAGGTGCCTCACCAGAGGCTGGTGTCTCAAGTGAAGCTGTGAGGAACAAGACTGAAGATGTGGTGGAAAAGAAGACTGATGGTAGGGCTTCTGAGCATGTCCTACCAGAAGAGCCTGAAGAAAGGGCCGAAGACGTAAAGGACGTCCAACAACTACAGGAGAAGATGCGTAGCCATGAGGATCTCCTGGAGAAAGAAGTAAGAGCTCTGAGTCTTATGCAAAGTGAGCCTGTACCAGAAGAGGATAAATTATGTGTACCGACCAAGAAAAACGATCAGCTCCCTCTACAGTGCCAATCGTTTGAACAGTGTGGCTCGGAATGGTCAGAGACCATGACAGAGGCGCTTGGGTTCTGTGAGGTAGAATTTATGAATCAACTGATATTTAAGAAAGTAGATGTGCTAAAGAAAGTTCAGGGGGAATTAGAGAAAACCCCTATACCTCCTGTGACAGTTGGTGACACAGGGTCAGTGCCCCAAAAACAGGAGGTACGAAAGTTTCTGAGGAAGAATCAGCAGAGCTGTTCTGACGTGCCTGGTCGTACTTATCTGGTGAGCCACTATACCGAGACTGAGGCTGGCACTAAAGTCAAGATGAAACCGTGCAGGATACCCGAGGCCCGCAGAGAGTATAGGCCTGGGAGGGTACAGGGTAGTGCGGATGCTTCAGATGAAGAGAAAACTGATGTTGGCTATGACAGTGTGAGGATGAAGCTGATGAGGGCCATGACTGGTCCAGAGTTCACTGTCTCTGTTGGATTGTTGACCAGCCCTCCGGTCTGGATGACCAGCCCTCCGGTCTGGAGAAGAGGGAGGGGATATGTGAGACAGTGAAGGAATATGTGGTGAATGAGGTGTATATTTCACCTAAGTACCTTGCTGACTGGTATGAGCGAAATGTGTGGCTTTGTAAACCTGGTGGGGAAAGAAAGGTCACTACACCTGCCATTCAGTACACGCTTGCAGCTCAGACCTGATCCACTCAGGTGTTGATTAGGAAGCCAGAAGTAGGTGCTTGTGAGCACAGTCAGAGAGCTCATTCAGTCTGGACAAGGGGTTCCAGACACAGAAGGTGTCTCCAAGAGTGGGGGGAGCTGTCTTTAGCCCGGACACAGGGAGGTGTCCTGGCACAAGGAAGCAGTCTCTAAGAGTGTGAGCTATCTCAGTCTGGGTGCAGAAGTACCCGGACACAGGAGTAGTCGCAGTGAGAATCCGTGCGAATAGCGACTGAATAGGAGGTGACCTCTCTCAAGTCTGGACATTGGAGTTGCCTTCGGACATAAAGAGGAGTGTCTGTGAAACTCCATACTGGTAACATATGTGATATGTGTTGTTTTTGGGCACAGACTGGTAGAGTCTGGGTCCGGATAGAGAGGGCCATCTATCTAAGTGTAATTAGAGGCTAGACAAGCCAGGTTTCTGTTTATGATTTGTTTTTATCTGTGTGCTGTGACTTTAATAAAACTGGTTGCGGCCAGTTTTCACCAAACTGCTGTCTGAATGAACTGTTTCCGTGCCATTCTGTCTACCCAGACAGCGA
>JARQOD010000002.1:389500227-389620545 GCA_033576555.1 Oophaga sylvatica | reverse complement strand
TTTGGGACTTCAGGAAAACGCCTCATTCGGAGAAGACAAGGTGAGCGCTACCACCAGTCTTGTCTCATGCCAACTGTTAAGCATCCTGAAACCATTCATGTGTGGGGTTGCTTCTCAGCCAAGGGAATCGGCTCTCTCACAGTCTTGCCTAAAAACACAGCCATGAATAAAGAATGGTACCAGAATATCCTCCAAGATCAACTTCTCCCAACCCTCCAAGAGCAGTTTGGCAATCAACAATGCCTTTTCCAGCATGATGGAGCACCTTGCCATAAAGCAAAGGTGATAACTAAATGGCTCAGGGAACAAAACATAGAGATTTTGGGTCCATGGCCTGGAAACTCCCCAGATCTTAATCCCATTGAGAACTTGTGGTCAATCATCAAGAGACGGGTGGACAAACAAAAACCTAAAAATTCTGACAAAATGAAAGCATTGATTGTGCAAGAATGGACTGCTATCAGTCAGGATTTGGTCCAGAAGTTGATTGAGAGCATGCCAGGGAGAATTGCAGAGGTCCTGAAGAAGAAGGGTCAACACTGCAAATATTGACTTGCTGCATTAACTCATTCTAACTGTCAATATAAGCTTTTGTTACTCACATGTTTGCAATTATTATATTTCTGTCTGTGATAAAAACATCTGGCAAACACACATAAAAACCAGAGGGCAGCAGATCATGTGAAAATATAATATTTGTGTCATTCTCAAAACTTTTGGCCATGACTGTACATAGACACAAGAACGGAACCAAGATTACTACGTGGATAAGGCAACCGAAAGAAGCTTACTACAAAGATATAAGAGCAGAACTGAGCTTACCACAGAGATATGGGAGCAGAACCGAGCTTACTACAGAGATATCAGAAAAGAACTGAGCTTACTACAGAGATATGAGAACAGAACTGAGCTTACTACAGAGATATAGGAACAGAACGGAGATTACTACAGAGCTATGAGAACAGAACCGAGCTTACTACAGAGATATGAGAACAGAACCGAGCTTACTACAGAGATATGAGAACAGAACCGAGCTTACTACAGAGATATTAGAGCAGAACCGAGCTTACCACAGAGATATAGGAACAGAACGGAGCTTACTGCCTACCTATGTACTGTAACAGAAGCAAACCGACTACATAGACACAAGAACGGAACAAAGATTACTACGTGGGTAAGGCAACTGAAAGGATCTTACTACAAAGATATAGGAGCAGAACTGAGCTTACTACAGAGATATGAGAGCAGAACCGAGCTTACTACAGAGATATAGGAACAGAACGGAGCTTACTACAGAGCTATGAGAACAGGAAAAAGCTTACTACAGAGATATGAGAACAGAACCGAGCTTACTACAGAGATATGAGAACAGAAACGAGCTTACTACAGAGCTATGAGAACAGAACCGAGCTTACTGCAGAGATATAGGAACAGAACGGAGCTTACTACAGAGATATGAGAACAGAACCGAGCTTACTACAGAGATATGAGAACAGAACCGAGCTTACTACAGAGATATGAGAACAGAACCGAGCTTACTACAGAGATATGTGAGCAGAACCGAGCTTTCTACAGAGATATAGGAACAGAACGGAGCTTACTACAGAGCTATGAGAACAGAACCAAGCTTACTACAGAGATATGAGAACAGAACCGAGCTTACTACAGAGATATGAGAACAGAACCGAGCTTACTACAGAGCTATGAGAACAGAACCGAGCTTACTACAGAGATATAGGAACAGAACGGAGCTTACTACAGAGCTATGAGAACAGAACCAAGCTTACTACAGAGATATGAGAACAGAACCGAGCTTACTACAGAGATATGAGAACAGAACCGAGCTTACTACAGAGATATTAGAGCAGAACCGAGCTTACCACAGAGATATAGGAACAGTACAGAGCTTACCACAGAGATATGGGAGCAGAACCAAGCTTATTACAGAGATATCAGAAAAGAACTGAGCTTACTACAGAGATATGAGAACAGAACCGAGCTTACTACAGAGATATAGGAACAGAACGGAGCTTACTACAGAGCTATGAGAACAGAACCGAGCTTACTACAGAGATATGAGAACAGAACCGAGCTTACTACAGAGATATGAGAACAGAACCGAGCTTACTACAGAGATATTACAGCAGAACCGAGCTTATCACAGAGATAGAGGAACAGAACGGAGCTTACCACAGAGATATGGGAGCAGAACCTAGCTTATTACAGAGATATCAGAAAAGAACTGAGCTTACTACAGAGATATGACAACAGAACCGAGCTTACTACAGACATATGAGAACAGAAACAAGCTTACTACAAAGATATGAGAGCAGAACCGAGCTTACTCCAGAGATATAGGAACAGAACGGAGCTTACCACAGAGATATGGGAGCAGAACCAAGCTTATTACAGAGATATGAGAACAGAACCAAGCTTACTACAGAGATATGAGAACAGAACCGGCCTTACTACAGAGATATGAGATCAGAACTGAGCTTACTACAGAGATAAGGGAGCAGAACCGAGTTTACTACAGAGATATAGGAGCAGAACTGAGCTTACTAGAGAGATATGAGAGCAGAACGGAGCTTACTACAGAGATATAGGAACAGAACGGAGCTTACTACAGAGCTATGAGAACAGAACCGAGCTTACTACAGAGATATGAGAACAGAACCGAGCTTATTGTTATGAACTGTGTAAGCTTTTCAGGGGATATAGCTCTGGGATCGCCGTCTTGGGGAGACGGAGTGGCATAAAGAGACCATTCACAGACAGTGGTTCTGTTAAAAACTGGCCGCAACCAGTTTTATTAAAGTCCACAGCAAACAGAACATAAATTAAAACCAAATCATAAACATAAAGCCTGGGCTTGTCCAGCCACTAATTACACTTAGTTATATTTCCCTTTCTATCCAGGTCCAGACTCTAATAGTCTGTTCCCAAAACAACACATATGTTCAGTAGTTACCGGCGTGCAGCTCACATGAGGCTCCAATGGCGTCTGAAGTCAGATCCAGACTGAGAGAGAGAGCCTCCTCTGAACTTCCAAGCAGGTACTTATGGCTGTCTAATTAAGCAGCTGTGTTCACTCTGGGCTGAACTGCAAACCTGTCCCAGATGGGAATGGAGTGAACACCGCACTGACAACCTACTTTTTATGCGCCCCAGCTAAGAAACCTGGGGGAGATATACACCCCGTCCAGTACGCACCCCTTCACTGTCTCACATATCCCCCCCCTCTTCTCCAGACCGGAGGGCTGGTCAACAACTCCAAAGAGACAGTGAACTCTGGACAAGGCATCAGCATTACCCTGTAATTTCCCAGGTCTATGCTCGACCGAGAAATTAAATTCCTGAAGCGAAAGGAACCACCTTGTCACCCTGGCATTCCTTTCCTTGTTCTGCTTCATCCATGCCAGAGGAGCATGGTCTGACTGCAATTTAAATTTCCTACCCAAGAGGTAATAACGCAGTGAGTCCAACGCCCATTTGATTGCGAGGCACTCTCGCTCCACAATGGCATAATTTTGTTCAGCCGGTGTCATTTTTCGACTTAGATACATTACTGGGTGTTCTTCACCCTTCACGACCTGCGACAACACCGCTCCTAACCCCACATTAGAGGCATCAGTTTGAACCAGAAACTCTTCCCTGAAATTAGGGGTGACCAGAACTGGTCTTTGACACAAAGCCTTTTTCAACGACTGAAATGCTTTTTCTGCCTCTGGATTCCAATCTATCATTTTTGACTTCCCACCTTTTGTCAGGTCGGTCAATGGGGCCGCAATGGAGGCATAATTTTGTACGAATCTGCGATAGTACCCAGTGATGCCCAGAAACGCTTTGACCTGTCGTTTTGTGAGGGGTATAGGCCAATTCTGAATTGCCTCTACCTTATCGATTTGTGGCTTAATTAGCCCCCTGCCAATGACATAGCCCAGGTACTTGGCTTCTTCTAGGCCAATGGCACATTTCTCTGGGTTTATGTTCAGCCCAGCTCCGCCTATCGAGTCTAAGACGGCTTGTACCTTAGCGAGGTGGCTCTCCCAATCGGAACTGAAAATTACCACATCATCCAGGTAGGCAGCCGCATAGGCTTGATGCGGGCGCAGGATCAGATCCATAAGCCTCTGAAAAGTAGCTGGGGCCCCATGCAACCCGAATGGCATCACGAGATACTGAAACAAACCTTCCGGGGTTGCAAAGGCCGTTTTTTGCTTCCTCAGACAGGGGTATCTGCCAGTACCCTTTTGTCAGATCGAGGGTTGTAATATAACGGGCACCCCCTAACCTCTCGATTAGCTCGTCTACCCGTGGCATCGGGTAGGCGTCAAATTTCGACACTTCGTTCAACTTTCTGAAATCATTACAGAACCTCCAGGTTCCATTAGGTTTTGGGATCAGGACAATCGGGCTACACCACTCGCTTTGGGCCTCCTCAATGACCCCGAGGTCTAGCATGCGTTTGATTTCAGTAGAGACTATCTTTCTGCGGGCTTCGGGAATTCTGTACGGTTTTATCTTGACCTTAGTACCGGGCTCGGTCTCGATATGGTGTTTTACGAGAGAAGTCCGGCCGGGCAAGTCAGAAAACCTCTGCTTATTTTTCTGCAGAAACTCCCGTACTTCCTGTTTTTGGTGCACGGACAATGTCTCACCAATGGTCACAGGAGGTAGAGATAGTTTCAACCCTTTCTCTACTTCACCCGAGGCCAACAATGACTCTCTGTCCCTCCAGGACTTGATCAAATTGACATGGTACACCTGGTAGGGCTTTCGTCTCCCAGGTTGGTGTACTTTGTAAGTGACCTCGCTCATTTTCTGTACTATCTCGTATGGGCCATGCCACTTGGCCAAAAACTTACTTTCCACCGTGGGAATTAGGATTAGGACTCGATCCCCGGGTTGAAAGTCCTAATTTTTGCTGACCGATTATATACCCTGCTTTGAGCTTCTTGGGCTCTCTGCAGATGATTCTTAACCAACGGCATAACTTTAGCCATTCTCTCTTGCATCTGAG
This sequence comes from Oophaga sylvatica, assembly GCA_033576555.1. Taxonomy (NCBI): domain Eukaryota; kingdom Metazoa; phylum Chordata; class Amphibia; order Anura; family Dendrobatidae; genus Oophaga; species Oophaga sylvatica. Next base: position 389,615,522 of record JARQOD010000002.1, on the reverse strand, counting down.
CAATATGCTCTATAACACTCTTATATGGAGTTGTCTCGGTTTCCCATACTTCCTTGGCTATGTCTAGCAAGCCCCGCGGGTGCCGACCATATACCAACTCAAAGGGAGAAAACCCCGTAGAGGCCTGGGGCACCTCTCTGACCGAAAACATTAAGTAGGGTAACAGGTAGTCCCAGTCCCGCCCATCTTTCTCTACTGCTTTCTTTAACATATGTTTCAACGTTTTGTTAAAATGTTCAACCAGCCCATCCGTCTGTGGGTGATACACGGATGTCCGAAGGTGCGAGATTTTAAGCAACTTACACAGTTCCTTCATCACCTTAGACATAAAAGGTGTGCCTTGGTCCGTGAGGATCTCTTTAGGGATTCCTGTCCTGGAAAACATATGAAAGAGTTCCCGTGCAATATTTTTAGATGCCATATTTCTTAAAGGGACAGCCTCGGGGTACCGGGTTGCATAATCAAGTACCACTAGTATGTATTGGTACCCCCTGGCTGATTTTACAATAGGACCTACCAAGTCCATCGCTACCCTTTCAAATGGTATCTCTATAACCGGCAGCGGGATTAATGGACTGCGGAAGTGAGACACCGGAGCATTTATCTGACACGTGGGGCAGGTTTTGCAATAATCCTCCACATCTCGATAAACCCCTGGCCAGTAAAACCTCTGGAGGATTCTTTCCTGGGTCTTGTCCATCCCCAGGTGCCCACCCAGCACGTGGTTATGGGACAAACCTAACACCATACTTCTATATGGCTTAGGTACTAGGAGCTGACTCACAGCCTCTCCCTTTACTTTAGTGACCCTGTATAGCAGGTCATTGTTCATGGCAAAATGGGGAAATTTTCCATCAGAGCCGGGCTCTTGTGGGATCTCATTCAGAACAGTGTAATGTATGTAGTACAGTTCATATAGCGTCTTGTGCTTGGGTGCGATGAAAACACAGGAGTCACAGGTTTGATATAGAAAAGTCCTGTATTACTTCATACAAGTTGGCAGAAATAGTCACACAGTTTGCAGACACAGAAACAGGAGACACAGCAGGCCAGAGTAATCCAAGCTCAGCAATCACTCTCCAATACAGATTCAGGATCTTCTTCTCTGTTACCGTAAGTCCATGCAAACGTGGGTCTTTCAAAGAGCAGGGTTCAGAGTCCACAAGTGCTTCAGAGTTCCTCAGTAGGAATAGCTGGAGTACAAGGTCCAAGGCTTACAGGAGTCAAGTCACAGGTTCACTGCAGGCTAGATTCTGAAGCACTGATTGCTCAGCTGTGGCTGCTTAAGAAGCAAAGGAGAGAATCAGGGCGGGAACATGCAAGCTGGAAACTCCATTTTGACTGAGGGCAAGATAGCTGCAGCAAGACAGAAAGTAAAATGGCTGACGAACAAACTGAGTTTCAGGAATATATACATAGAACCTTACATTACTCCCCCCTTAAGGACAACCTCCGGATGACCTCAGACCAGGCTTGTGTGGGTACCTCTGATGAAACTGACGGAGCAAGCGAGGAGCATTAACGTTATTGACCGGTTCCCATGAGTTGTCCTCCACTGGGTAGCCCTGCCATTTAATCAGATATTGTAACTGATTTCTATACAACCTGGAATCTAAAATCCTTTCCACCACAAATTCTTCCTGACCATCGACTAGCACTGGGTCAGGGCAAGGAGAGGAACGTCCAGGAAACGTATTGGGTGTCGCAGCCTTTAGTAGGGATACATGAAAGACAGGGTGGATTCTCATAGTTCTGGGCAGTTGAAGACGACAAGCAACGGCACTTATAATTTTACTGATTTTATAGGGTCCAATGTACTTATGTCCCAACTTAGACGATGGAATCCTTAACTTAAGATTTCTGGTTGACAGCCAGACCAAGTCTCCTACCTTGAAAGCTGGTGCAGGTTTACGAAATTTATCTGCTGCTTTCTTGTACCTTTCTTGAGCCGATTCCAGATTTTCCTTTAGAAGATCCATATTCTTCTGTAAAGACGTGATTCTTTCAGCCACTGCTGGTAAAGGCGTTTCTATGGGAAATCGTGGTAGAATGTTAGGATGATAACCTAGATTAGAGTAAAAAGGAGACTGTTTAGTGGAGGCACTCTGAGAGTTGTTATACGAGAACTCAGCTAATGGAAGTAGATCCACCCAATCATCCTGTAGGTGGCAGATAAAGCAGCGGAGATACTGCTCCAGGGTTTGATTGGTTCGTTCGGTCTGTCCATTAGTCTGGGGATGAAAAGCAGAAGAAAGGTTTACTTTAATGTCCAATGCTGCACAGAAATTTTGCCAAAACCTAGAAGTGAATTGCACCCTCGATCCGAAATAACCTCATCCGGTACTCCATGTAAGCGAAACACATCTTTAATCATCAAATCTGATGTCTGTTTTGCAGTGGGTAAGCCGACACAAGGGATAAAATGAGCTGCCTTTGTTAGACGGTCAACCACCACTAGAATGGTGTTCTTCCCTGAGAGGTTGGTAACTCCACAATGAAGTCCATAGAAATGGATCCCCACGGGCGGGACGGGGTGGGAAGAGGCTGTAACAGACCAGTTGGTGAGGAGCGAGGTGTTTTGCATCTTGCACAGACCTCACATGAAGTGACATAATTCAAAACATCCTTCCTGCAAGTGGGCCACCAAAAGAAACGAGAAAGAAATTCCTGTGTCTTTAGAATTCCTCTATGCCCAGCTATCTTGGAATCGTGAATGAGTTGCAATACTCTCAATCTGACTGTTTCAGGAATATACAGGCGTTGTCCCTGAATCCACACACCATTCTTAAAGACAAGACTTACGTCCCTTGGGGGTTGTGCCAAAAAGGAATCCGCATGGTATGCTTCCTTGATGTCCTTAAGTAGGTCTTGATTATGAATTACTCCTAGGAATCTAGAGTCAGGAAGAATAGTCTTAGGAGGAGTAATTGGACGTGTCTCTGCTGAGTAAATCCTAGAGAGTGCATCAGCCTTTCCATTGCGCGATCCTGGTCTATAAGAGATGATAAAATTAAATTGGTTTAAGAAAAGATTCCAGCGAGCCTGGCGAGGAGTCAGGCACTTAGCCGACCTGATAAACTCAAGGTTACGATGGTCTGTCAGGACGACTATTTGCTGTGCAGCTCCCTGAAGAAGGTGTCTCCATTCTTTGAAGGCGGCAATAATGGCCAACAACTCTCTATTGCCCACATCGTAGTTCCTCTCAGCCGAAGACAACTGCTGGGAAAAGAAGGCACAGGGATGCAAGACATTCTTCTCACCTGTTCTCTGAGAGAGTATAGCTCCAACGGCACAGTCTGAAGCATCCACCTCTATTATGAAGGCAAGCTCGGGGTTGGGATGTACTAGGATAGGTGCAGTGGTAAATTTATCTTTTAGACGGGAAAATGCTTCCTGGGCTTGGGGAGTCCAGGAAACCTAGACTCTTTCCGGGTAAGTTGGGTGACAGGTGACACTACCTCAGAGAAATTTCTAATGAAACGTCTATAGAAGTTAGCAAACCCGATGAAGCGCTGTACCTCCTTCACATTTCTAGGACTTGGCCAATCCTTGATGGCTTGGGTTTTGCTTCCATCCATACTAATTCCTTGTGTAGACAGTACATACCCCAGAAATTGAATTTCGGTCCTATGGAATTCACACTTTTCAAGTTTGATGTAAAGATGATTTTGTCTTAGACGTTCCAAGACCATTCTCACATGTCCATGATGTTCCTCTGTGGAGTTAGAAAAAATTAGAATATCATCCAAATAAATTACCACGAATGTATCTAGGAGATCCTGAAGATGTCATTCACCAAGTGTTGGAAAGTGGCTGGGGCGGGTACTCAGACCAAAAGGCATAACTAGATATTCAAAGTGTCCATAGCGTGACCTGAATGCAGTCTTCCATTCATCCCCAGGTCTAATACGGACTAAGTTATAGGCCCCACGAAGATCTAGTTTAGAAAAAATTTTGGCATGTCGCACTCTCTCCAATAACTCAGGGATTAAAGGCAATGGATAACGGTTTCTAATAGTAACCTTATTGAGTTCCCTATAGTCTACGCATGGTCTCAGAGATCCATCTTTCTTCTTTACAAAGAAGATGGGTGCACCTGCAGGAGATGAAGAGGGGCGTATGAAGCCCTTGGCTAGATTTTCATCTATGTAATCCTTTAAAGCCTTTAGCTCGGGCCCCGCCAGGGGGTAGATCTTACCAAAAGGTATCTCTGCTCCAGGCAATAATTCAATTGGACAATCATATGGACGGTGAGGAGGAAGCTGGTCAGCGTTCTTCTTGTCACATAAATCCACATAGTCCTGGTATACAGCTGGTAGTTCAGGGACTGACATGATTCCTTTAGGAACAGAGCAAGCTGAAACTTTTGGACTCATCTGTTTCTCTGGAAAGTGTAATTCCTTGGTCTCCCAGTTAATGGTAGGATTCTGAGCCTGCAGCCATGGTAGCCCTAGAATAATGGGAAAGTGGGGAGAAGAGATAAGCATAAAGGACAGTTTCTCTTGATGATCTTTACCCATAAGAACCCTCAAAGGCTCTGTTTCCTGATCCACTGGTCCAGAGGTCAGCAGGGAGCCATCCACAGTTTCCATCTGTACTGGAGTAGCCTTCTTCACTGAACGTATTCCCTGTTTCAGAGCAAAGGAGACATCCATAAAATTTCCACTTGCCCCTGAGTCGATCATAGCAGAGCTAGACACCCAAGCTGAGTCAACCCAGAGTTTGATGGAAAGAAAGCAATGAGAATTGTTTTTCTTACAACTCAGCTGGGACACCGCTGAGGAAACTTGAAAAATGGCAGCGTTTACACAGTCAACGTTCTCAGAGGTAACGGAGTTTAAGTCCGAGAAATCAAGATCTGTTGCTGCAGATCTCTCTGGAGCCTGAGGCTCGGACCTGACAGATCCCCTCTCGCAACACTCACAATGAATGAGTGCTGCAGTAGTCTTACGAGAACGGCTGGGGCAGTTTATAATGAAGTGCCCTGACTTACCACAATAGAAACATAGATTCTCCTTAAAATGATGTTCCTTGCGTGCATCACTAACCCGTCGTTGTAAAGAGTCTACCTGCATGGGTTCAGGTTCAGGTTCCCGTGTAATCCTACTCAAAGGTTCCTTAGCTGGAGAGGAAGGTAGGAAAAGGTTAGTACGATTGCTTTCGAACCATCTCTCTTGCCTGCGTTCAGTCAGACGAGTATCAATACGGATGCAGTAGTTAATAAAGTCACCTAACGCAGTGGGAGGGTCGGCACGAGCAAGTTCATCCTTAATCAGTGGAGATAACCCCTTTCGAAAAATAGATTTTTTGGCGGAACTGTCCCAGGTGGTATCAAGGGCCCATCTCCTGAAATCCAAGGCATATTCAGCTACCGAGTGCTTACCTTGGCGCAAAGCTAACATGGCTGCTTCAGCTGTTGCACCTCGATTGGGGTCATCAAACACCTGCCCCATGGCTGAAATAAAATCATCAAGGTGATTCAAACAATCATCCTCAGTCTCAATCAGAGGGTTTGCCCACATTAAAGCCTTGTTGGTAAGCAACATAATTATAGTAAGCACCTTAGATCGTTCAGTGGGAAATTGTAAAGCATGTGCAGAAAAAAAAAGATTGCATTGATTAATAAATCCCCTGAATTTCTCACGTTCACCGCCAAAACGAAAAGGGGGCAACTTGGGAATCCCAGCACTCGGGGCTACGGCAGGAGCCTGGACTCGCCCCTCTAGAACCTCAATCCTGGCTCGCAAATCCTGGGTAGTCTGTCCAACCACTTGCAAATTGTGATTATTGAGGTCCTGTAGATTTGTAAAACGGGTCTTTATATTCTGCAAATCTGCAAGGATATTATCAGTCACTCCGCAAAGTTCCTTTATGCAGGCCTCCATTTTCCAGATCTTTTAAGACAGGATTACTGGAAGAAGAGGAGAGAAAAAAAAAAACAATAGTGTTCACCTGTGGCAACACTGCAGAGAGAAAAAAAAAATTAAGGGAACTGCTCACCTGGAATGGTTGTGAGAAGTCACAACCACTATCATCACAGAAAGTTTCAACCAGACATCTGATATCCAGAGTTACAGCAGACAAAAAAGAGAAAAGAAAGGAAAAAAAAAAAAAACAATAGTGTTTACCTGTGGTAACACTGCAAAAAGAAAAAACTTAAGGGAATTGCTCACCTGGAATGGTTGTGAGAAGTCACAACCACTGTCATCACAGAAAGTACAACCGGACGTCTGATATCCACAGTACAGCAGACACAGCCTTCCAGACCCAGCAGACACTAACGTTTTGGCTTCAGAATCTTGTAATGTATGTAGTACAGTTCATATAGCGTCTTGTGCTTGGGTGCGATGAAAACACAGGAGTCACAGGTTTGATATAGAAAAGTCCTGTATTACTTCATACAAGTTGGCAGAAATAGTCACACAGTTTGCAGACACAGAAACAGGAGACACAGCAGGCCAGAGTAATCCAAGCTCAGCAATCACTCTCCAATACAAATTCAGGATCTTCTTCTCTGTTACCGTAAGTCCATGCAAACGTGGGTCTTTCAAAGAGCAGGGTTCAGAGTCCACAAGTGCTTCAGAGTTCCTCAGTAGGAATAGCTGGAGTACAAGGTCCAAGGCTTACAGGAGTCAAGTCACAGGTTCACTGCAGGCTAGATTCTGAAGCACTGATTGCTCAGCTGTGGCTGCTTAAGAAGCAAAGGAGAGAATCAGGGTGGGAACATGCAAGCTGGAAACTCCATTTTGACTGAGGGCAAGATAGCTGCAGCAAGACAGAAAGTAAAATGGCTGACGAACAAACTGAGTTTCAGGAATATATACATAGAACCTTACAAACAGTTATATTCTCCCTGGCATGTTTAAGAGTGGGGTCTTGCAATTGCTCACTCCCAAAATTGCCACGGGACACCGGTAGGTCAGGGACATTCTGTTCTAGAGAAACATCCTCCCCCTCCCCCAACATCACCTGTAAGGGAAATTCATTTTTATCAGTATTAGCATCAATATCATGGTCATCATCATTATCATTATCAGCATCAGCATCATTATCATTATCATCACATACGTTTACCGGCCCACTAGCATTGTGCTCCGCCCCTCGGGACTGCGCACCCTCAGTAGGAGCTTCATCACACTGTCCAGCAGAAACATTTTTCCCCCAGAGACCCCAAAACAGGGGAAAGTCACGACCCAATATGGCGGGATGCATCAGGTTCTTCACTACCCCCACTTCATACGAGATCTCCCCGAGTTTGGTGACGAAGTCCACGGAAGTTACCGGGTAGACTTTGGTGTCTCCATGTATGCACACCACGCTCAGGTGTTTATCGGGAATGAAGTCTCTATCAGCCATGCTGGCATGTACCAGAGTCACTCGACTCTCTGAGTCTAGGAGGGCCTGTACTGGGCAGCCATTTATAACCACCTGAGACAGCTGTGGGCCAGTCTCCTCGACTGGGGTGGCCACGCACACGGGTTCCGCGAGGAAAGAGAGGGTCTGTCCAGCGTCACAGTCCATAGGTTCCCCGACTAGTGGACAGTTATCTGAAATATGACCCCGTTCACGGCATCTCCAACACTGTCTCAGGTCTGGGAGTTCAGACGTGGAGACCTTTCTAGGCCTGGGGTCTCCTGCCAGGGAAGTATCACCCTTTCGCTCACCCATGTCACCCCGGGTCTGAACCCGTCGGTCCGCAGCCCCCCTTACCCCAACAGCTGGAACTCTCTTACCGGGATATAACGGAGGCCGGGTACTTCGAACTGATGATTGTTCGGACGGCTGGTCACGTAGATAGTCCTTGGTGGCGAAGTACCTTTCAATCAAGCTGACCAGTTGATCGGCGTCTTTGGGATTTCCCTGTCCGACCCAGAGCTGTACCTCAGGAGGAAGGGCCCAGATGTACCGGTCCAGCACTACCTTTTCGACCATTTGGGCAGGGGTGCCACTTCTTTACTAAAGAAATCAAGTCATACATTTGTGAGCGAGCAGGCTTGTCTCGACTGTATCTCCAGTTATGTACTCTCCTAGCACGGACTGCAGCCGTCACACCCAGGCAGGCAAGAATCTCCTCTTTCAGCTTGTTATAGTCTTTGCTGTCCTGCTCGTTAAGGTCAAAATAGGCTTTTTGGGGTTCCCCAGTCAGATAGGGCGCGACCACCATGGCCCATTCAGACTGTGGCAGACTATCCTTCTCAGCCAATCTCTCAAATATAGCCAGATATGCCTCCACATCGTCATAAGGTGTCATCTTTTGCAGAGTCTGTTTTACCGCCTTCTTTACAGCGGATAATGCCGGTGACCCAGCGTCCTCACTCGGGGACGAGGTGCTGCAAGTTCTTTGTATTGCTGCAACTTGCTCCATTAATAACCGGTTGGTCTCCTGCTGCTGCTGATGCATGCTCTGCATGCTTTGCTGGCTCTGGACCAGGTGCTTAACGAGCTCCTCCATACTGCCAGACTTCCTGGGCTGGTTAACAGCCTTCACCCAAGACATAGACACTCCACAGTCTTTTCCACAATAAGTTCAGTTTTGCGGTGCAGACACCTTTTTTTTTTTTTTTTTTTCAAAGTCTTCAGCCACTGTGCTGCCCCAGCATTCAAGCACCAATTGTAAGCTTTTCAGGGGATATAGCTCTGGGATCGCCGTCTTGGGGAGACGGAGTGGCATAAAGAGACCATTCACAGACAGTGGTTCTGTTAAAAACTGGCCGCAACCAGTTTTATTAAAGTCCACAGCAAACAGAACATAAATTAAAACCAAATCATAAACATAAAGCCTGGGCTTGTCCAGCCACTAATTACAATTAGTTATATTTCCCTTTCTATCCGGGTCCAGACTCTAATAGTCTGTTCCCAAAACAACACATATGTTCAGTAGTTACCGGCGTGCAGCTCACATGAGGCTCCAATGGCGTCTGAAGTCAGATCCAGACTGAGAGAGAGAGCCTCCTCTGAACTTCCAAGCAGGTACTTATGGCTGTCTAATTAAGCAGCTGTGTTCACTCTGGGCTGAACTGCAAACCTGTCCCAGATGGGAATGGAGTGAACACCGCACTGACAACCTACTTTTTATGCGCCCCAGCTAAGAAACCTGGGGGAGATATACACCCCGTCCAGTACGCACCCCTTCACTGTCTCACAACTGCTACAAGCACTAAGGAAAGATGGGAACTCTGTCCCTACAATAGAACTGAGCTGGATCCCTACGATGTAACGGGGAACCTGATCCTGCGACCAGACCCGCTAAAGTCCTCAGCTAGTCTGAACGAAGACCTATAGTTGCGAGGGAGGAATCCCTACAAGATCTAGGGACTGGGAGAAAAGGTGGACACCTCCTAACAGAAATTGTAGCAGGGAAAATTAAACAGAAAACAAATGCTAAGAGATCCTCAGATCAAGCAAAACTGACAGAGTAAGGCACCTAAGCACCCGGCTAGCTTAAGAGTAGGTAATACAATGAAGTCCAGCAAAGCCAGAAGGGCGGAGCCAGACTAAATAGGGAAAAAAGGTCATGTGACCAGCAAACTAAAACAAAATCTAACAAGAGGGTTCTAACAGTACCCTCCCTTCTAAGAGGATCCTTCGGATCCCTAGGACTTAGGCTTATCCGGAAACCTCTTGTGAAACGCTCTGACAAGTCTAGACGCAGAAACATCATCCGCCCTCACCCATGAGTTATCCTCGGGTCCATAACCCTTCCAAGCGACGAGGTACTGTAAACTCCCTCTATACCGTCTAGAATTTAGGATGCGGGAAATCTCATATTGCCCGTCCTCCACCACCAGGGGAACAGTGGCCGAGACGTCTCCATCTGAGACCTCCGCTTTTTTCAAGAGAGAAACATGAAACACCGGATTAATCTTCCAGGAGGTAGGAAGTTCCAACTTAACAGCAGATTGGTTAATAACCTGAAGCACCTTAAAGGGCCCTACAAACTTGGGACCCAATTTCTTAGACGGAATCCTCAAGCGCAGATTCTTAGAGGACAACCAAACCATGTCACCAATAGCAAACAAAACCTCTTGTCGTTTTCTATCAAAATACACTTTGGATCTTTTGTTAGCCTCCTGAAGATTACCACGCACATCAGTCCAAACTCTCTCCAACACACCAGAAAAATTCTCCTCTTCAGGTACAGCCGATCCCAACTTGGAAAATGACCCAAAAGACGGATGTCTCCCAGTACAACAAAAAAAAGGCGAACAACCAGCAGAAGCGGATGTATGATTGTTAAGAGCAAACTCAGCAAGTGGCAGAAACTCAGACCACCCCTCTTGATTATCAGTCACAAAACAACGCAAGAACTGCTCAACATCCTGGTTTTTCCTTTCTGTCTGGCCATTAGACTCAGGATGATATCCGGATGAAAACGACAAATGAACTCCCAACCTGTCACAAAAAGCGCGCCAAAAACGAGCCACAAACTGAGGTCCCCTATCGGAAACAATGTCAGTAGGAACGCCATGTAGTCTGACTATTTCCTTGACAAAGGCCTTAGCGAGAGTCTTAGCGCAGGGCAATTTGATGAAAGGAACCAAGTGACACATCTTGCTAAAACGGTCCACGACCACCCAGATGACAGTGAAACCCTCAGAGGGGGGAAGGTCAGTAATAAAGTCCATAGCCAAATGTGTCCAAGGTGCACTAGGGACCTCCAGAGGGCAAAGCAACCCTGCAGCAGGAGTATGAGAAGACTTAGATCTAGCACACACAGTGCATTGACGCACCCACTTAATGACTTCCTTCTGCCATCCAGGCCACCAAAAGCTGCGACCCACAAGTCTCTTGGTCTCAGAGATTCCAGGATGACCTGCCAACCGAGAGTCATGACATTCAACAAACAAATCTCTCCTCAGGGTACCAGGCACAAACAACCTCCCATGCGGCGTGTTAGATGGGGCATTCTCCTGTGCTTTAAGAATCTCATCTTCCAACACGGAGTCCAAAACCGCAATAACAACCCCCTCTTGCAAAATGTTTTCCTCCTCCTCAGTACCCACCATAGGAGAAAAGCTGCGAGACAAAGCATCAGCTTTAACATTTTTAGTACCTGGGATGTAAGTAACGGTAAAATTAAAGCGTGAGAAAAACAGTGCCCACCTAGCCTGACGGGCATTCAAGCGTTTGGCAGCATCAAGGTAGATCAGATTTTTATGATCGGTGAAGACTTGAACGGGAAATTCCGCTCCCTCCAAAAAATGACGCCAGTGTTCAAATGCAAGTTTAATTGCCAACAATTCCCGATTACCGATATCATAATTTAGTTCAGACTCAGAAAATTTATTTGAAAAAAAAGCACAGGGATGTACTCCATCCGTCTTTTCCTGAGACAACACCGCGCCGACCCCCACAGAAGAAGAATCAACCTCAACCAAAAATGGTTTAGTCACATCAGGCTGCGTAAGGATGGGAGCAGAGCTGAACCTCTCCTTTAGCAACACAAAAGCCTCAATGGCCTCAGTAGTCCACTGAACCGCATCAGCACCTTTCCTGGTGAGATCGGTCAGAGGTTTGGCAATCACAGAAATTTTTTTTATGAATTTTCTATAATAATTGGCGAACCCCAAAAACCTCTGTATTGATTTCACACCAATAGGTCTAGGCCAATCCTGCACAGCTTGCACTTTCACAGGGTCCATCTCAAAACCTTCACTGGAGACAATGTAGCCCAAAAAACTAAGTCTCTGTACATCGAACTCACATTTTTCTAGTTTGGCAAAAAGTGAATTATCACTCAGTAACTGTAATACTTCACGCACACTCCTCCAATGAGACTCCAAATCCGGTGAATAAATCAAAATGTCATCCAAATACACAACCACACTTCTGACGATCAAAGGTCTAAGGATGTCATTAATAAGATTCTGAAAAAATGCCGGAGCACTGGAAAGCCCAAAAGGCATGACCAGATTCTCAAAATGACCCAGTGGAGTGTTAAACGCAGTCTTCCATTCATCCCCCTCCTTCATGCGCAACAAATTGTATGCCCCTCGAAGATCAATTTTCGAGAACCACTTGGCCCCCACTAACTGATTAAACAAATCAGGAATCAATGGCAGTGGGTAAGGATTGCGTACAGTAATCTTATTAATCTCACGAAAGTCTAGACAAGGCCGTAAACCGCCGTCCTTTTTTTTAACAAAAAAAAATCCAACCGCCACAGGAGATTTGGAAGGCCTAATGTGACCGGCGGCCAAGCTTGTCTGTATGTATTCCTCCAAAGCCTTTCTCTCAGGAATAGTCAAATTAAATAAACGACTTTTAGGAAGAGTTGCTCCAGGGACAAATTCAATCGCACAATCATAATCTCTATGAGGAGGCAATACCTGCGATTCCTTATCAGAAAAAACTTTCCAAAAATCCTGAATAGGTACAGGTAACTCCCCCTTAACTACAGCAGCAATACGCCCGTTACAACACTTGTCATAACAATTAGGACTCCAAGACTTAATTTCATTGGTAGACCAATCCAGTACCGGATTGTGCAATTTTAACCAAGGTAACCCCAAAATCACCGGTGAGGGCAAATTATTCAAAACTACTAAATCCAAATTCTCTTGATGAACACCATTAATAGTAAGAGGAAATTCACAGATATGGTGAGTAACATTTTTCAAGGGAGAGCCATCCACAGACACCACATTAATAGGAGAAGACAGAAGTTTGGGTTTTAATTTTAGTTTTTCCAAAAATTTCCCATCAATCACATTGAGAGTTGAACCACAATCCACAAATACCCGAAACTCCATTAATTCCTCCTCACCAGCAGTGGTAGCAGAAAGAAAGACACCTTTATTGTTTAAACAAGCTATGCGGGCGAAACTGACCTGATTTTTTTTTTTTCTTTATTCATTCGAAGCGCACAGTTCTTAATGAAATGCTCAGATTTACCACAATAGAAACACAAACCTTGAGCAAATCTGCGTTCTTTTTCCCGAGAGTGAGGTGCCATTGCTCCAATTTCCATCGGATCTGCAATGTCAGTACAGTCCCTCTCCAGATTTGGAGATGACAAGGCAAATTTACTCTCATTAGCCCTTGCACGCAGTCTCCTATCCACCCGTATGGCTAATTGCATAGCCTCTTGCAAGTTACCAGGTATGGGATAAGCAATCAGCAAATCTTTAACCCTTTCACTTAATCCTGCAAGAAATAAACTTTTCAAAGCTGATTCGTTCCATCCCACCTGAGTGGACCACCTACGGAAGTGAGTACAATATTTTTCCACATTACCTGATCCCTGTCTCAAATGTCTCAATTCTGTCTCAGCTGATGAAACACGATCCGGATCGTCATACAATAACCCCAAAGCAGAAAAAAAACTATCCACTGATCCAAAGCATGGATCACTAGGCTGCAGAGAAAAGGCCCAGTCCTGAGGTTCTTTGCGCAAAAGTGACATTATGAACCCTATGCGCTGTGATTCATCACCAGAGGATCTGGGTCTCAAACGAAAATACAACAAGCAAGAATTTTTAAAAGAAAAAAAATCTTGTTGTTCACCAAAAAATAAATCAGGCAAACGTACCTTTGGCTCCACGAAATGTGCTCCATGATGGAAACAGAAAATCTTTCCTTAGAGATTTTTTTTTTTTTCTTGGCTGGACTTACTGTTATGAACTGCTACAAGCACTAAGGAAATATGGGAACTCTGTCCCTACAATAGAACTGAGCTGGATCCCTACGATGTAACGGGGAACCTGATCCTGCGACCAGACCCGCTAAAGTCCTCAGCTAGTCTGAACGAAGACCTATAGTTGCGAGGGAGGAATCCCTACAAGATCTAGGGACTGGGAGAAAAGGTGGACACCTCCTAACAGAAATTGTAGCAGGGAAAATTAAACAGAAAACAAATACTAAGAGATCCTCAGATCAAGCAAAACTGACGGAGTAAGGCACCTAAGCACCCGGCTAGCTTAAGAGTAGGTAATACAATGAAGTCCAGCAAAGCCAGAAGGGTGGAGCCAGACTAAATAGGGAAAAAAGGTCATGTGACCAGCAAACTGAAACAAAATCTAACAAGAGGGTTCTAACACTTACTACAGAGATATGGGAACAGAACCGAGCTTACTACAGAGATATGTGAGCAGAACCGAGCTTACTACAGAGATATAGGAACAGAACGGAGCTTACTACAGAGCTATGAGAACAGAAAAAAGCTTACTACAGAGATATGAGAACAGAACCGAGCTTACTACAGAGCTATGAGAACAGAGCCGAGCTTACTACAGAGATATGAGAACAGAACCGAGCTTACTACAGAGATATGTGAGGAGAACCGAGCTTACTACAGAGATATAGGAACAGAACGGAGCTTACTACAGAGCTATGAGAACAGAAAAAAGCTTACTTCAGAGATATGTGTCATGTGTGCATTGCCACGAAGATCGTCGCGGTTGCACATTTTGACTTCTCACAGCTGAGTTGCTGTTTCTTTGTGTTTGGCAGCTAGGGAGTTAATTCTGTCTGTGCTCGGTGCTGGGACTGGGTGCAGTTTCTCCCGGCTGCAATTGATTATTTGTTGATTGGTTTCCTTTAAATTCCTGGTTGTCTGCTTTGGGAGTTGCCAGTGAAATCCTTCATTCAGTCCACAGATAGGAATGAATCTGTATTGACTTAAGTTGAGAGCTCCTTAGTTGTTTTAAGCTCAACTTGCTTAGAGTTTATTTCCCAGACCATTTATGTTCCTTCGGTGTTTGAGTGTGTATGCAAGTGAGTGCTATCCTGTCTGTCTTATGTCTTATCTGTGTATTTAGCTGAGATCAGCCCATATCCCTTTGGTGGTAATCAGGATCCTTCTTAGGACTGATTACAGGGTTCAGGGTCTGATAGGAGACAGGGTTAGGCTGGAGACTTGGACCTCTGAACCATTATCAGTACCTCCAAGGTAAGGGATTAGTTAGGACCCCAGTGTAGGGTCAGGTTAGACCCCGGTCCTCCTCTTTCCTGTTACAGCTCATCAAGTCCTCAAGATTAACCCTGAAGTAAACAGAAATCGTTTCTGCACATCTAGTCCTCAAGATTTACCCTAAGTTCTGCAGATATCGTGTCAGGTAAATCTATTTTATACTTACATTCTGATGTTGCTAAACTATATGTTGTATAGAGTGTGGTTCCTGTATAAATAGTTTACTGACATTGTATTCATATCATTAGACAGCGTGACAATATGAGAACAGAACCGAGCTTACTACAGAGATATGAGATCAGAACTGAGCTTACTACAGAGATAAGGGAGCAGAACCGAGTTTACTACAGAGATATAGGAGCAGAACTGAGCTTACTAGAGAGATATGAGGGCAGAACCGAGCTTACTACAGAGATATAGGAACAGAACAAAGCTTACTCCAGAGATATGGGAGCAGAACCAAGTTTACTACAGAGATATGAGAACAGAGCCGAGCTTACTACAGAGTTATAGAAACAGAACAGAGCTTACCACAGAGATATGGGAGCAGAACCAAGCTTACTACAGAGATATCAGAAAAGAACTGAGCTTACTACAGAGGTATGAGAACAGAACCGAGCTTACTACAGAGATATGAGAACAGAACTGACATAACTACAGAGATATGAGATCAGAACTGAGCTTACTAGAGAGATATGGGAACAGAACCAAGCTTACTACAAAGATATGGGAGCAGAACTGAGCTTACTACAGAGATAAGGGAGCAGAACCGAGTTTACTACAGAGATATGGGAGCTGAACCGAGCTTACTACAGACATAAGGGAGCAGAACTGAGCTTACGGGAGAAGAACCGAGCTTACTGCAGAGATAAGGGAGCAGAACAGAGCTTACTAGAGAGATATGGGAACAGAACCGAGCTTACTGTAGAAATAAGGTAGCAGGACTGAGCTTACTACAGAGATAAGGGTATAGAACCTAGCTTACTGGAGAGATATGGGACCAGAATTGAGCTTACTATAGAGATAAGGGAGCAGAACCAAGCTTACTACAGAGACATGGGAACAGAACTTACTGCCTACCTATGTACTGTAACAGAAGCAAACCGACTACATAGACACAAGAACGGAACCAAGATTACTACGTGGGTAAGGCAACTGAAAGGATCTTACTACAAAGATATAGGAGCAGAACTGAGCTTGCTACAGAGATATGAGAGCAGAACCGAGCTACTACAGAGATATCAGAAAAGAACTGAGCTTACTACAGAGATATGAGAACAGAACGGAGCTTACTACAGAGATATAGGAACAGAACGGAGCTTACTACAGAGCTATGAGAACAGAACCAAGCTTACTACAGAGATATGAGAACAGAACCGAGCTTACTACAGAGATATGAGAACAGAACCGAGCTTACTACAGAGATATTAGAGCAGAACCGAGCTTACCACATAGATATAGGAACAGAACAGAGCTTACCACAGAGATATGGGAGCAGAACCGAGCTTACTACAGAGCTATGAGAACAGAACCGAGCTTACTACAGAGATATGAGAACAGAACAGAGCTTACCACAGAAATATGGGAGCAGAACCAAGCTTATTACAGAGATATCAGAAAAGACCTGAGCTTACTACAGAGATATGAGAACAGAACCGAGCTTACTACAGAGATATAGGAACAGAACGGAGCTTACTACAGAGCTATGAGAACAGAATCGAGCTTACTACAGAGATATGAGAACAGAACCGAGCTTACTACAGAGATATGAGAACAGAACCGAGCTTACTACAGAGATATGTGTGTAGCCCTGGTGTTAGGCACACGCAGTACCCTGGAGAGTGTGTGGCGAGACAGCAGTTTAATGCTCAATAACCATTCACTCAACATACACTAGACACACCCTTAGGGTAGTGTAGTTACTTGTTAGGGAGTGGTCAGGGTGTATGTTTGTTGAGTGATTTTAAGAGTGTGTTTCCTGTCTTCGGACAGAGCAGACGTCTGGAGTCTAGCTGGAGGGAGGAAGCCGTCCAGATTGCTCTATCATCAGTTCAGAAAGTGGAGGCTAGTACAGGTGGTCTAGTTCACCTCAGCCTAGTCAGAGCTGTACCTCACCTGAATACATTGGAAGGAAGGAAGAGCTTAGTGCAGAAAGACTTCAGTCACCTGTCTCAAGGACAGTGAAAGGTTCAGAGACGTGCTCCTGCCTAGTGATAACTGAGAATCTGTAACTAACTCTAAAGGAAGTGAAGAAGGGAGTGACTACCCGACTTTTTGCAAGTGTGAGTGTTTATGCTACCAGCGAGGACAAGGCGAAAGGCAAAGTGGAAGAGAACAGAGAAGTGCCATAGGTATGGGATACCTGCACATTGCAACCGGTCACTGGGGACCGAAGGATCACTATTAGCTTCAAGCATAGTGGTAAGAAAACCAGGGATTTACCGGACCTTAGGTCGCGGCAAACAGCCCCATATAGTCAGTACGTAACTGGGGTCAGGGGGAGTGAAGACTTTGAGTCTCTGCAGGACAAAACAGGAATTCAGCTCTCTCACAGGAAGGCTCCTACCACAAAACTGACTGGGCAGTACAGCTATGGATTAGCTGGAGTTATTGAGGGAACTACGCTTCAGGCTGGTTGTACTCATTGTGTTGAAAGTAAAGGAGGCCCCTAACTTGTCCAGCTGCTGTCTCAAGATACACTCTCCTTGGATCAGCCTCCCTGGGACCTGCCTGAACATCTTACAAGTAAAGGTATGGAAAGACGCTGACCGTGTGAGACTGTGTTATTTATCTGCACCCGACTACACTAACGTCATAGACTTTGAGGGACCAGTCCCACCTGTAGGGGACCCGACATCTAGCTGCCTCACCATCCCCTCAGAGATCTACAGCAGCGCTGGTACAAATTACCAGAAGACTACAGGTGGCGTCACGAACTGTATATAAATCTATCCCCTGTAAATATATCCCTAACATACGCCAGACCGCCAGGGCCACAGACCGAGCCACCGCTACCTGTGACAATCCCCATAGACTTCCACGGGCTCGGCTCTGAGTACCCCATTGCCCTGGTAATCCACAATTGTGGTGGCGGGTCGAGACAACTTGGCGTCACGAACAGGATGCGAAACTCGCAAAATTGCGAGCCCTGTGTGCCTATGGAATTGTTTTTGTGAAAAGGACTGTTTGCACTTTTGGCGCCAAAATCGCCATTTTTGTCGCCATATTCGCGCCTTCAGGCGCTGGAGAAGAAGGTGGGCGTACCTTCGTGGGCGTCTACCCCCCTGTGGCGCGAAGAAAATGCCTGCCCTCTCAAAGTGCTATTACAATATGCGATCCTGCCCTACAGCAAAGGAGGTCCGCCTCCTCTTCACCTTCCCTGCGAGGAGGAGGAGACGCAAACCCCGCCTCCACGGAAGAGACCGGATGTCTCTGGAGGAAGAAGAAAGAATCTTCTGGAACATCATGGAGGCAGGACGTGTGCAGCCGAGCAGGGAAGCGGAGGAAGGCAGGCCCCGTGCCCCAGCCAAGCTGCCACCAGCACCGGAGTTATCCGTGGTCCTGCACCTGCAGCAGGCGATGCTAGAAATTCAGGAAGAAAATGCACGCCTGAAGAAGATGGTCCAGTACCAACCTGGATTTGAAGAGATCGAGAGACGCCGGCGTACCCTGGAGCAGCGGCGGCTGTGGGACGCGGTGATCTCTCCCCTCAACGACCCCCCACGATTCGAGTTACCGAAGATTCTGCTGCCCAAGGCGAAGGAGCAACCGGAGGCTGCCCCCGAAAGTACCAATCCTGATCCCACCGGTG
This sequence comes from Oophaga sylvatica, assembly GCA_033576555.1. NCBI lineage: Eukaryota > Metazoa > Chordata > Amphibia > Anura > Dendrobatidae > Oophaga > Oophaga sylvatica. The sequence goes on along the minus strand of JARQOD010000002.1, from coordinate 389,596,800 downwards.
AAGCGGTGGAGGCGAAGGAGGTTGAGGAGGTACCGCCAGTTCCGGAACGCCCGCCCGGCCAAGAGGCCGCAGCAGATGATCGGTCCCCGACAGGGACACCGGAGGGGTCCTGTCCGTCGTTACCAGACGTCGACTGGGACGAGATGGCGCGCCTGGATGACGTCGCCTACACCGCCCAGTGGGAATATGAGTGGCAGCGTCGTGAGGAGAAGCAGAAACGCCAGCAGGAGGAAGAGCGGGAAGCTCAGAGGAACCGTCAGCGACAACATGCAGAGCTGATCGCGGACAAGGAGAGTGTCCGGAGAGAGAAAGGTACCCTGAGGGAACCGCGGCGGCAGGGGTGTGTGACTGAGTTCCAGCTCCGGAAGGGCTGGGGCTTCATCCTTGAACCGGGCCTCTACCCAGGGGTCTTTGTTAGTCGCAGGGACGTAGAATCCCACCTACCGCAAGGCCATCCCGGGAGGGACTTAGTAAATGGAGACATTGTCACGTACACACGGCACTGGGGAATGAAGGGATGGTATGCCCTTAACGTCACCATCGTCCGTGACCCCGTCCCAGACGCAGGTAACGTCATCACTACCGCAGCGTCCCCGTCTCCAGCTCAAGCAGTATCCGGCCGTGCCCCAGCATCGCCCCCTGCAGGTTCATCGCAAAGGAAAGCCACATCTACATCGCAACATGTGACCCAGTCTCAATCGCAATCCATGACACGGTCCATATCGTTAACTGTGATTGAAACGCAATCGGTGTCTCGTGAGGAGAATGTACCCGTTGCGCCCCTAGAGGTTCGCACGAGAACTGTGGCGACTCAGACCCTAATAGCAGCGCATGACCTGTTAGTAATGGGATCTAGGGACCATTGCATTGTTCCAGCCCCCGGGGTGGAAAGTGTATTTGAAAATGAATAAATAGTAAAGAAGAATCGGTGAGATCCATATAGGGTCTACCATAAGTAATATTGTAGAAAGTTTCAGAATGTTTTACAAATTTTTGCACAAGTTGAAGAGTATAACGTATATAATGCATATATATATTTCTAACCGTAGAATGCCCGGCTGGGTAAACAGAGAAAAAGTTTGAACTTTAGTATTATTATAATGTGATATTATATCTGTGTCTTCGTTTAACAATGGACTTTGAGGTTGAGGACTGTGCCAGCCCAGAACTTATTTGTATATAGTTGCGCTTCGGTGCTTTATCTTGGTTTTACATAAAACCAGCACAACTACCTCTGAATACAAAAACCCGTGTGGTGTGGCACTGAGTGAGGTCTGCAATCGGATGTCCTGCAGCCCACCCAGGACCCACGTTGAAGGTTTGGTGCGGGTCCTTCACAAGAATACTGTATATTTATTGAATGCTATTTAATATTTGTATTTTTCTCTATATAATGTTTTTGTTTTGCAACGTTCAAGATATCCTCACCTCCCGGATGGGACGAATCAATGTTTATTGTTTAATGTTTTCATGCATAAACAAAATGTCTCTTTTGTATTTTACAGCCCAGGAGTGCTGTCTTTTACCATGGGGGAATGTGTAGCCCTGGTGTTAGGCACACGCAGTACCCTGGAGAGTGTGTGGCGAGACAGCAGTTTAATGCTCAATAACCATTCACTCAACATACACTAGACACACCCTTAGGGTAGTGTAGTTACTTGTTAGGGAGTGGTCAGGGTGTATGTTTGTTGAGTGATTTTAAGAGTGTGTTTCCTGTCTTCGGACAGAGCAGACGTCTGGAGTCTAGCTGGAGGGAGGAAGCCGTCCAGATTGCTCTATCATCAGTTCAGAAAGTGGAGGCTAGTACAGGTGGTCTAGTTCACCTCAGCCTAGTCAGAGCTGTACCTCACCTGAATACATTGGAAGGAAGGAAGAGCTTAGTGCAGAAAGACTTCAGTCACCTGTCTCAAGGACAGTGAAAGGTTCAGAGACGTGCTCCTGCCTAGTGATAACTGAGAATCTGTAACTAACTCTAAAGGAAGTGAAGAAGGGAGTGACTACCCGACTTTTTGCAAGTGTGAGTGTTTATGCTACCAGCGAGGACAAGGCGAAAGGCAAAGTGGAAGAGAACAGAGAAGTGCCATAGGTATGGGATACCTGCACATTGCAACCGGTCACTGGGGACCGAAGGATCACTATTAGCTTCAAGCATAGTGGTAAGAAAACCAGGGATTTACCGGACCTTAGGTCGCGGCAAACAGCCCCATATAGTCAGTACGTAACTGGGGTCAGGGGGAGTGAAGACTTTGAGTCTCTGCAGGACAAAACAGGAATTCAGCTCTCTCACAGGAAGGCTCCTACCACAAAACTGACTGGGCAGTACAGCTATGGATTAGCTGGAGTTATTGAGGGAACTACGCTTCAGGCTGGTTGTACTCATTGTGTTGAAAGTAAAGGAGGCCCCTAACTTGTCCAGCTGCTGTCTCAAGATACACTCTCCTTGGATCAGCCTCCCTGGGACCTGCCTGAACATCTTACAAGTAAAGGTATGGAAAGACGCTGACCGTGTGAGACTGTGTTATTTATCTGCACCCGACTACACTAACGTCATAGACTTTGAGGGACCAGTCCCACCTGTAGGGGACCCGACATCTAGCTGCCTCACCATCCCCTCAGAGATCTACAGCAGCGCTGGTACAAATTACCAGAAGACTACAGGTGGCGTCACGAACTGTATATAAATCTATCCCCTGTAAATATATCCCTAACATACGCCAGACCGCCAGGGCCACAGACCGAGCCACCGCTACCTGTGACAATCCCCATAGACTTCCACGGGCTCGGCTCTGAGTACCCCATTGCCCTGGTAATCCACAATTGTGGTGGCGAGTCGAGACATATGTGAGCAGAACCGAGCTTACTACAGAGATATAGGAACTGTGGTGTAGTGACCCCTGATGCAGCTAGGGGCACTGTGTATGCTCCTCGGGATATGCATGGAGGCATGATTTGTGTTGTGGTAAAGGACCTGTGATGAGGTCATGACCAGGTGACCTAACCATGTGATCCTGACCTCATCTGTGGGTGGGGTTACACCTATGTTAAGAAGTGTGCTTTGCACCTGAGAGAGAGTGTGTGGGAGTCTGCCAGTGTGGACAGGCTTCCATGTGTCCAAGGCAGGACAATACAGAGAGGTCTCTGTGACTGAAGAGCGAGGCTCCAGGCAGGAGCTGAAGCATTGAAGAGCGATATTGTATGTTATCATATGGTTTATGATGCAATAAACCTAAAGACTTTTGCATAAGATCGAGTCTCCTGATTTACCTCTGATGCAGCCGAGTGAGTGAAACCTTACAATTGGTGGATGGAATGCTGGCAGCGACCCAAGGAGCACATGTTCCAGGACTGGGAATGAGGAATCAGAGGAGGAACGGATGGTCTGTAAAAACCGTGAGTGTGACCAGTGGTCACGAATAAACTGTGCATTTATGTTGATGTGGTGCCTGTGAAGATATGAGGTATCTGAAGACGCTGTTAAGCAGTGGTGACAGACAGGAGTCTGTGTTATGTTAACCGGGGTCATTGAAAATGGAGAAAAAGCATGCTGATAGGATACCTCTGAGGAGGAGGTCTCCAGGAACCTGTGTGGATGACGCCAACAGGTGACGGTCTTGACAACCGTGTTATGCTGGTCGGGATCAGTGAGAAGAATTAGTGAAAGACTGTTTTTTTTTCCTTTGTTGGATGCCTCTAAGAGGAAGTGTCCGGAAACCTGCGTGGCCAACAGGTAACAGACAGGAGTCTGTGGTGTACTGACGGGTCAGTGAGAGATTGTTTTGTCCTTGTGGGATGCCTCTATGAAAAGGAGGTGGGTCAGTGAGAGATTGTTTTGTCCTTGTGGGATGCCTCTATGAAAAGGAGGTATCCGGAAACCTGCGTGATCAACAGTTAACAGACAGGAGTCTGTGGTGTGCTGACGGGTCAGTGAGACTGTTGTTTTTTTCCTTTGTGGGATGCCTCTATGAGAAAGGAGGTATCCGGATATCTCTGTGGCCAAGAGAGTGACAGACAGGAGTCTGTGTTGTGCTGACGGGTCAGTGAGAAACTGTTTTTTTTCTGGAACACGTGTGAGGTGTTTGCTGTGGCTCGGAGGAGTCATGAAGGTGACAAGCGGCTGGCTGTGACTCGTGGGTCACGAAGGTGACAAGCGGCAAGACAGCGCAGCGTGCAGAGACTTGTGGTAGCAGGAGCTACAGTGACTGTTGCAGCAAGAAGTTCTGCAGCAGCCGGAACTGCAGTAACAGCCACAGCAGCTTAGGAGTAGCATCTGGAGGTGCTGGTTGTTGGTGGCTGCAACGGAAGCAGTGGCAGAACCAGCAGGAGCTGGTGTGGGGAAAAAAGGACAGTGTGAACCGAGGCACACGAACTCTTAAAGGGCCAGTACACGCCCTAAGTGAAAGTCACTATTTAAGGGTACTGTGTGGACTGGGGCCTGTAAGAGCCGTGGTGTGTACCCCAGTGATGGGTGGTGTCCCAAAAGGGGGGCGGCAACCCAAAATAGGGATGGTTACCCAAAAGGGGGCGGAGTCCCAAAAGGGGGCTGTAACCCAAATTGAGATGGTGGCCCAAAAGGGGGTGGAGTCTCAAAAGGGGGTGGTAGCCCAAGTCAGTAAAGTTGCCCAAAAGGGGGTGGAGTCCCAAAAGGGGGCGGTAACCCAAATTGAGATGGTGGCCCAAAAGGGGGTGGAGTCTCAAAAGGGGGTGGTAGCCCAAATCAGTAAAGCTCCACGAAAGGGGGCAGAGACCTGTCTAAGTGGGGATGTGCTGTTCCAGGATGACAGGGGGAGGGGGAGTGACTCCTATGCAGACTGTGACTCAACCGTAAGGGAAAGTGAGTGCAGTAAGCTGGAGCTCTCTGAAGTTATCGAGAGTCGTGAGACAGTGGAAACTGCGGATGCAGGAACGGGCGGAGCTCTGGAGAGGCAGAGTGTGTGTGGGCAAGAGTGCCCAGCCGAAAATGTAATTGAAGAGGTGATGGTGCGACATGTGCTGGCTGGGAGAGAGCAGGACCATGAGATGGAGCTGTTTGAGGAAACAGTGAAAGAGACATTCGGGCGAGAAAGGGTCCTGAGACGAATGATTGAGCACAAAGTGGAGGAGCTGGAGAAGGAAGTCTCTAAGCTCAGAGATCGTCTGTCAGCGTGTAAGAGTATGAACAAGGCTCTATGGAAAGAGACGGTGGTGCTCAGAGAGGCCCAAGAGAAACATCAGCAGGAGTGTCGCTGCTTGGCAGAAGAGCGAGATGAAGTTCCCTGAGAGCTCAAGATGGAGGAGGAGACTGGTGCCCAGCTCCAGAAATCTATGGAAGAAGAAATCCAGCAAGGGAAGTGCCATGCAGATGGGCACACAAGGGAGAGCGATGTCTTGGAAAACTGTACTAATGCTCAGGACGAGGAGGTCCAACAGTCTGTCCAAGAAGGTGACGGGTCGGGTTTCAAGTGTGTAATAGAGATACCCGAAGACCAGCGAGAAGTGTGTGCCAGTGAGGAGGTGCATGAGGCCTTTAGAAAGGCGGTAGAAGCATGTAGTGTAAACTGGGTGCCAGAGATGAAACAGTTAGTCATACTGTCAACTAAGGAAGTCACACTGAAGCGAGTGGCTGTCCTGAGAGACATGCATCTACAATGCCTCCGAACAAAACAGATGATCATGTGGAGGAATAAAGAAGCCGCTCGACGTTTGGAGCAAGCAAGAAAGGCTCAAAATCGGCTTGGATGGGTGGAAGACATCGTTCAAGTGCCCAGAGGTCTGGTGAAGAAGGTCATCGGAAGACTCGGGAAAGTGATGCAGGAGATGGTGAATAAGTCCGGTGTGACGAGAGTCAGGATTCCGGCTGATGACGAAGTCCAGGTCAGGGGTGAAGATGGTATGGTTCCGTTCCTCGTTGTCGGATCCAGAGAGAGCCTTGGGAATATCCGGATGCTCCTGGAGTATCGTGTGTCATACTTGAGAGAAGTAGAACAGCTACGACTGGAGAGGGAGCAGATCAACAGAGAGCTGCAGGAAATGGAAAGAAGATGGCCGCCACCTTCAATCCGTCGTGTTGAGAGGCGAAGAGTGCCTGATGGAAGAGGTAGAAATAGTGATGCCTCAGTTAGCTCAGTGATGAGTGACCTAAGCAGGAGAACCTGTAGTGGACGAAATGAAAATGACTCAGACCAGACAGGACGCATGGGTGCAAGAGAATTACGACGCCATACTGACTGCTGGGGACACGGGTGGTCTGACAGGGGGCCATCGTTGGTAAAAGAGGTGACAGAGTCGGATGACAGACGCCTACAAAAGGGGTCAGTAGAAGGGCCCGACTTAGAGAGACGGTTTGATTGGCAGAGACGACCGAGAAGGATCTCTGGTCGGGTAACAAGTGTTCAACCCCACAAGTTTGAACAGAGGGGGGAGGTATGTGGTGTAGTGACCCCTGATGCAGCTAGGGGGCACTGTGTATGCTCCTCGGGATATGCATGGAGGCATGATTTGTGTTGTGGTAAAGGACCTGTGATGAGGTCATGACCAGGTGACCTAACCATGTGATCCTGACCTCATCTGTGGGTGGGGTTACACCTATGTTAAGAAGTGTGCTTTGCACCTGAGAGAGAGTGTGTGGGAGTCTGCCAGTGTGGACAGGCTTCCATGTGTCCAAGGCAGGACAATACAGAGAGGTCTCTGTGACTGAAGAGCGAGGCTCCAGGCAGGAGCTGAAGCATTGAAGAGCGATATTGTATGTTATCATATGGTTTATGATGCAATAAACCTAAAGACTTTTGCATAAGATCGAGTCTCCTGATTTACCTCTGAAGCAGCCGAGTGAGTGAAACCTTACAGAACAGAACGGAGCTTACTACAGAGCTATGAGAACAGAAAAAAGCTTAATACAGAGATATGAGAACAGAACCGAGCTTATTACAGAGCTATGAGAACAGAACCAAGCTTACTACAGAGATATAGGAACAGAACGGAGCTTACTACAGAGATATGAGAACAGAACCGAGCTTACTACAGAGATTTGAGAAAAGAACCGAGCTTACTACAGAGATATGTGAGCAGAACCGAGCTTACTACAGAGATATAGGAACAGAACGGAGCTCACTACAGAGCTATGAGAACAGAACCAAGCTTACTACAGAGATATGAGAACAGAACCGAGCTTACTACAGAGATATGAGAACAGAACCGAGCTTACTACAGAGCTATGAGAACAGAACGGAGCTTACTACAGAGATATAGGAACAGAACGGAGCTTACTACAGAGCTATGAGAACAGAACCAAGCTTACTACAGAGATATGAGAACAGAACCGAACTTACTACAAAGATATGTGAACAGAACCGAGTTTACTACAGAGATATGGGAGCAGAACCGAGCTTACTACAGAGATATGGGAGCAAAACTGAGCTTACTACAGAGATATGGGAGCAGAACCAAACTTACTACAGAGATATGGGAGCAGAACCGAGCTTTCTACAAAGATATAGGAGCAGAACCGAGCTTACTACAGAGATTTGGGAGCAGAACCGAGCTTACTACAGAGATATAGGAGCAGAACCAAACTTACTACAGAGATATGGGAGCAGAACCGAGCTTACTACAGACATAAGGGTATGGTTCCACATGGCGTAATACATCAGAATTTGCTGCGGATTGGACGCTGCGTACAGCGGCAGCGTTCAATCTGCAGCGTCCAGATGTTACAGCATAGTGGAGGGGATTTTAAGAAATCCCGTCTCCACTATGCGTGCACGGTCGCATCCGATAGCAGCACAAACTGTCACTTTGCGATGGTGTGTCATGTCTATGTGGCTGGGCTTAGTTTGCCTTTTCCAGTTTTTTCAGTGGCAGCGGCTTAGTTTTGTTACACCAGAGAACTGATTTAGGTGGTAGAGGTCATGTGATCTCAGGTGTTTTTGCAATCAGTAGCGTTGGCATTTTTTAGGGGTTTTTTTTGATTGCAGTGAGTATCCTTTCTATCCTTTTCTGTCTAGGTGTAGTTAATCTCTCAGGCTGTGAAGAGGCGTCTAGGACCAACGTAGGAACGCTCCACGGCTGCCTTTAGTTGTGGTGGTTAGTCAGGGTACTGCAATCCAATAGATTCCAACCTCTCTGGTGTTTTGCCGTTTTTGCCTGCTCTCCTTAGCTACCGAAACTTAACAGTATCACCGGCCAACTGAAAATTGTATGGTACTCACAGAAGGGAAAAATAGTGTGGAAAGAAAAAAGTTGTCAGAGTTGTCAGAGATTTTTTTTTTTTTTCTGTTTCTTGCATTTTTTTCCCTCTTATTCTCTGGGTGCTGAGGAGGATTTTTTTTTCTCTTTCTCTCAATGGAGCTTGCACAGCTGTCTGGCCGTGTGGATCAGCTTGCCACTGAGGTTCGGAGTATTGCTGTCTATCTTGCTGGGTTGCCGGTTGTGGAACCTAGGATTCCCATGCCAGATTTGTTTTTGGGAGATCGGGCCAAATTTCTGAATTTCAAAAATAACTGTAAGTTGTTTTTTGCTTTAAAACCTAAGTCCTCAGGGAACGCAGCACAGCAGGTTCAAATTGTCATCTCTCTCCTGCGCGGCGATCCTCAGGATTGGGCTTTTTCCCTGACACCTGGGGACCCTGTTTTGAGTGATGTTGATGCATTTTTTCTGGCTCTGGGGTTCTTGTACGATGAGCCTAATGTCACTGATCAAGCTGAAAGAATCTTGTTGGCATTAAATCAGGGGCTTGAGGACGCTGAGTTGTACTGTCAGAAATTCCAAAAATGGGCAGTCCTAACCAAATGGAATGATGATGCTTTGGCAGCCCTTTTTCGGAAGAGGCTGTCAGAGAATGTAAAGGATGTTATGGTGGGATTCCCTGCTCCCTCTGGTCTCAATGATTCTATGTCATTAGCGATTCAAATTGACAGACGTTTGCGTGAGCGTAGAGGTATGCGCGGAATAGTGTTGCCTTGTGAGCCAGCTTCTGAACCCATGCAGTGTGATAGAGTGGCTTCTGGGGCACAGCGTCTTGAGTTTCGAAAACGCAATGGGTTATGTTTCTATTGTGGTGACGCCTCTCATGCTATTTCTGTCTGCCCTAAGCGGGGAAGACGTTTTGCATGCTCAGTTGTCTTGGGTAGTGTTCAGACTAAATTTCTGTTGACTGTTACCCTGATTTGCTTCCTGTCCACATTTTCTGCTCAGGCTTTTGTTGATTCGGGGCAGCTATTAACCTGATGGATTTTGATTTTGTCAAACGTTGTGGGTTTCCCTTGATACCCCTACGGAAGTCTATTCCCCTACTGGGGATTGATTCTACCCCTTTGGCTGAGAATAAACCCCAGTTTTCTACTCAGGTGATAATGAGGGTTGAACCTGATCATCAGGAGAGTTGCAAATTTTTGGTACTGTATAATCTGCATGACATTATTGTACTAGGTTTCCCTTGGTTACAGTCTCATAATCCTGTTTTGGATTGGAAATATGTGTCTGTAACCAGTTGGGCTGCCAATGTGTTAATGCCAACACTCCTGTTTTTTCTGCCTCTCCCCAGTCTCAGGATGTTCCTGACTTTTTGACAGATTTTTCTGATGTGTTTAGCGAAAGTAAATCTGCATCCTTGCCCCCCCATAGGAGCTATGACTGCACTATTGAATTAGTGCCTGGTAGTAAATTCCCTAAAGGTCGCCTTTTTAACTTGTCTGTACCTGAACATGACGCTATGCAGTCTTATATCAAGGAGTCATTTGAGAAGGGTCATATCAGACCATCCTCTTCACCCTTGGGTGCTGGTTTTTTCTTTGTGGCCAAAAAGGATGGTTCATTAAGGCCGTGTATTGATTATCGTCTCTTGAACAAGATCACTGTGAAATATCAATATCCGTTACCCTTGGTTTCTGACCTGTTTTCCAGGGTGAAAAGTACTACTTGGTTTACCAAGCTTGACCTCAGGGGGGCGTATAACCTTATTCGCATTAAGCACGGGGATGAATGGAAGACGGCGTTTAATACCCCAGAGGGGCATTTTGAGTACCTAGTGATGCCCTTTGGGCTCACTAATGCTCCTTCCGTCTTCCAGTCCTTCATGAATGACATTTTCAGGGATTTTGTGGATAAATTTCTGATTGTTTATTTGGATGATATCTTGATTTTTTCCAATGACTGGGACTCTCATGTGAAACATGTTCGGACTGTGTTCCAGATTTTGAGAGAGAATGCTCTGTATGTGAAGGGATCAAAGTGTCTTTTTGGTGTACAGAGGATCTCATTTCTGGATTCATTTTGTCTCCATCTGTTATTGAAATGGACCTGGTCAAGGTTCAGGCCATCTGTGATTGGGTCCAACCAACTTCATTAAAGGCTCTGCAGAGATTCTTGGGTTTTGCCAATTTTTATCGTAAATTTATTGGTAATTTCTCTGGTATTGTTAAACCATTGACTGATTTGACCAAAAAGGGAATTGGCCTCCTGATTCACTTCTGCTCCTGTTCTACGGCAAGCCTGATGTTTCTCTGCCATTGCAGGTGGAGGTTGATGCCTCTGAAATTGGGGCACGTGCCGTTTTGTCCCAAAGAGATCCTGAGACCTCTAAAAGTAACCCTTGTGCCTTTTTCTCTCGAAAATTTTCTCCAACTGAACGTAATTATGACGTGGGTAATCGGGAGTTACTGGCCATGAAGTGGGCTTTTGAAGAGTGGAGACATTGGCTGGAGGGAGCCAAACATCAGGTGGTGGTCCTCACGGACCATAAGAATCTGGTTTATATGGAATCATCCAGGCGACTTAATCCTAGACAGGCCAGGTGGGCCTTGTTTTTCACACTTTTTAATTTTGTGGTTTCTTTTCTTCCTGGCACTAAGAATGTTAAGGCGGATGCCCACTCGAGGAGTTTCCTTGCGGACTCTCCTGAGTTATCTGATCCTGCTGTTATTTTGAAAGAGGGTGTAGTTCTTTCCGCCATCTCGCCCAATTTGAGACTGGCTCTGGAAGGGTGTCAGGAGGATAAACCTGAGCGCTGCCCTATTGGGAAATTATTTGTCCCAGACCGGTGGAAAAAGAATGTGATGTCTGAGATTCATTGTTCCCCGTTGGCCGGTCATCCCGGAATTTTTGGTACCAGAGACTTGGTGAGTCGGTCCTTTTGGTGGCCTACTTTGTCTCGTGACGTCAGGGAATTTGTGCAGTCCTGTGAGACTTGCTCTCGTTCCAAGCCTTGCTCTCGCTCTAGTGGTTTGTTGATGCCATTGCCTGTGCCCAAGAGACCATGGACCCATATCTCTATGGATTTTATTTCCGACCTCCCTGTTTCTCAGAGAATGACCGTTATCTGGGTGATTTGTGATAGGTTTTCCAAGATGATACATCTTGTGCCATTACCTAAGTTGCCTTCCTCCTCCGAATTGGTGCCTTTGTTCCTTCAGCACGTGGTTCGGTTACACGGCATTCCTGAGAACATTGTGTCTGACAGAGAAGTCCAGTTTGTTTCCAGATTTTGGAGGACTTTTTGTTCTAAACTTGGTGTTCAATTGTCTTTCTCCTCTGCTTTTCATCCTCAGACCAATGGACAAACTGAGAGAACAAACCAGACATTGGAGACTTATCTGAGATGCTTTGTGTCTGCTGATCAAGATGACTGGGTCTCTTTTTTGCCTTTGGCTGAGTTTGCTCTTAATAATAGGGCTAGCTCTGCCACTTTGATGTCTCCATTTTTCTGCAATTTTGGGTTTCACCCTCGATTTTCTTCGGGACAGACGGAGGCTTCTGTCTGTCCGGGCGTTGACTCTGTTGTGGAGCGTATGCAGCAGATTTGGGACCAGGTAGTGGAGAGGTTGTCCCTCTCTCAGGAGAAGGCCCAGCGGTTTGCCAACCGGCATAGGACTGATGGTCCTCGGTTTAAAGTGGGGGACTCGGTCTGGTTGTCCTCAAGAAATATCCCTATGAGAGTTGCATCTCCTAAGTTTAAGCCTAGATTCATTGGACCTTATAAGATCATGGAGATTCTTAATCCTGTTTCCTTTCGTTTACTTCTTCCAGGGACATTTAAGATCCATATCGTGTTCCACAAGTCCTTATTGAAGAGGTTTGTCGAGCCAGTGGTTCCTATGGCTGTGCCTCCTGACCCTGTTTTGGTTGAGGGCAATCTGGAGTATGTGGTTGAGAAAATATTGGATTCTCGTTTTTCTAGACGGAAACTCCAGTATTTGGTTAAGTGGAGAGGTTATGGTCAGGAGGACAATTCTTGGGTGTTTGCTTCGGACATCCATGCTAGGAGACTGATCCGTGTGTATCACCGAGCTCATCCTGACCGACCTGGTTGCACAAATGAGGGTTCGGTGACCCCTCCTCAAGGGGGGGGTACTGTTGTGAATGTTTTGGAAATGAATTCTGAGCAGAAGCTCCCTCTGGTGGTTACAAACAGTACTGAACCATTCAATGAGGATTGGCAATCAGGAGTCACAGACTGGCTTGATATAAGGGAGGTTCCCTCCCATCATGGTTGCCGGTGATCAATTGTTCTTGTCTCAACTGTGGTTCCTGGTTCACTTGGAAGCTTGCTGAGTCTTGCCTCTTCTTCTGCTTTCAGATAAGATATTTTCTGTTTTTGTTTTTGTGCTTACCATTTGCATATTTCTCTGCATTTCTGTGAGGTTAGCCAGGTTCCCCCCCGGGGGTCTTGGGCTCCTCTCAGTTCCGCTGGAGCCACTGTTATTTGTTCATTTGCCTTTTCCAGTTTTTTCAGTGGCTGCGGCTTAGTTTTGTTACACCAGAGAACTGATTTAGGTGGTAGAGGTCGTGTGATCTCAGGTGTTTTTGCAATCAGTAGCGTTGGCATTTTTTAGGGTTTTTTTTTGGATTGCAGTGAGTATCCTTTCTATCCTTTTCTGTCTAGGCAGATTGGGCCCCAGCGTTTGCTCATACTATTTTCTGTCTGTGTCTGTATTTCCTCTTGTCTAACCGCCATTACATGTTTGGGGGCTTCCTATGTTCTTTGGGGATCTGCTCCGGGCAGATAGCTTTCCTCTTTCTATCTTTAGGTGTAGTTAATCTCTCAGGCTGTGAAGAGGCGTCTAGGACCAACGTAGGATCGCTCCATGGCTGCCTTTAGTTGTGGTGGTTAGTCAGGGTACTGCAGTCCAATAGATTCCAACCTCTCTGGTGTATTGCCGTTTTTGCCTGCTCTCCTCAGCTACCGAAACATAACAGAACTCCATATGATGCTCTACTATATGATGGGCCCCATATATAATTCTCCAGTGTATAATTGTAACGAATGGAAGCGGAGGCAGAGGTGGTGAAGTTCACATTCGTTTTTATTTTTAAATGTGGAACCTCTAGACCACGGTCCGGGGGGCTCCGAAGGGGGCGTAACTAGTGAGCCCCGGGTACCCGTAGTAAGGCCCCTCGAACAGGACCAGAATGGAATACCCGGAGGACACAGGTGCTACCTCCAGTTAGACCCCAGACACATGGCAGCTGTCCCAGAGGGACCAAAAGGTTAACAGGTGTTTACAGAGTCCGTGGAGGGTTCTCGACAGGGAAGGGTAAGGTCCTGGTCCAGAATAGATGGTATCAGGCTGGCTTCAGTGACCTTGTCACGGTCCACGGGTACGGATGGCTGATGGCGGAACGGGATGACTCTTGCGCCAGTAATAGCTGAGAATGTCCGGGTTAGCCAGATACGGGTTAGCAATGATCTGAGGAGACAAACAGTATCAGCGAAGCACAGAGACTGCAAACACAGCGCAGACAGATCAGGAACAGAACCGGATGTAGCAATGATAGAACACGTTGCTCCGGCACTCCCCTAATGGTGGAGTGACCAGATATAGTACTGAGTGTGCAGCCATTGGTTAATTAGCTATTTCAAAAAATGCACGCTGCCCCTTTAAGAGAGGCGGTGGGCGCGGCCTCGCGTCCTAAGCCGTCTATCAGGAGGCCTGCCAGCAGCGTGCCAGGAAGTGGAGGAGGACACAGGACGCCGTGGAGCAGATGGGACATGAGACCCTAGCCCACGCACAGACTGCTGCAGAGGAACAGGTGAGTGAGCCGAACAGAGTGCAGAGCCAGCGCTGGGACCGGGTGTAACAATAATGCTCCCCATATATTGCTCCAAACATTAAATACAAAGGACAGACCTTTTCTCGCTGGGCACTGCTCTACTCTGGACTTGTCAGGAAATGCGGAAGATGTCACAGCGGTGGAGCAGGGAGGTGTTGACGAGTACCAATAGTGAGGGGGTTACAGGCATTGACGGAAGTACTGGCAGTGACGGGGTTACAGGCAGTGACGGGAGTACCAGTAGTGATGGGAGTACAGCAGTGACGGGGTTTGTAGAAGGATTATTTCACTGAATTGTATTTTTTATTTGCAGCACCACCTACACCTGCTGCTGCACCACCGTCCCCCGCAGCGCCATCACCAGGGGAATCACCGTATCCAGCTACCCCTTCACCAGCAGCGACCCCCCCCTCCACTTTTGGGGTTATCATCCCCATGACCCCTAGGATTCTCTCCAGCGTCACTCCGTGACGCGTATGCAGGCTCGCCTTCAGGTAATTTACGCACATAATATAAGCTTCCGACAATTTTGACAACTTTGTTAGATCTTAAAATGTTTAAGGGCTGTTGTGATATATATATTTTTCTGTGTTTCCCTAGCCGGCGGTGCCGCAGGTTCTGGGTGGGCGGTCAGCGGATCATCAGGGGAACCGCAGTCGCACCAAAACCGTAAGTGTTAAATAGCAAACATGTACATGTTGATGTTGCAACAGAATTCCCTGTTAACTGTTACCATTACCTCCACAGAAATCCCCACTGCCCAGGACCTGCTGATGTCACACTGTCGGATGATGGCAGCCATGCATCAACACGGGGTGATGCTGGAGAGGTTTGTGGCTGCCCTAGAAAGGGGGGGCAGTCGTTAATTTTTTTTTTTTGTGTTTTTATTATTATTATTTGTATTTTATTGTTTTTTTATTTTTGTTTTTTTTCTATAAAAAAAATATATATGCCAAAAATACATATTATATATATATTAAGTTTATATACGCAGCTGTGGTGTATTATTTTTTTATATAAGGTTTTAGCGCTAGTGTGACCAGGGCCTTTAAAAGAAATATTGATAATTTTTGAAAATTTTTTCATTATATTTTTTTTACCAATGCTGGAACTCCTATGACTGCTGGTACTCCCATGACCCCGTGTGTGACAAGTAGTAACAAGTAGATGGAATAAAAATACAAAATTTTAATAGTTGTCAACAATATTGTTGACATCACATAAGAGTAAAAGACCACAATTCAGTAGATAAATAAGATTTTTATTAAAAAAATGTAACAATGTAAAAAAAATATAGACAACAAAAAAATTTAGAAAAATTTTTAAAAATTACAGCTGCTGGTAACATGGATCGTTGCCATTACCACGTTGCCTCGGTGGTGTATAAAAATAAGGTGGTTTGGGTTTGGGTTCGGCGGATTTATCCCAATTGGGTTCGGCACAGGATTGTGCGGCCATGAGTACTCCGGGAACTGCTGTCTGGCCGTAACAACATAACTGTTATTAAGGTTTCCTAATGACGCTTGAGTCAGGACCTCAAACATGAGTCTCTCTGCATGAACCCGCTGTATAGGATCCAGTGTTGGCAGCTTCTCATTAGCATAGTAAGCAAACCCTGTGATTTTTGGTTGGTCTTTTTCCGCCGTAAGGGCTTTTTTGGCAATTTCAATCAATTCTGGAGTAGCCGAGGTGGGAGCCT
This sequence comes from Oophaga sylvatica, assembly GCA_033576555.1. Lineage (NCBI taxonomy): Eukaryota > Metazoa > Chordata > Amphibia > Anura > Dendrobatidae > Oophaga > Oophaga sylvatica. The sequence goes on along the minus strand of JARQOD010000002.1, from coordinate 389,581,079 downwards.
TCCTTTTTCTGCCTGAAAATGTAAGCCGGCTCCGCACAGATGAGGATGGTGGCTCAACTGCTTCGTCCTCTTGGACCAACGCCATGCTGTCTTCTTCAGTCGGAGGTGTGGAGACAGCCTCTTCTGTTTCCTGCATGAACAAAAAACGAATGTTAAATCACAAAGAAAAAGAAATTTATCTTCACACTATAACACCCAAATACAGCAAAAATGTGAAAACCGGACTTGTAGATGGATAGGCCTCAACCGTTGAGCTAGAGAAATTATCAGTACATGAAGGGATAAATTCAGCCATTTTATCTACATTTCACAATTATATTTTTAATTTCAAGTCCACTTTGGCATGTACATTAAAATGTGTTTTAATACAAAGGTACTTACATGTACGACAGGGGAGTCCGGCTGGATCACTGGGTCTGGTTCCAACATGGAAGTCACTTGTCTCGGTACTTTTTGGTCCCTTGTAAAAGAAAATAGCTCAAAGTACCACAATTTGGGGACATAAACATCTTCGGACCCGGCTCCAGACTTGGTAGAATTCTGTACTTTATTCAGTTCCTACCTGTAAACTGTGCGGAGGGCCTGAATCCGTTTTTTGACCGATGACTCATCCGCTGGTTCATCTTTCTGCCTTTAGGTGTAGTTATCTCTCAGGCTGTGACGAGGCGTCTAGGATCAACGTAGGAACGCTCCACGGCTACCTCTAGTTGTGTGGTTAGTTCAGGTTACTGCAATCCAATAGATTCCAGCCTCTCTGGTGTATTGCCGTTTTTGCTTACTCTCCTCAGCTACCAAAACATAACAGTATCACCGGCCAAAACTGAAAATTATATGGTACTCACAGAAGGGAAAAATAGTGTGGGAAAAAAAAAAATTGTCAGAGTTGTCAGAGATTTTTTTTTCCCTGTTTGTTGCATTTTTTTTTCCCTCTTTTTCTCTGGGTGCTGAGGAGGATTTTTTTTTTATCTATCAATGGAGCTTGCACAGTTGTCTGGCCGTGTGGATCAGCTTGCCACTGAGGTTCGGAGTATTGCTACGTATCTTGCTGGGTTGCCGGTTGTGGAACCTAGGATTCCCATGCCAGATTTGTTTTTGGGGGATCAGGCTAAATTTCTGAATTTCAAAAATAACTGTAAGTTGTTTTTTGCCTTAAAGCCTAAGTCTTCAGGTAACGCAGCACAGCAGGTTCAAATTGTCATCTCTCTCCTGTGTGGCGATCCTCAGGATTGGACTTTTTCCCTGACACCTGGGGATCCTGTTTTGAATGATATTGATGCATTTTTTTCTGGCTCTGGGGTTATTGTACGATGAACCTAATGTCACTGATCAAGCTGAAAAAACCTTGTTGGCATTAAATCGGGGTCTTGAAGACGCTGAGTTGTACTGTCAGAAATTCCGAAAGTGGGCAGTCGTGACCAAATGGAATGATGATGCTTTGGCAGCCCTTTTTCGGAAGGGGCTGTCAGAGAATGCAAAGGATGTTATGGTGGGATTCCCTGCTCCCTCTGGTCTCAATGATTCTATGTCATTGGCTATTCAAATTGACAGACGTTTGCGTGAGCGCAGAGGTATGCGTGAGATAGTGTTGCCTTGTGAGCCAGCTTCTGAGCCCATGCAGTGTGATAGAGTGACTTCTGGGGCTCAGCGTCATGAGTTTCGAAAACGCAATGGGTTATGTTTAGTGTTGAGCGATACTGCTCGATATCTAAAAATATCGGATCGGAATGGTATCGCCGATATCACTAAATATCGGCGATATCCGATTCCGATACCGGAAGTCCCATGTAAGTCTATGGGAACAAAATATCGCAATTTAAAAAAACCTTTATTTCCTTGTAAACACTAAATATACACACATAGAATACATATATATATATATATATACATATATACATGTCATTGTGACATATATATACATATATGTATAGTTTATACACTTCTACATAGTAAAATATCCTCTGATTCAATTGCCGGGTAAAGCCGGCTTCTGTGAAAAGACAGAAGCACCCGACATGAAATGACACTTGGTGTACATAGGGTTAACCATGTCTTTTCATGTCGTTTGCAATCTGATTTGCACAAACAATTACATCAGTCTATGTGTGCAAAATTTCACACCTGTAGGGGTTAATTAAAGGTGTAAATTCGTTGTAAAAAAACGGACTTTTTTGCTACGAATTTACACCTTTAATTAACCCCTACAGGTGTGAAATTTTGCACACATAGACTGATGTAATTGTTTGTGCAAATCAGATAGCAAAGGACATGAAAAGACATGGTTAACCCTATGTACACCAAGTGTCATTTCATGTCGGGTTCTGCATTTTCACAAAAGCCGTCAATTGAATTAGCGGCTATTATACTATGTAGAAGTGTATGAACTATAAATATAAATATATATATATGTGTCACAAATTCAATGACATGTGTGTATATATATATATATATATATATATATATGAGGTGTAAAATTGTTTAAAAAAAATGCGTGGGCTCCCGCCCTATTTTCGCAACCAGACAGACAAAGCCAGCGAATGGGGGCAGATAATAATAGCCCAGAGAGGGACCATTATTTTTGGCCACCCCTGGCTACTAACATCTGCCCCCAGACACCCCAGAAAAGACAAATCTATAATTAGATTCGCCCTTTCTGGCACTTTGCCCGTCTATTCCCATTGCCCTGTAGCGGTGGCGAATGGGTTAATATGGGGTTAAAGCCACATTGCAATTGAAAGGTGACCTTAAGCCAGGTTAATAATTGAGAGCTGTCAATTAGACAACTACCAATTATTAATCCTATTGCATGAAATAAAAATAAAACACACACACTTTAATTAAAAATCATTTTAATGAAATAAAGACACATGTTTTTGACCATCTTTTATTTGACTGCAAAAACCATTTCCTGTAATAAAAATAAAATAAAAAAGCAAAATTATTCTTACCTATCCCATGCACAGTCAGGTCCCACGGTGTAATCCTTCAGAAAGGGTTAATGTTTACTGCAGGGACCGCAGCTAATGCTGCAGCCTCACAGTAAACCCCCAAATGAATGAGTTCCTCTCCTGGCTGACAGGAGAGGAAGTGGAAAGCTTAATTGATTGCTTTCCACTTTCACTTCAGGTCAGCCAGGGACACAATCAGTGACGTCAGAGGGAACTGATTAACAAAAATAGGGGTTCCCTTCGAATAAAAAATGGCGTCATGTCCCCCCTATTTTTGTTAACCAGCCTGATGAAGCAGACTGCTGAGCAGTGGCGTACCGTGAATGAAGCAGACCAAGCAGGTGCTATGGGGCCCGGACAGGTGAGGGGGCCCTCGACGGTCGGGTAGCTGTGCTGACACAGTACTACCAGGGGGTCGGCAGGGGAGGGGGAGCGCAGCTCTTCTATATACTCACCCTCCTGGTGCGGTCTCTGCAGCCCCTGCTCTTCTCCCACGGTCTCCGACGCCTGTGTTCAGCGGTCAGGTGGTACCGCTCATTACAGTCATGAATACGCACATATTCATGACTTTAATGAGCTGTCCCGCGTGACCGCTGAACACTGGCGGCGGAGACCGTGGGAGAAGAGCAGGGGCTGCACAGACCGCGCCGGCAGAAGGGTGAGTATAAGGGATATTTACCTGTCCCGTTCCACCGTTGCTCGCGTCCCCTTGCTGCAATGTTCAGGTCAGAGGGCGTGATGACGTCGTTAGTGCGCGCCGCGCCCTCTGCCTCATCATTCACTGCTGGAGGACCCCGAAGACAGCGGCACTCAGCAGTGGAGAGAGGACAGGTAAATATCTGAGGTGCCGGGGCCCTGAGCGAGCGGTGACATCGGCACCTGGTGTCACCCCCTGCTCAGGACACCGGCACCTGGCCCCCAGCGACGAAAGGTGAGTATGTCTTTTTTTTTTTTTTGGTTGCAGCAGCTGCGGCAGCATAAGGGCCTATACTATGGAGCATCTATGGGGGCACAATCTATGGGGGCATAATACATTTTTTTGTTTAATGTGTCCCCTCACTGTGCTGGCACTTTACATTTACAATGGCTGTGGGTTTTTTTTTTTTTGGGGGGGGCCCATTCAGACTTTTGCTATGGGGCCCCATGATTTCTATGTACGCCCCTGCTGCTGAGGCATGGTATTTAAGGCTGTTAAGGAGCCAAGATCCATGGACCTTGCCAGCAGCGTCGGACTGGAGTACCTTGGGCCCACCAGAGAAAAAATATTCTTGGGGCCCACCATCATACTTCCCAACCTTTGAAGAAGGGAAAGAGGGACAAAGGCTGTGGCACGCTGTGCCTGCTGCAGCAAATTTTAGGCCATGCCACGTTGCACCACAGACTGTCCAGGAGTTGGTGGATGCTTTAGTCCAGGTGTGGGAGGAGATCCCTCAGGAGACCATCCGTCGCGCTCATCAGGAGCATGCCCAGAAGTTGTAGGGAGGTCATACAGCATACCTCCCAAATTTTGAAGACAGGAAAAGAGGGTTATGCGCGCCGCTGCAAATTTTAAGCCACGCCCCGACCACACCCATTTCACAGCTAATCACACCCATATCCTCGCCCCAACCGTACCCATGCCGATACAGCTGACCCTCCGATGACGGTTGAGGGGCCCACTGCTGGCACCGGGCCCCCCCAACGCCTGTTCAGGCCCCATAGCTTCTGGGCGGCAGAGCAGGAAGATCGATTCTCCCTGCTCTGCCGCAGAATGTAACTGTATCGGCGTGCTGTGCACGCCGATACAGTTACTGTAGCGTAGCTCCGGGTGGGCCCCCTCAGAGCGCGGGGCCCGGGGCCACCGTCCCCTCTGCCCCGCGACCTATCCTTTCAAATCAGGGCCCACCACGCAGGAGCTGGGGCCCACCGGAGGTTTCTCCGGTGTCCCAGTGGCTCAGTCCGAACCTGCTTGCCAGCCTGATAATACCAGGCCACAGCAGTCTGCTTATCTTTGCTGGTTAACAAAAATAGGGGATCCCCTCGAAAAAAATTGGCGTGGGGTCCCCCCTATTTTTGTTAACCAGCCAGATGAAGCAGACCGCTGAGGCCTGGATTTTCAGGCTGTTAAGGAGCCAAGATCCATGGACCTTGCCAGCCTGATAATACCAGGCCACAGCAGTCTGCATATCTTGGCTGATTAACAAAAATAGGGGATCCCCTCGAAAAAAATTGGCGTGGGGTCCCCCCTATTTTTGTTAACCAGCCAGATGAAGCAGACCGCTGAGGCCTGGTTTTTCAGGCTGGTAAGGATCCAATATCCATGGACCTTGCAAGCTTGATAATACCAGGCCACAGCAGTCTGCTTAGCTTGGCTGGTTAACAAAAATAGGGATCCCCTCGAAAAAAAAACGGCGTAGGGGTCCCCCTATTTTTGTTAACCAGCCAAGTAAAATGCAGACTGCTGCGGCCTGGTATTAAAAGACTGTCAAGGCCCATGGATTTTGGCCCTCAACAGCCTGATAATACCAGGCTACAGCAGCCCCACATTTGGCGCATCAAAAGATGTGCCAATTGTGGCACTTTACCCAGCTCTTCCCACTGCCCTGTAGCGGTGGCAAGTGGGGTAATAAGGGGTTAATGTCACCGTTGATTGTACGGTGACAATAAGCCCGGTTAATAATGGAGAGGTGTCAATAAGACACCGATCCATTATTAATCCCAAAGTTATTAAATGTATAAAAAAAAGACAAAGCAAGAAAAAAGTCTTTTAATGAAATAAAAGAGACAACACAGTTTTCATTAATTTTATTATACACTCATTCCTGCGACGCCATCGATCTCCTGTAAAAAAAGAAAAAAAAAAAACCAACAGTATACCACCTGTCCGACGCAGTCCATAGTAACGACAGTCCCACGACGATCCAGCTCTGCTACATCGCAATGACAGGCAGAGCCTGTCATCGCGACGCAGCACAGCTGATTACCTGCTTCCCCGGCGGTGACGTCATCGGACTGACTGCTTTACGGCCGGATTACCCAGCAGTCACTGCAGTTATCGCGAGAAACTGCATGTGACCGCCGGGGAAAGATGATGGCGGCCATGAAGCAGTCCAGCCCGTGACCGCCGGAGATCTTCTGCCAGGTAAGTGCCGCTGACTCCTGACAGACCCGACCGACGGACACTGACAGTGACAGTGACAATCCCGATTCCGGTATCCGATAAGACGAAAATATCGGAACTAAGTATCGAAAGGCCGATAGAGCTAATATCGGCCGATACCCGATACTTGCGGTATCGTATCGCTCAACACTAGTTATGTTTCTACTGTGGTGATGCCTCTCATGCTATTTCAGTCTGCCCTAAGCGGGGAAGACGTTTTGCACGCTCAGTTGTCTTGGGTAGTGTTCAGACTAAATTTCTGTTGACTGTTACCCTGATTTGCTCCCTGTCCACATTTTCTGCTCAGGCTTTTGTTGATTCAGGAGCAGCTATTAACCTGATGGATTTTGACTTTGCCAAACGTTGTGGGTTTCCCATGATACCGCTGCGGAAGTCTATTCCCCTACTGGGCATTGATTCTACCCCTTTGGCGGAGAATAAACCCCAGTTTTCTACTCAGGTGATAATGAGAGTTGAACCAGATCATCAGGAGAGTTGCAAATTTCTGGTGCTGTATAATCTGCATGACATTATTGTACTAGGTTTCCCTTGGTTACAGTCTCATAATCTTGTTTTGGATTGGAAATCTGTGTCTGTGACCAGTTGGGGCTGCCAATGTGTTAATGCCGACACTCCTGTATTTTCTGCCTCTCCCAAGTCTCAGGATGTTCCTGACTTTTTGACTGATTTTTCGGATGTATTTAGTGAAAGTAAATCTGCATCTTTGCCCCTCACAGGAGCTACGATTGCGCTATTGAATTAGTGCCTGGTGGTAAATTTCCTAAAGGTCGCCTTTTTAACTTGTCTGTACCTGAACACGATGCTATGCGATCTTATATCAAGGAGTCATTGGAGAAGGGTCCTATCAGACCATCCTCTTCACCCTTGGGTGCCGGTTTTTTCTTTGTGGCCAAAAAGGATGGTTCATTGAGGCCGTGTATTGATTATCATCTCTTGAATAAGATCACTGTGAAGTATCAATATCCGTTACCTTTGATTTCTGACCTGTTTTCCAGGGTGAAAAGTGCTAGTTGGTTTACCAAGATTGACCTCAGGGGGGCGTATAACCTTATTCGCATTAAGCACAGGGATGAATGGAAGATGGCATTTAATACCCCAGAGGGGCATTTTGAGTACTTAGTGATGCCCTTTGGGCTCACTAATGCTTCTTCCGTCTTCGAATCCTTCATGAATGATATTTTCAGGGATTTTGTGGATAAATTTCTGATTGTTTATTTGGATGATATCTTGATTTTTTCCAAGGACTGGGACTCTCATGTGAAACATGTTCGGACTGTGTTCCAGATTTTGAGAGAGAATGCACTGTATGTGAAGGGATCAAAGTGTCTTTTTGGCGTACAGAAGGTCTCATTTCTGGGATTCATTTTGTCTCCGTCTGTTATTGAAATGGACCCGGTCAAGGTTCAGGCCATCTGTGATTGGGTCCAACCTACTTCATTAAATACTCTTTAGAGATTTTTGGGTTTTGCCAATTTTTATCGTAAATTTATTGGTAATTTCTCCGGTATTGTTAAACCATTGACTGATTTGACCAAAAAGGGTTCTGATGTGGTGAATTGGCCTCCTGAGGCAGTCTCTGCGTTTCAGGAACTTAAGCAGAGATTCACTTCTGCTCCTGTTCTACGGCAGCCTGATGTTTCTTTACCGTTTCAGATGGAGGTTGATGCCTCTGAAATTGGGGCAGGTGCCGTTTTGTCCCAAAGAGATCCAGAGACCTCTAAGAGTAACCCTTGTGCCTTTTTCTCTCGAAAATTTTCTCCAACTGAACGTAATTATGACGTGGGTAATCGGGAGTTATTGGCCATGAAGTGGGCCTTTGAAGAGTGGAGACATTGGCTGGAAGGAGCCAAACATCAGGTGGTGGTCCTCACGGACCATAAGAATCTGGTTTATCTCGAATCAGCCAAGCGATTTAATCCTAGACAGGCCAGGTGGGCCTTGTTTTTCACACGTTTAATTTTGTGGTTTCTTTTCTTCCTGGCACTAAGAATGTTAAGGCGGATGCCCTCTCGAGGAGTTTCTTTGCGGATTCTCCTTAGTTATCTGATCCTACTGTTATTTTGAAAGAGGGTGTAGTTCTTTCCGCCATCTCGCCCAATTTGAGACTGGCCTTGGAAGGGTGTCAGGAGGATAAACCTGAGCGCTGCCCTATTGGGAAATTGTTTGTCCCAGACCAGTGGAAGAAGAGTGTGATGTCTGAGATTCATTGTTCCGCGTTGGCTGGTCATCCCGGGATTTTTGGTACCAGAGACTTGGTGAGTCGGTCCTTTTGGTGGCCTACTTTGTCCCGTGACGTCAGGGAATTTGTGCAGTCCTGTGAGACTTGCTCTCGCTCCAAGCCTTGCTCTCGCTCTAGTGGTTTGTTAATGCCATTACCTGTGCCCAAGCGGCCATGGACCCATATCTCTATGGATTTTATTTCCGACCACACTGTTTCTCAGAGAATGACTGTTATCTGGGTAATCTGTGATAGGTTTTCCAAGATGATACATCTTGTGCCATTACCTAAGTTACCTTCCTCCTCCGAGTTCGTGCCTTTGTTCCTTTAGCACGTGGTTCGGTTACATGGCATTCCGGAGAACATTGTGTCTGACAGAGGAGTCCAGTTTGTTTCCAGATTTTGGAGGACATTTTGTTCTAAACTTGGTGTTCAATTATCTTTCTCCTCTGCTTTTCATCCTCAGACCAATGGACAAACCGAGAGAACAAACCAGACCTTGGAGACTTATTTGAGATGTTTTGTGTCTGCTGATCAAGATGACTGGGTCTCTTTTTTGCCTTTGGCTGAGTTTGCTCTTAATAATAGGGCTAGCTCTGCCACCTTGATGTCTCCATTTTTCTGCAATTTTGGGTTTCACCCTCGATTTTCTTCGGGACAGGCGGAGGCTTCTGTCTGTCCGGGTGTTGACTCTGTTGTGGAGCGAATGCAGCAGATTTGGGACCAGGTAGTGGTTGTCTCTCTCTCAGGAGAAGGCCCAACGGTTTGCCAACCGGCATAGGACTGATGGTCCTCGGTTTAAAGTGGGGGACTTGGTTTGGTTGTCCTCAAGAAATATACCTATGAGGGTTGCATCTCCAAAGTTTAAGCCCAGGTTCATTGGACCTTATAAGATCATGGAGATTCTTAATCCTGTTTCCTTCCGTTTGCTTCTTCCAGGGACATTTAAGATCCATAACGTGTTCCACAAGTCCTTATTGAAGAGGTTTGTCGAGACAGTGGTTCCTATGGCTGCGCCTCCTGACCCTGTTTTGGTTGAGGGCAATCTGGAGTATGTGGTTGAGAAAATATTGGATTCTCGTTTTTCTAGACAGAAACTCCAGTATTTGGTTAAGTGGAGAGGTTATAGTCAGGAGGACAATTCTTGGGTGTTTGCTTCGGACATCCATGCTAGGAGACTGATCTGTGCCTATCACCGAGCTCATCCTGATCGGCCTGGTTGCACAAGTGAGGGTTCGGTGACCCCTCCTCAAGGGGGGGTACTGTTATGAATGTGCTAGAGATGGTTTCTGAGCAGAGGCTCCCTCTGGTGGTTACAGACAGTAATGAACCTTTCAGCGAGGAGTGGGAATCTGGAATCACGGACTGGTCTGAAATAAGGAGGTTCCCTCCCATGATGGTTGCCGGTGATCAATTGTTCTTGTCTCAATTGTGGTTCCTGGTTCATTTGGAAGTTTGCTGGAGTCTTGCCTGCATCTCCTGCTTTCAGATAAGATATTTTTTGCTTTTCTTTTTGTGCTTGCTTTTTGCATTGTTTTCTGCACTTTTGTGGAGGTCAGCCAGGTCCCCTCCTGGGGCCTGAGCTCCTCACAGTTTTTCTGCAGCCACTGTTATTTGCTCATTTTCTTTTTCCTGTTTTTTCAGCGGCTGCGGCTTGGTTTTTGTTCACACTGAGATCTGATTTAGTGGGTGGCGAGATCGTGTGATCTCAGTATTTTTGTAATCAGAATTGTTGGATTTTTGTAGGGTTTTCTGGGTTGCAGTGTGTAATCTCTCCTGTCCTATCCTATTTAGTCAGCTTGTGGCCCAGCGTTTGCTCATTCTATTTTCTGCCTGTGTTTGTATTTTCATCTTGTCTAACGGCCATTATATGTTTGGGGGCTTCCTATTTTCTTTGGGGATCTGCTCCAGGGCAGATAGCTTTCATCTTTCTGCCTTTAGGTGTAGTTATCTCTCAGGCTGTGACGAGGCGTCTAGGATCAACGTAGGAACGCTCCACGGCTACCTCTAGTTGTGTCGTTAGTTTAGGAATCTGCAACTCATCAGTTACCAACATCTCAGGTGTTCGGCTGCCCTGCTGTTGTTCCTGTCCTCAGCTACCGGAACATAACGGCAGACCCCTAAACTAACTGCACAACTAGAAACTAGAAGCAGCCGTGGGATGTACCTACGATGACCTAGACGCCTCGACACAGCCGGAGAGTTAGCTAAGCTTAAAGATAGAAAGGGGAAAGCTAACTGCCCCGGAGTAGCACGCCAAAGGAATAGGTAGCTCCCACACATATATTGGCAGTGAGACAAGATGAAATACAAACACAGGCAGAAAATAGAGTAAGCAAACGTTGGAGCCCAAAACTGTCTAGATAGGACAGGACAGAAAAGAATACTTTCTGCAATCCAGCAAAACCCTAGGAAAAATTCCAACACTTCTGATTCCAAAAATGCTGAGACCACACGATCTCGCCCACGCTAAACCAGAACTCTGGTGTGAACAAGCAGCTACCCAGCAGCCACTGAAACAACAGGGACAGAGCAAATGAACAGAAATAAATGAGAAACAGAGACCAGCGCAGGCCCCCGCAATGGGACCCTGCCGACCTCACTCAGAAGGTCAGCAAAAACAAAGAAAAGCAAAACCACAGAAGCAAGCAGAAAATAACTTATCTGAATCGTTGCAGGAGACAGCAGAAAACCAGCTGACTTCCAAACTGGACCAGGAAGAGAAACAAATCACCGGCGCTACTCCGTGGCAGTTAGTTTTCCACTTTCTATCTTTAGGCCTAGCTAACTCTCCGGCTGTGTAGAGGCGTCTAGGTCAACGTAGGTACGTCCCACGGCTGCTTCTAGTTATGCGGTTAGTTTAGGGGTCTGCAACCCATTAGTTCCCAACCTCTCTGAGTGACTGGCTGCCTTGGCTACTTTTGTTACGGTCCTCCTTGGCCACAATACCATAACAGGTATATGGGCACTGGACTATGGGATGGAGGATGTGTGATGGGTATATGGGCACTGGACTATGGGATTGAGGATGTGTATGATGGGTATATGGGCATGGGACTATAGGATGGAGGATATGTATGATGGGTATATCGGCACGGGACAAGAGGATTGAAGATATGTATGATGGGTATATGGGCACGGGACTATGGAATGGAGGATATGTGTGATGTGTCTATGGGCACGGGACCATAGGATTGAGGATATGTATGATGGGTATATGGGCACGGCACTATGGAATGGAGGATATATGTGATGGGTATATGGGCATGGGACTATGGGATGGAGGATGTATGATGGGTATATGGGCACTAGACTATGGAATGGAGGATATGTGTGGTGGGTATATGGGCATGGGACTATAGGATGGAGGATATGTATGATGGGTATATGTACATGGGACTATGGGATGGAGGATACGTATGATGGGTATATGGGCACGGGACTATGGGATGGAGGATGTGTGATGGGTACATGGGCACTGGACTATGGGATGGAGGATATGTATGATGGGTATATGGCACGGGACTATGGGATGGAGGATATGTGATGGGTACGGTATATGGGAACGGGACTATGGGATGGAGGATGTGTGATGGGTACATGGGAACTGGATATGTATGATGGGTATATATCAGTTCAGGTCAGCCGAGGACTCCCTCTGATGTCACTGAGGCTGTGCAGAGTCCCCAGCTAACCTGAACTGAACTGATTAGCATGGGAAACAATCAATTAAGCTTCCCAGCTAATCACTTCCTCTCCTGTCAGCCGGGAGAGGAAATCATTCATTCGGGGGTTTACATCGAGGCTGCAGCATTAGCTGCGCTCCCCGATGTAAATCTGTTAACCCTTTGTGAAGGATTACAGCGTGAGATCTAACTGAGCGCCGGAGAGGTAAGAATAAGCTTGCTTTACTATTTTATTTTTATTACAGGAGAACAAGGGAATCGTATGGAGTACCAGTACAATAAAAGATAGTCAAAAACTGTGTATTTCATTAAAATTATTTAAAATTAATGTGTGTGTGTTTTTTTTAACCATTTCATACAATTGGATTAATAATGTAGAGTTGTCTAATGGACAACTCTACATTATTAACCTGGCTTATTGTCACCTTTCAATAGCAAGATGGCCTTAAACCATTATTAACCCATTAGCCACCGCTACAGGGCAATGGGAATAGACAGGCTAAGTGCCAGAAAAGGCGCATCTAATCATAGATTTGCCTTTTCTGGGGACGCTGGGGGCAGATGGCAGTAGCCAGGGGGGCCCAAAAATAATGGTCCCTCTCTGGGCTATTATTATCTGCCCCCACTCACTTTCTTTCCCTGTCTGGTGGAGAAAATACCGTGGGAGCCCACACATTTTTTTTAAACGAATTTACACATTTAATTAGCACCTACATGTATGAAATGTTGAACACAGACACTCATGTAATTATTAGTGAAAACCATATATCAAATTACATGAAAATACTGGTTTACTGTATGCAAATCATGTGTTATTTCATGTCGGGTTCTGTAATTTCACAAAAGCCGGCAATTGAATTAGCGGCTATTATACTATGTAGAAGTGTTTGAACTATAAATATACAGATACTAGATGGTGGCCCGATTCTAATGCATCGATTATTCTATAATATGTATGTAGTTTATTTATGAAGATTTAAGAGGCTGCTGGGGTGTATATAGAGGCTGCTGCTGGGGTGTACGTGGAGGCTGCTGCTGGGGTGTACATGGAGGCTGCTGCTGGGGTATATGTGGAGGCTGCTGATGGAGTATATGTGGAGGCTGCTGCTGCTGGAGTATATGTGGAGGCTGCTGGAATATATGTGGAGGCTGCTGGGGTGTATGTGAAGGCTGCTGCTGCTGGGGTATATGTGGAGGCTGCTGCTGGAGTATATGTGGAGGCTGCTGCTGGGGTATATGTGGAGGCTGCTGCTGCTGGGGTATATGTGGAGGCTGCTGCTGCTGGGGTATATGTGGAGGCTGCTGCTGCTGGGGTATATAGAGGCTGCTGCTGGGGTGTATGAGGAGGCTACTGCTGGGGTTTACGTGGAGGCCGCCGGTCATCTCCCGGCTGCATCGCCGCTGACCTCCGTGCGGCAGATAAGCCGGTAACGGCCGCCATCTTTTTTCTGTAATCCCACATCGCTGATTGGCCGCGGCCGGACCAATCAGCGACGCGGGATTTCCTGGACAGAAAGACAGACAGATGGGATAAGATGATTATATATATTAGATAGATAGATGCTACTGTGTATTACCTCATGTCTCTGTGTATTACCTCATATTACTGTGTATTACCTCATGTTACCATATATTACCTCATATTACCTCATGTTACCTGTGTATTACCTCATATTACTGCGTATTACCTCATGTTACTGTATATTATCACATGTTACTGTATATTACCACATGTTACTGTATATTACCTCATGTTACCTGTGTATTACCTCATGTCACTGTGTATTATCTCATGTTACTGTGTATTACCTCATATCACTGTGTATTACCTCATATTACTGTGTATTACCTCATATCACTGTGTATTACCTCATGTTACCGTATATTACCTATTACCTCATATTACTGTGTATTACCTCATGTTACTGTATATTACCTCATTTTACTGTGTATTACCTTATGTTACTTATGTATTACCTCATGTCACCTGTGTATTACCTCATGTCACTGTGTATTACCCGTGTTCAGTAAACGTGACAAGTACATCAGACACTGTAACTGACAAAACATGTTCAGTACATCATGGGCAGTTGGTGAGTCACATGACCACATGGGCAGAGTTAGCCCTGCGTCGCTGATTGGCCGCGGCCGGACCAATCAGCGACGCGGGATTTCCTGGACAGACAGACAGGATAAGACGATTATATAAATAGATATATATATGTCACAATGACATGTATATATACAGTGCCTACAAGTAGTATTCAACCCCCTGCAGATTTAGCTGGTTTGATAAGATGCAAATAAGTCAGAGCCTTCAAACTGCAAACGAGAGTAGGATTTATTAACAGAAGCATAAATCTTACAAAACAAAAAGTTATGTTGCTCAGTTGAATTTTAATAAATTTTAAACATAAAAGTGTGGGTCAATTATTATACAACCCCTATGTTTAATATTTAGTGGAATACCCCTTGTTTGCAATTACAGCTAATAATCGTCTTTTATAAGACCTGATCAGGCTGGCACAGGTCTGTGGAGTTATCTTGGCCCACTCCTCCATGCAGATCTTCTCCAAGTTATCTAGGTTCTTTGGGTGTCTCATGTGGACTTTAATCTTGAGCTCCTTCCACAAGTTTTCAATTGGGTTAAGGTCAGGAGACTGACTAGGCCACTCCAACACCTTGACTTTTTCCCTCTTGAACCAGGCCTTGGTTTTCTTGGCTGTGTGCTTTGGGTCGTTGTCTTGTTGGAAGATGAAATTACGACCCATCTTAAGATCCTTGATGGAGGAGCGGAGGTTCTTGGCCAAAATCTCCAGGTAGGCCGTGCTATCCATCCTCCCATGGATGCGGACCAGATGGCCAGGCCCCTTGGCTGAGAAACAGCCCCACAGCATGATGCTGCCACCACCATGCTTGACTGTAGGGATGGTATTCTTGGGGTTGTATGCAGTGCCATCCAGTCTCCAAACGTCACGTGTGTGGTTGGCACCAAAGATCTCGATCTTGGTCTCATCAGACCATAGAACCTTGAACCAGTCTGTCTCAGAGTCCTCCAAGTGATCATGAGCAAACTGTAGACGAGCCTTGACATGACGCTTTGAAAGTAAAGGTACCTTACGGGCTCGTCTGGAACGGAGACCATTGCGGTGGAGTACGTTACTTATGGTATTGACTGAAACCAGTGTCCCCACTGCCATGAGATCTTCCCAGAGCTCCTTCCTTGTTGTCCTTGGGTTAGCCTTGACTCTTCGGACAAGCCTGGCCTCGGCACGGGAGGAAACTTTCAAAGGCTTTCCAGGCCATGGAAGGCTAACAGTAGTTCCATAAGCCTTCCACTTACGGATGATGCTCCCAACAGTGGAGACAGGTAGGCCCAACTCCTTGGAAAGGATTTTTTACCCCTTGCCAGCCTTGTGACCCTCCACGATCTTGTCTCTGATGGCCTGGGAATGCTCCTTTGTCTTTCCCATGTTGACCATGTATGAGTGCTGTTCACAAGTTTGGGGAGGGTCTTAAATAGTCAGAAAAGGCTGGCAAAAGAGATCATTAATCCACACATGTGAAGCTCATTATTCTTGGTGCCTGAACTACTTCTTAATACTTTAGGGGGACCAAACAGAATTCTTGTGGTTTGAGGGGTTGAATAATAAATGACACTCTGAATTAACTTTTAACGTTTAAAAAAAAAAAAAAAAATTAAAACAAAAATTTTTGCTGCAGTGCATTTCCCACTTCCAGGCTGATCTACAGAACAAATGTCACAATGCCAAGTTAATTCCGCATGTGTCAACCAGCTAAATCTGCAGGGGGTTGAATACTACTTGTAGGCACTGTATATATATATATTGTATTCTATGTGTATATATCTATTCTTTCTTTTGTGATGTAAAAACTGTCATTGGGATCCATAATATGTCGGTTTTGCAAGCCGGCGAGATTTTCGTACGGATGGCATACGGATGCCATAGGGATGACACACGGATGTTTTGATGCGAGGACATCGCATCCTCGCATTGCAAACGGATGACATACAGATCACTTTTCAGGGCACTATTCTGCGTATTACGGCCGTATAATACGGTCCGATTTTTTATCGTTGTGTGTGACCCCGGACTTTGTGCAGCAGGCCTTCATGGTAAAATAGCGGCTAGGAAACCACTGCTAAGGACAGGCAACAAGCAGAAGAGACTTGTTTGGGCTAAAGAACGCAAGGAATGGACATTAGACCAGTGGAAATCTGTGCTTTGGTCTGATGAGTCCAAATTTGAGATCTTTGGTTCCAACCACCGTGTCTTTGTGCGACGCAGAAAAGGTGAACGGATGGACTCTACATGCCTGGTTCCCACCATGAAGCATGGAGGAGGTGTGATGGTGTGGGGTGCTTGCTGGTGACACTGTTGGGGATTTATTCAAAATTGAAGGCATACTGAAACAGCATGGCTACCACAGCATCTTGCAGCGGCATGCTATTCCATTTTGCATTTAGTTGGACCATCATTTATTTTTCAACAGGACAATGACCCCAAACACACCTCCTGTTAGAACCCTCTTGTTAGATTTTGTTTCTGTTTGCTGGTCACATGACCTTTTTTCCCTATTTAGTCTGGCTCCGCCCTTCTGGCTTTGCTGGACTTCATTGTATTATCTACTCTTAAGGTACTGCCACACTAAGCTATCCCGCTAGCGATCTCGTTAGCGTTGCATACTAATGAGATCGCTAGCGGGATTGTTTCTATATCGCTAAATGCGGTCACATTTAGCGATATAGTTAACGACGCTATTGCCGTTAGCGATCTTCTTAACGACTTTAGCGGTACAAAAGTACCGCTAAATCGCTAAGAAAAGGTGCCACACAGCGATTAGATACTTACCCAGCGGGAGCGCCGACGAGAAAAAAGGGTCCGGAACGATTCCAGCGACGAGCGAGATCACAGCAGGAAGCTCGTCGCTGGCAGCTGCCGCACTGAACAACATCGCTAACGGGATCGCTAAATAGTGACGTTTTTTAGCGATCCCGTTAGCGATATTGTTTAGTGTGGCATACCCTTTAAGCTAGCCGGGTGCTTAGGTGCCTTACTCTGTCAGTTTTGCTTAATCTTAGGATCTCGTAGTAATTTGTTTTCTGTTTAATTTTCCCTGCTACAATTTCTGTTAGGAGGTGTCCACCTTTTCTCCCAGTCCCTAGATCTTGTAGGGATTCCTCCCTCGCAACTATAGGTCTTCGTTCAGACTAGCTGAGGACTTTAGCGGGTCTGGTCGCAGGATCAGGTTCCCCGTTACATCGTAGGGATCAAGCTCAGTTTTATTGTAGGGACAGAGTTCCCATCTTTCCTTAGTGCTTGTAGCAGTTCATAACAGTAAGTCCAGCCAAGAAATAAAAAAAAAAAAAATAAATAAAAATCTCTAAGGAAAGATTTTCTGTTTTCATCATGGTGTCGGTTCGGGATTTGGCTGAACGCCTGCAGGGTCTCTCTCTGGAGGTGGCTGAAATCCAGCAACACGTGAGTAGTTGTTCTGGAGCACATTTCGTGGAGCCAAAGGTACGTTTGCCTGATTTATTTTTTGGTGAACAACAAGATTTTTTTTCTTTTAAAAATGCTTGCTTGTTGTATTTTCGTTTGAGACCCAGATCCTCTGGTGATGAATCACAGCGCATAGGGTTTATAATGTCACTTTTGCGCAAAGAACCTCAGGACTGGGCCTTTTCTCTGCAGCCTAGTGATCCATGCTTTGGATCAGTGGATTTTTTTTTTTTCTGCTTTGGGGTTGTTGTATGACGATCCGGATCGTGTTTCATCAGCTGAGACAGAGTTGAGACGTTTGAGACAGGGATCGGGTAATGTGGAAAAATATTGTACTCACTTCCGTAGGTGGTCCACTCAGGTGGGCTGGAACGATTCAGCTTTGAAAAGTTTATTTCTTGCAGGATTAAGTGAAAGGGTTAAAGATTTGCTGATTGCTTATCCTATACCTGGTAACTTGCAAGAGGCTATGCAATTGGCCATACGGGTGGATAGGAGACTGCGTTTAACACTCCACTGGGTCATTTTGAGAATCTGGTCATGCCTTTTGGACTTTCCAGTGCTCCGGCATTTTTTCAGAATCTTATTAATGACATCCTTAGACCTTTGATCGGCAGAAGTGTGGTTGTGTATTTGGATGACATTTTGATTTATTCACCGGATTTGGAGTCTCATTGGAGGAGCGTGCGTGAAGTATTACAGTTACTGAGTGATAATTCACTTTTTGCCAAACTAGAAAAATGTGAGTTCGCTGTACAGAGACTTAGTTTTTTGGGCTACATTGTCTCCAGTGAAGGTTTTGAGATGGACCCGGTGAAAGTGCAAGCTGTGCAGGATTGGCCTAGACCTATTGGTGTGAAATCAATACAGAGGTTTTTGGGGTTCGCCAATTATTATAGAAAATTCATAAAAAAAATTTCTGTGATTGCCAAACCTCTGACCGATCTCACCAGGAAAGGTGCTGATGCGGTTCAGTGGACTACTGAGGCCATTGAGGCTTTTGTGTTGCTAAAGGAGAGGTTCAGCTCTGCTCCCATCCTTACGCAGCCTGATGTGACTAAACCATTTTTGGTTGAGGTTGATGCTTCTTCTGTGGGGGTCGGCGCGGTGTTGTCTCAGGAAAAGACGGATGGAGTACATCCCTGTGCTTTATTTTTCAAAGAAATTTTCTGAGTCTGAACTAAATTATGATATCGGTAATCGGGAATTGTTGGCAATTAAACTCGCATTTGAACACTGGCGTCATTTTTTGGAGGGAGCGGAATTTCCCGTTCAAGTCTTCACCGATCATAAAAATCTGATCTACCTTGATGCTGCCAAACGCTTGAATGCCCGTCAGGCTAGGTGGGCACTGTTTTTCTCAAGCTTTAATTTTACCGTTACTTACATCCCAGGTACTAAAAATGTTAAAGCTGATGCTTTGTCTCGCAGCTTTTCTCCTATGGTGGGTACTGAGGAGGAGGAAAACATTTTGCAAGAGGGGGTTGTTATTGCGGTTTTGGACTCCGTGGTGGAAGATGAGATTCTTAAAGCACAGGAGAATGCCCCATCTAACACGCCGCATGGGAGGTTGTTTGTGCCTGGTACCCTGAGGAGAGATTTGTTTGTTGAATGTCATGACTCTCGGTTGGCAGGTCATCCTGGAATCTCTGAGACCAAGAGACTTGTGGGTCGCAGCTTTTGGTGGCCTGGATGGCAGAAGGAAGTCATTAAGTGGGTGCGTCAATGCACTGTGTGTGCTAGATCTAAGTCTTCTCATACTCCTGCTGCAGGGTTGCTTTGCCCTCTGGAGGTCCCTAGTGCACCTTGGACACATTTGGCTATGGACTTTATTACTGACCTTCCCCCCTCTGAGGGTTTCACTGTCATCTGGGTGGTCGTGGACCGTTTTAGCAAGATGTGTCACTTGGTTCCTTTCATCAAATTGCCCTGCGCTAAGACTCTCGCTAAGGCCTTTGTCAAGGAAATAGTCAGACTACATGGTGTTCCTACTGACATTGTTTCTGATAGGGGACCTCAGTTTGTGGCTCGTTTTTGGCGCGCCTTTTGTGACAGGTTGGGAGTTCATTTGTCGTTTTCATCCGGATATCATCCTGAGTCTAATGGCCAGACAGAAAGGAAAAACCAGGATGTTGAGCAGTTCTTGCGTTGTTTTGTGACTGATAATCAAGAGGGGTGGTCTGAGTTTCTGCCACTTGCTGAGTTTGCTCTTAACAATCATACATCCGCTTCTGCTGGTTGTTCGCCTTTTTTTTGTTGTACTGGGAGACATCCGTCTTTTGGGTCATTTTCCAAGTTGGGATCGGCTGTACCTGAAGAGGAGAATTTTTCTGGTGTGTTGGAGAGAGTTTGGACTGATGTGCGTGGTAATCTTCAGGAGGCTAACAAAAGATCCAAAGTGTATTTTGATAGAAAACGACAAGAGGTTTTGTTTGCTATTGGTGACATGGTTTGGTTGTCCTCTAAGAATCTGCGCTTGAGGATTCCGTCTAAGAAATTGGGTCCCAAGTTTGTAGGGCCCTTTAAGGTGCTTCAGGTTATTAACCAATCTGCTGTTAAGTTGGAGCTTCCCACCTCCTGGAAGATTAATCCGGTGTTTCATGTTTCTCTCTTGAAAAAAGCTGAGGTCTCAGATGGAGACGTCTCGGCCACTGTTCCCCTGGTGGTGGAGGACGGGCAATATGAGATTTCCCGCATCCTAAATTCTAGACGGTATAGAGGGGGTTTGCAGTACCTCGTCGCTTGGAAGGGTTATGGACCCGAGGATAACTCATGGGTGAGGGCGGATGATGTTTCTGCGTCTAGACTTGTCAGAGCGTTTCACAAGAGGTTTCCGGATAAGCCTAAGTCCTAGGGGATCCGGAGGATCCTCTTAGAAGGGAGGGTACTGTTAAACCCTCTTGTTAGATTTTGTTTCTGTTTGCTGGTCACATGACCTTTTTTCCCTATTTAGTCTGGCTCCGCCCTTCTGGCTTTGCTGGACTTCATTGTATTATCTACTCTTAAGCTAGCCGGGTGCTTAGGTGCCTTACTCTGTCAGTTTTGCTTAATCTTAGGATCTCGTAGTAATTTGTTTTCTGTTTAATTTTCCCTGCTACAATTTCTGTTAGGAGGTGTCCACCTTTTCTCCCAGTCCCTAGATCTTGTAGGGATTCCTCCCTCGCAACTATAGGTCTTCGTTCAGACTAGCTGAGGACTTTAGCGGGTCTGGTCGCAGGATCAGGTTCCCCGTTACATCGTAGGGATCAAGCTCAGTTTTATTGTAGGGACAGAGTTCCCATCTTTCCTTAGTGCTTGTAGCAGTTCATAACACCTCCAGGCTGTGTATGGGCTATTTGACCAAGAAGGAGAGTGATGGGGTGCTACGCCAGATGACTTGGCCTCCACAGTCACCAGACCTAAACCCAATTGAAATGGTTTGGGGTGAGCTGGACCACAGAGTGAAGGCAAAAGGGCCAACAAGTGCTAAGCATATCTGGGAACTCCTTCAAGATTGTTGGAAGACCATTTCCTGTGACTACCTCCTGAAGCTCATCAAGAGAATGCCAAGAGTGTGCAAAGCAGTCATCAAAGCAAAAGGTGGCTACTTTGAAGAACCTAGAATATAAGACATAATTTCAGTTGTTACACACTTTTTTGTTAAGTATATAATTCCACATGTGTTAATTAACAGTTTTGATGCCTTCAGTGTGAATGTACAATTTTAATAGTCATGAAAATACAGAAAAATCTTTAAATGAGAAGGTGTGTCCAAACTTTTGGTCTGTACTGTGTATATATTATATATATATATATATATATATATATATATATATATATATAATATTATGAAGGTCCTCACTGCCCCATATACACTGCTCAAAAAATAAAGGGAACACTTAAACAACAGAATATAATTCGAAGTAAATAAAACTTCTGTGAAATCAAACTGTCCACTTAGGAAACAACACTGATTGACAATCAATTTCACATGCTGTTATGCAAATGGAATAGACAACAGATGGAAATTATTGGCAATTATCAAGACACACTCTATAAAGGAGTGGTTCTGCAGGTGGGGACCACAGACCACATCTCAGTACTAATGCTTTCTGGCTGATGTTTTGGTCACTTTTGAAAGTTGGTTGTGCTTTCACACTTGTGGTATCATGAGACGGACTCTACAACCCACACAAGTGGCTCAGGTAGTGCAGCTCATCCAGGATGGCATATGAATGTGAGCTGTGTGAAGAAGGTCTGCTGTGTCTGTCAGCGTAGTGTCCAGAGGCTGGAGGCGCTACCAGGAGACAGGCCAGTACACCAGGAGACGTGAAGGGGGCCGAAGGAGGGCAATAACCCAGCAGCAGACCCGCTACCTCTGCCTTTGTGCAAGGAGGAATAGGAGGAGCACTGCCAGAGCCCTGCAAAATGACCTCCAGCAGGCCACAAATGTGCATGTCTGCACAAACGGTTAGAAACCGACTTCACGAGGATGGTCTGAGTGCCCGACATCCACAGATGGGGGTTGTGCTCACAGCCCAACACCGTGCAAGACGCTTGGCATTTGCCACAGAACACCAGGATTGGCAAATTCGCCACTGGCGCCCTGTGCTCTTCACAGATGAAAGCAGGTTCACACTGAGCACATGTGACAGACGTGACAGTGTCTGGAGACGCCATGGAGAGGGATCTGCTGCCTGCAACATCCTTCAGATTGACCAATTTGGCAGTGGGTCAGTAATGGTGTGGGGTGGCATTTCTTTTGAGGGCCGCACAGCCCTCCATGTGCTCGTCAGAAGTAGCCTGACTACCATTACTTACCGAGATTAGATCCTCAGACCCCTTGTGAGACCATATGCTGGTGCGGTTGGCCCTGGGTTCCTCCTAATACAGGACAATGCCAGACCTCATGTGGCTGGAGTGTGTCAGCAGTTCCTGTAAGATGAAGGCATTGAAGCTATGGACTGGCCCGCCCGTTCTCCACACCTGAATCCGATTGAGCACCTCTGGGATATCATGTCTCGCTCCATCCACCAACGTCACGTTGCACCACAGACTGTCCAGGAGTTGGTGGATTCTTTAGTCCAGGTCTGGGAGGAGATTCCTCAGGACACCATCCGCCGCCTCATCAGGAGCATGCCCGGGCATTGTAAGGAGGTCATACAGGCACGCGGAGGCCACACACACTACTGAGCATCATTTTGACTTGTTTTAAGGACATTACATTCCACTTTAGTTTTGTGGGTGACTCCAAATCCAGGCCTCCATTGGTTAATAAATTTGATTTCCATTGATGATTTTTGTATGATTTTGTTGTCAGCACATTCAACTTTGTACAGAACAAAGTATTCAATGAGAATATTTCATGTGTTATTTGAGTGTTCCTTTTATTTTTTTAAGCAGTGTATATAGTATGATGGTCCCCAATGCCTCCTATATATAGTATGAAGGTCCCCACTGCCCGTATATATAGTATGAAGCTCCCCACTGCCCCATATACCCATATACAGTTAGGTCCATAAATATTTGGACAGAGACAACATTTATCTAATTTTGGTTCTAGACATTACCACAATGAATTTGAAACAAAACAAATCAGATGCAGTTGAAGTTCAGACTTTCAGCTTTCATTTGAGGGTATCCACATTAAAATTGGATGAAGGGTTTAGGAGTTTCAGCTCCTTAACATGTGCCACCCTGTTTTTAAAGGGACCAAAAGTAATTGGACAAATGACTCCAAGGCTATTTCATGGACCGGTGTGGGCAATCCCTTTGTTATGTCATTCTCAATTAAGCAGATGAAAGGGCCGGAGTTGATTTGAGGTGTGGTGTTTGCATTTGGAAGGTTTTGCTGTGAAGGAAACATGTGGTCACAGGAGCTCTCCATGCAGGTGAAACAAGCCATCCTTAAGCTGCAAGAACAGAAAAAAAACCATCCAAGAAATTGCTACAACATTAGAAGTGGCAAAATCTACAATTTGGTACATCCTGAGAAAGAAAGAAAGCACTGGTGAACTCATCAATCCAAAAAGACCTGGGAGCCCACGGAAGACAACAGTGGTGGATGATCGCCGCATACTTTCTTTGGTGAAGAAGAACCCGTTCACAACATCAACTGAAGTCCAGAACACTCTCAGTGAAGTAGGTGTATCTGTCTCTAAGTCAACAGTAAAGAGAAGACTCCATGAAAGTAAATACAAAGGGTTCACATCTAGATGCAAACCATTCATCAATTCCAAAAATAGACAGGCCAGAGTTAAATTTGTTGAAAAACACCTCCAGAAGCCAGCTCAGTTCTGGAAAAGTATTCTATGGACAGATGAGACAAAGATCAACCTGTACCAGAATGATGGGAAGCCAAAAGTTTGGAGAAGAAAGGGAACGGCACATGATCCAAGGCACACCACATCCTCTGTAAAACATGGTGGAGGCAACGTGATGGCATGGCCATGCATGGCTTTCAATGGCACTGGGTCACTTGTGTTTATTGATGACATAACAGCAGACAAGAGTAACCGGATGAATTCTGAAGTGTACCGGGATATACTTTCAGCCCAGATTCAGCCAAATGCTGCAAACTTGATTGGACGGCGCTTCATAGTACAGATTAATAATGACCCCAAGCATACAGCCAAAGCTACACAGGAGTTCATGAGTGCAAAAAAGTGGAACATTCTTCAATGGCCAAGTCAATCACCAGATCTTAACCCAATTGAGCATGCATTTCACTTGCTCAAATCCAGACTTAAGAGGGAAAGACCCACAAACAAGCAAGACCTGAAGGCTGCGGCTGTAAAGGCCTGGCAAAGCATTAAGAAGGAGGAAATCCAGCGTTTGGTGATGTCCATGGGTTCCAGACTTAAGGCAGTGATTGCCTCCAAAGGATTCGCCACAAAATTTTGAAAATAAAAATATTTTGTTTGGGTTATGTTTATTTGTCCAATTACTTTTGACCTCCTAAAATGTGGAGTGTTTGTAAAGAAATGTGTACAATTCCTACATTTTCTAACACATATTTTTGTTCAACCCTTCAAATTAAACGTTACAATCTGCACTTGAATTCTGTTGTAGAGGTTTCATTTCAAATCCAATGTGGTGGCATGCAGAGCCCAACTCGCGAAAATTGTGTCACTGTCCAAATATTTCTGGCCCTGACTGTATACAGTGGGTACAGAAAGTATTCGGACCTCTTTAAATTTTTCACTCTTTGTTTCATTGCAGCCATTTGGTAAATTCAAAATCTTTCATTTTTTTCTCATTAATGTACAGAAATATAGAGATTTTTGCAAATTTATTAAAAAAGAAAATATCACCTTGGCATAAGTATTCAGACCCTTTGCTCAGTATTGAGTAGGAGCACCCGTTTGAGCTAGTACAGCCATGACTCTTCTTAGGAATGATGCAACAAGTTTTTCACACCTGGATTTGGGGATCCTCTGTCATTCTTCCTTGCAGATCCTCTCCAGTTCTGTCATGTTGGATGGTGAAAGTTGGTGGACAGCCATTTTCAGGTCTCTCCAGAGATGCTCAATTGGGTTTAGGTCAGGGCTCTGGCTGGGCCAGTCAAGAATGGTCACAGAGTTGTTCTGAAGCCACTCCTTTGTTATTTTAGCTGTGTGCTTAGGATCATTGTCTTGTTGGAAGGTGAACCTTTGGCCAAGTCTGAGGTCCAGAGCACTCTGGAAGAGGTTTTCATTCAGGATATCTCTTTACTTGGCCTCATTCATGTTTCCTTTAGTTGCAACCAGTCGTCCTGTCCCTGCAGCAGAAAAATACCCACATAGCATGATGCTGCCACCACCATGTTTCACTGTTGGGATTGTATTGGGAAGGTGATGAGCAGTGCCTGGTTTTCTCCACATATAACACTTAGAATTATCACCAAAAAGTTCTATCTTTGTCTCATCAGACCAGAGAATCTTATTTCTCATAGTCTGGGAATGCTTCATGTGCTTTTTATCAAACTCTATGCAGGCTTTCATATGTCTTGCACTGAGGAGAGGCTTCCGTCAGGCCACTCTGCCATAAAGGCCCGACTGGTGGAGTAATAGTTGACTTTGTGGAACTTTCTCCCATCTCCCTACTGCATCTGTGGAGCTCAGCCACAGTGATCTTGGGGTTCTTCTTTACCTCTTGCACCAAGGCTCTTGTCCCACGATTGCTCAGTTTGGCTGGACGGCCAGGTCTAGGAAGACTTCTGGTGGTCCCAAACTTTAAGGGTTATGGAGGCCACTGTGCTCT
This sequence comes from Oophaga sylvatica, assembly GCA_033576555.1. Taxonomy (NCBI): domain Eukaryota; kingdom Metazoa; phylum Chordata; class Amphibia; order Anura; family Dendrobatidae; genus Oophaga; species Oophaga sylvatica. The sequence continues at coordinate 389,555,325 of JARQOD010000002.1, read as the reverse complement.
TAGGAACCTTGAGTACTGCAGAAATTTTTTTGTAACCTTTTGTAACCTTGGCCTGATGTGTGCCTTGTCTCTGAGCTCCTTGGCCAGTTCCTTTGACCTCATGATTTTCATTTGGTCTGACGTGCACTGTGAGCTGTGAGGTCTTATATAGACAGGTATGTGCCTTTACAAATCAAGTCCTATCAGTGTAATTAAATACAGCTGGACTCCAATGAAGGAGTAGAACCATCTCAAGGAGGATAACAAGGAAATGGACAGCATGTGACTTAAATATTAGTGTCTGAGCAAAGGGTCTGAATACTTATGACCATGTGATATTTCAGTTTATCTTTTTTAATAAATTTGCAAAAATTTCTACTTTTGTTTTTTTTCTGTCAAGATGGGTAGCAGAGTGTAAATTAACCCCTCTCTGCCATCAGACGTACTATTCCGTCCATGTGACCCTGGACCTAATTCCCATGGACGGAATAGTACGTCATGGGCGATCAGCTGCGCTCCCGGGGGGAGCGCAGCTGATCGCCGCCGGGTGTCAGCTGATTATCACAGCTGACACCCGTGACTGTGTGTCAGGAGCGGTCACGGACCGCTCCCGGCACATTAACCCTTGGCACACCGCGATCAAACATGATCGCGGTGTACCCGGGGCACAGGGGAGGATCGCGCAGGCAGGGGGCTCCCTGCGCGCTCCCCTGAGACCCTCAGAGCAGCGCGATGTGTCGCGCTGTTCCGAGGGTCCGTCCTCCCTCCAGGTCCCCGGATCCAAGATGGCTCCGGGGTCCTGCAGGGAGGCGGCTTCCTCAGTGCCTGCTGAGAGCAGGCGCTGGGGAAGCCTGCAGCGATGTCAGAGCGATCGCTGGTGTGACAGAGTGCTGTGCACACTGTCACACCAGCGATCTGATAAAATACTGTGATGTCCCACCCTGGGACAAAGTAAAAAAGTAAAAAAAGTAAAAATAAAAAGTGTAAAAAAAAATCATAAAAAAAAAAAATATATTCCCCAATAAATTCATTTTTTCCTGTGAATAAAAAAAACAAAACAATAAAAGTACACATGTTTGGTATCGCCGCGTCCGTAACGACCCCCCCTATAAAACTGTCCCACTAGTTAACCCCTTTAGTGAACCCCTTAAAAAAAAAAAAAAAAACGAAGCAAAAAATCAATGCTTTATCATCATACCGCCGAACAAAAAGTGAAATAACACGCGATCAAAAAGACCGATATAAATAAACATGGTACCACTGAAAACGTCATCTTGTCCCGCAAAAAACGAGCCGTCACACAGCATCATGAGCGAAAAAAAAAAAAAGTTATAGCTCGCAGAATAAAGCGATGCAAAAATAATGATTTTTTTATATAAAATTGTTTTCATTCTATAAAAGCGCCAAAACCTAAAAAAATGATGTAAATGAGGTATCGCCATAATCGTACTGACCCGAAGAATAAAACTGCTTTATCAATTTTACCACACGCGGAACGGTATAAACGCCTCCCCCAAAAGAAATTCATGAATTGCTGATTTTTGTTCATTCTAACCTCCCAAAAATCGAAATAAAAAGCGATAAAAAAATATCACGTGCTCAAAAATGGTACAAATAAAAACGTCAACTCGTCCCGCAAAAAATAAGACCTCACATGACTCTGTGGGCCAAAATATGCAAAAATTATAGCTCTCAAAATGTGGTGATGCAAAAAACTATTTTTTGCAATATAAAGCGTCTTTTAGCGTGACAGCTGCCAATCACAAAAACCCGCTATAAATAGTAAATCAAACCCCCTTTATCACCCCCTTAGTTAGGGAAAAATAATAAAATTAAAAAAATGTATTTATTTCCATTTTCCCGTTAGGGTTAGGGTTGCGGCTAAAGTTAGGGTTAGGGTTGGCGCTAACGTTAGTATTAGGGTTAGGGTTGGCGCTAACGTTAGGATTAGGGTTGGGATTAGGGTTATGGGTGTGTTAGGGTTAGGTTTGTGGTTAGGGTTGGGACTAGGGTTATTGGTGTTTGGGGTTAGGGTTGGAGTTAGAATTGGGGCGTTTCTGCTGTTTAGGCACATCAGGGGCTCTCGAAATGTGACATGGCGTCTGATCTCAATTCCAGCCAATTCTGCGTTGAAAAAGTCAAATGGTGCTCCTTCACTTCTGAGCTCTGCCATGCGCCCAAACAGTAGTTTACCCCACATATGGGGTATCAGCATACTCTGGACCCCAAGAGTTATTGTGCAATTTGGCCTATTTCTCCTGTTACCCTTGGGAAAATAAAAAACTGGGGGCGACAAAATCATTTTTGTAAAAAAAAAGGATTTTTTTGTTTTTACGGCTGTATGTTATAAAACTTCTGTGAAGTACTTGGGGCTTCATAGCGCTCACCACACTTCTAGATAAGTTCCTTGTGGGGTCTATTTTCCAAAATGGGGTCACTTGTGGGGGGTTTCCACTGTTTAGGCGCATCAGGGGCTCTCCAAATGCGACATGACGCCCCCAGACCATTCCATCAAAGTCTGCAATCCAAAACGTCACTACTTCCCTTACGAGCCCCGACGTGTGCCCATACAGTAGTTTTCTCCCACATATTGGGTATCAGCGTACTCAGGACAATTTGGACAACAACTTTTGGGGTCCAATTTCTCCTGTTACCCTTGTGAAAATAAAATATTGGGGGCGAAAAAATCATTTTTGTAAAAAAAAAGGATTTTTTATTTTTACGGCTGTACGTTATAAACTTCTGTGAAGCACTTCGGGTTCAAAGTGCTCACCACACATCTAGATAAGTTCCTTGTGGGGTCTATTTTCCAAAATGGGGTCACTTGTGGGGGGTTTCCACTGTTTAGGCGCATCAGGGGTTCTCCAAATGCGACATGACGCCCCAGACCATTCCATCAAAGTCTGCAATCCAAAACGTCACTACTTCCCTTCCGAGCCCCGACGTGCGCCCATACAGTAGTTTACTCCCACATTTTGGGTATCAGCGTACTCAGGACAAATTGGACAACAACTTTTGGGGTCCAATTTCTCCTGTTACCCTTGTGAAAATAAAATATTGGGGGCGAAAAAATAATTTTTGTAAAAAAAAAAGGATTTTTTATTTTTACGGGCTGTACGTTATAAACTTCTGTGAAGCACTTCGGGGTTCAAAGTGCTCACCACACATCTAGATAAGTTCCTTGTGGGGTCTATTTTCCAAAATGGGGTCACTTGTGGGGGGTTTCCACTGTTTAGGCGCATCAGGGGCTCTCCAAATGCGACATGACTCCCCCAGACCATTCCATCAAAGTCTGCAATCCAAAACGTCACTACTTCCCTTCCGAGCCCCGACGTGCGCCCATACAGTAGTTTACTCCCACATATTGGGTATCAGCATACTTGCATACTCAGGACAAATTGGACAACAACTTTTGGGGTCCAATTTCTCCTGTTACCCTTGTGAAAATAACATATTGGGGGCTAAAAAATCATTTTTGTAAAAAAAAAAAAAGACATTTTTTATTTTACGGCTGTACGTTATAAACTTCTGTGAAGCAATTTGGGGTTCAAAGTGCTCACCACACATCTAGATAAGTTCCTTGAGGGGTCTAGTTTCCAAAATGGTGTCATTTGTGGGGGGTTTCCACTGTTTAGGCAGATCAGGAGCTCTCCAAACACGACATGGCATCCAGCCAATTCTGCGTTGAAAAAGTCAAACGGCGCTCCTTCCCTTCCAAACTCTGCCATGCACCCAAACAGTGGTTTACCCCCACATATGGGGTATCAGCGCACTCAGGACAAATTGCACAATAACTTTTGGAGTCTTGTTTCCCTTGGGAAAATAAAAATTGGGGTGAAAAGATCAATTTTGTGGAAAAAATATAATTTTTTAATTTTACGGCTCTACGTTATAAACTTGTGTGAAGCACTTGGGGGTTCAAATTGCTCACCAAAGATCTAGATAAGTTCCTTAGGGGGTCTAGTTTCCCAAATGGGGTATTTTGTGGGGGGTTTCCACTGTTTAGGCACATCAGGGGCTCTCCAAATGCAACATGGCGTCCAATCTCAATTCCAGCCAATTTTGGTTGGAAAAAGTCAAATAGTGCTCCTTCCCTTCCGAGCTCTGCCGTGCGCCCAAACAGTGGTCCCCCCCACATATGGGGTATCAGCGTACTCAGGACAAATTGGACAACAAATTTTGTGGTCCAATTTCTCCTGTTACCTATGGGAAAATAAAAAATTAGTGACTAAGAGATAATTTTTGTGGGAAAAAAATAGGATTTTTTATTTTCATGCCCGGGCATTATAAACTTGTGTGAAGCGCTTGGGGGTTCAAAGTGCTCACCAAAGATCTAGATAAGTTCCTTAGGGGGTCTAGCTTCCAAAATGGGGTCACTTGTGGGGGGTTTCCACTGTTTAGGCTCATCTGGGGCACTACAAACGGAACATGACCCCCATCAATGTTTGCATTCCAAAACGTTACTGCTTCTTTTCCAAGCCCTGCCGTGCGCCCAAACAGTTTCCCCCCCCACATATGGGGTATCAGCGTACTCAGGACAAATTGGACAACAAGTTTTGGGGTCCAATTTCCTTGGGAAAAATCAAAAATTTGGGACTAAAAAATCATTTTTGTAGAAAATTGTTTTTTTTTTTTTTCACACCCAGGCATTATAAACTTTTGTGAAACACTTTGGGGTTCAAAGTGCGCACAACAGATCTAGATAAGTTCCTTAGGGGGTTTAGTTTCCAAAATGGTGTCACTTGTGGGGGGTTTCCACTGTTTAGGCGTATCAGGGGCTCTCCAAACACGACATGGCGTCCAATCTCAACTCCAGCCAATTTTAGTTTGAAAAAGTCAAACGGCGCTCCTTCCCTTACGAGCTCTGCGTGTGCCCAAACAGTGGTTTTCCCCCACATATGGGGTATTGGCGTACTCAGGAGAAATTGCACAACAACTTTATCTGTCCATTTTCTCCTTTTACCCTTGTGAAAATAAAAAAAAGTTTGTAAAAGATCATTTTTGTGGCTAAAAAGTTAAATATTAATTTTTTCCATCCACGTTGCTTCAGCTCCTGTGAAGCACCTGAAGGGTTAATAAACTTCTTGAATGTAGTTTTGAGTACCTTGAGGGGTGCAGTTTTTATAATGGTGTCACTTTTGGGTATTTTCTGCCATATAGACCCGTCAAAGTGACTTCAAATGTGAGGTGGTCCTAAAAAAATGGCTTTGTAAATTTTGTTGTAAAAATGAGAAATCACTGGTCAACTTTTAACCCTTCTAATTTCCTAACAAAGAAAAATTTTGGTTCCAAAATTGTGCTGATGTAAAGTAGACATGTGGGAAATGTTATTTCTTAACTATTTTGTGTGACATATTTCTCTGTTTTAAGGAAAAAAAAATTCAAAGTTTGAAAATTGCAAAATTTTTAAAATTTTCGCCATATTTGCGTTTTTTTCAAAAATAAACGCAAGGTATATCGAAGAAATTTTACCACTAACATGAAGTACAATATGTCACGAGAAAACAATCTCAGAATCGCGAAGATCCGTTGAAGCGTTCCAGAGTTATAACCTCATAAAGAGACAATGGTCAGAATTGTAAAAATTGGCCCGGTCATTAACGTGCAAACCACCCTTGGGGGTGAAGGGGTTAATGAGAAAAAAAAAAAACGTTATTGAATTTATCACATGGCTGCAATGAAACAAAGAGTGAAAAATGTAAAGGGGTCTGAATACTTCCTGTTCCCACTGCACATTATGATGACTCTGTTGCACTGTTATAATGACCGTTGGTTGCGCTCTTTTATGATGACCATCGGTTGTGATTTTTTATGTTGACTGTCGGTTGCGCTCTTTTATGGTGACAGCTGGTTGCGCTCTGTTATGGTGACTGTCGTTTGCACTCTGTTATGGTGACTGTTGGTGGTGCTCTGTTATGATGACTGTCGGTGGCGCTCTGTTATGATGAATGTCGGTGGCGCTCTGTTATGGTGACTGTCGGTTGCGCTCTGTTATGATGACTGTCGGTGGCGCTCTGTTATGACTGTCGGTGGCGCTCTGTTATGGTGACTGTCGGTTGCGCTCTGTTATGGTGACTGTCGGTGATGCTCTGTTATGATGACTGTCGGTTGCGCTCTGTTATGATGACTGTCGGTTGCGCTCTGTTATGGTGACTGTCGGTTGCGCTCTGTTATGGTGACTGTCGGTGATGCTCTGTTATGATGACTGTCGGTTGTGCTCTGTTATGGTGACTGTCGGTGATGCTCTGTTATGATGACTGTCGGTTGCGCTCTGTTATGATGACTGTCGGTTGCGCTCTGTTATGGTGACTGTCGGTTGCGCTCTGTTATGGTGACTGTCGGTGATGCTCTGTTATGATGACTGTCGGTTGTGCTCTGTTATGGTGACTGTCGGTGATGCTCTGTTATGATGACTGTCGGTTGTGCTCTGTTATGATGACTGTCGGTTGGGCTCTGTTATGATGACTGTCGGTTGCGCTGTTATGATGACTGTCGGTTGCGCTCTGTTATGATGACTGTCGGTTGCGCTGTTATGATGACTGTCGGTTGCGCTCTGTTATGATGACTGTCAGTTGCGCTCTGTTATGGTGGCTGTCGGTTGCGCTCTGTTATGATGACTATCGGTTGTGCTCTGTTATGATGACTGTCGGTTGCGCTCTGTTATGGTGACTGTCGGTTGCGCTGTTATGGTGACTGTCGGTTGCACTCTGTTATGATGACTGTCGGTTGCACTCTGTTATGGTGACTGTCGGTTGCGCTCTGTTATGGTGACTGTCGGTGATGCTCTGTTATGACTGTCGGTTGCGCTCTGTTATGATGAATGTCGGTTGCGCTCTGTTATGATGACTGTCGGTTGCGCTCTGTTATGGTGACTATTGAAAAGATACCTCGAGCACACTCAAAACCAAGAAAAAAATCAGAAGATATGTGGCATACGTAGAAAGTCTTTATTTAAGCAATCCAATAAAGCTCCAGAATTAGAAAATTAGGAATTCACAGCCCCAACGTTTCGGCCTAATGGCCTTCATCAAGGGGATTTATGCTGTGATCATATGATAGACGTGCGCGGTGAAGTCCGGTGAAGCTCTGTATGGTGACTGTCGGTTGCACTCTGTTATGATGACTGTCGGTTGCACTCTGTTATGGTGACTGTCGGTTGCGCTCTGTTATGGTGACTGTCGGTGATGCTCTGTTATGACTGTCGGTTGCACTCTGTTTATGGTGTGCACTTGTCTGGTTGTGCGCTGTTATGGTGACTGTCTGTTCCACTCTGTTATGGTGACTGTCGGTTGCGCTCTGTTATGGTGACTGTCGGTTGCGCTCTGTTATGGTGACTGTTGGTTGCGCTCTGTTATGGTGACTGTCGGTGGCGCTCTGTTATGGTGACTGTCGGTGGCGCTCTGTTATGATGACTGTCGGTTGCGCTCTGTTATGGTGACTGTCGGTTGCGCTCTGTTATGATGACTGTCGGTTGTGCTGTTATGGTGACTGTCGGGTGTGCTGTTATAATGAATGTCGGTGGCGCTCTGTTATGGTGACTGTCGGTTGCGCTGTTATGACTGTCGGTTGCGCTGTTATGATGACTGTCGGTGGCGCTCTGTTATGATGACTGTCGGTGGCGCTCTGTTATGGTGACTGTCGGTTGCGCTCTGTTATGGTGGCTGTCGGTTGCGCTCTGTTATGGTGACTGTCGGTGGCGCTCTGTTATGGTGACTGTCGGTGGCGCTCTGTTATGATGACTGTCGGTTGCGCTCTGTTATGGTGACTGTCGGTTGCGCTCTGTTATGATGACTGTCGGTTGTGCTGTTATGGTGACTGTCGGGTGTGCTGTTATAATGACTGTCGGTGGCGCTCTGTTATGATGACTGTCGGTGGCGCTCTGTTATGGTGACTGTCGGTTGCGCTCTGTTATGGTGGCTGTCGGTTGCGCTCTGTTATGATGACTATCGGTTGTGCTCTGTTATGATAACTGTCGGTTGCGCTCTGTTACGGTGACTGTCGGTTGCGCTGTTATTGTGACTGTTGGTGGCGCTCTGTTATGGTGACTGTCGGTTGCGTTCTGTTATGGTGACTGTCGGTTGCGCTCTGTTATGATGACTGTCGGTTGCGCTCTGTTATGATGACTGTCGGTTGCGCTCTGTTTTGATGACTGTCGGTTGCGCTCTGTTATGATGACTGTCGGTTGCGCTGTTATTGTGACTGTCGGTGGCGCTCTGTTATGATGACTGTCGGTTGCGCTCTGTTATGATGACTGTCGGTTGCGCTCTGTTATGATGACTGTCGGTTGCGCTCTGTTATGGTGACTGTCGGTGGCGCTCTGTTATGATGACTGTCGGTTGCGCTCTGTTATGATGACTGTCGGTTGCGCTCTGTTATGATGACTGTTGGTGGCGCTCTGTTATGGTGACTGTCGGTTGCGCTCTGTTATGATGACTGTCGGTTGCGCTCTGTTATGATGACTGTCGGTTGCGCTCTGTTATGATGACTGTCGGTTGCGCTCTGTTATGATGACTGTCGGTTGCGCTCTGTTATGATGACTGTCGGTTGCGCTCTGTTATGATGACTGTCGGTTGCGCTCTGTTATGATGACTGTCGGTTGCGCTCTGTTATGATGACTGTCGGTTGCGCTCTGTTATGATGACTGTCGGTTGCGCTGTTATTGTGACTGTCGGTGGCGCTCTGTTATGGTGACTGTCGGTTGCGCTGTTATGATGACTGTCGGTTGCGCTCTGTTATGATGACTGTCGGTTGCGCTCTGTTATGATGACTGTCGGTTGCGCTCTGTTATGATGACTGTCGGTTGCGCTGTTATTGTGACTGTTGGTGGCGCTCTGTTATGGTGACTGTCGGTTGCGCTGTTATGATGACTGTCGGTTGCGCTCTGTTATGATGACTGTCGGTGGCGCTCTGTTATGATGACTGTCGGTTGCGCTCTGTTATGATGACTGTCGGTTGCGCTCTGTTATGATGACTGTCGGTGGCGCTCTGTTATGATGACTGTCGGTGGCGCTCTGTTATGATAACTGTCGGTTGCGCTGTTATTGTGACTGTTGGTGGCGCTCTTTTACACCTCTCCCCACGAAGCTCTGCCCACTCTTCAAAAACATCGATGCCGCAGACAGGACTGATGACAGACGGGATAAGTCACATTCTGGCAAAACTGAACAATCAGTGCGGAGCGTAATTATTTATATTACAAAAAGCCACAATAAAAATGTTTTATTAATAAGGAAAAAAAAAGAACTTTGTCAAGAGAAATATACAAAAATATAACAGCCTAAAAAAATCCATGCCTGACTTTGGAATGTTTGCTTCATCAAAAACTTGAGGAATTCCCCAAAAAAGCATTAAAAGGCCAGATGAGACCACTAGAATGGCGTGTGAGGAGCCTGGTTCCGCTCCAGCCTAGTGGTGTCAGTAATACGTGGTCTCCATTGGAGGTGTTCCTGTGAGGCCCTCTCTCCCGCAGCTCCGCTCACCTCAGCACGGAGCGGTCTCGTCTATAGAGGAGGCTCCGGGGAGACCCTGAAAACATCAACTCCACTGTAGACACCACCCTACTGGGAAACTACGGAGTCGCTGCCTCCCACGTCACACGTCACACATCACCGGAACATCTGTCGCCTTTCTGATGACGGCTGATGACGTCAGCACCTTCACCTTCCGATTTGCTGTAGGCGCAGTCACAGCCGGGTACGTTCTGCTGCAGCCCTGAGCGCATTGGTGGATCAGCTCTATGCCCCGCCCACCATTCGGGGCGCGAATTCCGAGGCGGCTGCGGGCTGTATTGGCGGGAGCTGTCACTGGAGAGCGCGATGGCCGCCAGCTCGGAGCCTCAGGTGAGTTACAGCGGTGCTTTCACTTGCCGCCATTTGTTATCGTGCACTGATAAGTGCTCTGTGCCCTGATGTGTGCGCGGCCGTGTACACAGCAATGCGGAGCGCTGGGGCTGTGTGTATATACGTGCATATAGGTCACACTGTGTATATATCCTTATAAGCGTGCACATCCCTACAGATACGTCAGTCACATACTATACACAGACCTGGCAGAGCCCTGTGTGACTGGCGCCTCAGAGTCTTTCACCCATACTGCATTATGGTGGGACTTTGCCATGTGACTTTGGCCAGAAATGGCGCTATGTAGCAACACCACAGCCTGATGTTAGAGAATGTTGTCACATTGCCACCTGCAAAATATCCAAATATTACAAGACTTGTGACTTTCTTGTGGCGTTAGCGGCAAATGTGCTCATTAACAATACTCTATTGTTGTAGGGGGTGAGGGGCTGCTGTGCAGACTATACCTATGCCATTCTATGCCACTCCAACCTCGGTGACAACTGTGGGAAACATGCAGCCCCAACCATTGTGACCAAGAAGTGTTCATAGCCAGGGGCACCATGTAGCCCCCCCATGTGCTATTCTTTGCAGCTCCAATCATCTTGACATAGAAGGGTTCATAACAAGGGACCACATTCTGCCCCCCATTGTGCTCTGTGCAGTCCCCCTTGCCATTCTATTCAGCCCCAAACATTGGGACATAGGAGAGTTCATAATTGTTAGGGGGTGCACACCAGGGGCCACATACAGCCCCCCCAAGCCATTCTATGCAGCCCCAACCATTGTGACACAGAAATTCTTGTCTGTGTGGCTGCTCACATACATTTTCTGTTAGGACTGGTGGCCCCAAGGTGCAGGTACTAGCAGGCGTTCGTGGTGCACTGAGTAGCCATCTCTGGACCTCCATACATGCGGAGAATGGAGTATCTTCATATGTTTGTCAGGAGGGACTGAGTAAGGGTATGTCCACACAACGTCTTGTTCAAATCCATCATAAAAACAACATTTCTGTGAACACGTTCAGTCTTCTGTTACTTTCTTTTAAAGGGAACCTGTCAGCAGGATTGTGCACAGTAACCTACAGACAGTGTCAGGTCAGCGCCGTTATACTGATTAAATTGATACCTTGGTTGATGAAATCCGTCTTGTGGTTGTTGCTAAATCTTGTTTTTAGTGAATGATATGCCTGTACTTCGGGGCGGCCTGGAGGGGGGTCTTCATATGGTGCTCTGCTTACATATTCATCTGTATGGCTTCTGCCAGGTCACTGATCCCTCACTGACCTGCCCCCTTTGTTTACATAATGAATAAATGTACATACTTCAAAAAACCCTTCTACAGGCAGGTGCCGGCCGTGGCACTTGCACTGCAGCATAATCGCATGTTTAATGTCCCAATAATAAATGTGCTTTGTTTTCCTGAGTATGAAAAAAAAAAATCAACTTCCACACCTAAGCAGTAGCAGCTATCGGTGTATATAGAGGTGATCAGATAGCTGCTATTGTACAGGTACTGGCGACACCATCTTGATAGAGAACTAAAAAATTGTCCTCCTCCAAGATGGCGCCGCCTGTGCAGTAGCAGCTATTTGCGATCACTGATAGCTGCTACTGCGCAGGCTCTTGCAGGAGGACTTTTTTTTTTCTCTATCAAGATGGCACCGCCAGTACCTGCACAATAGCAGCTATCCGATCACCTCTATATACACCGATAGCTGCTACTGCGCAGGTGCAACAGGCGCAATTTTAAAATTGATTATTTTTATACTCAGGAAAACATCAAGCACATTTATTAATAACACAGTCAACATGCAATTATGCTGCGGTGCAGTTACCGCAGCCGGCACCTGCCTGCAGAAGTGTTTTTTTTTTTTGCAGTATAATATGTAAACTAGGTGGCAGGTCACTGAATACCTAAGCAGAGCACCACATGAAGACTCTCCCCCCACAGGCCGCCCTGGAGCACTAGCATATATTAACTGAAAATAAAGATGAAACAACAACCACAAGACGGATTTCATCAACCAAAGTATAATTTTAATCAGTATAACGGCGCCGACCTGACAATCTGAGTAGGTTACTGAGCACAATCCTGCTGACAGGTTGCCTTTAACTGCTTAGCTGTGAAGCGGTTAAAATTAGTAGCATGTTTATCCTTCCTTTGGCTTCTGTTAGGAAACCGCTCATTAATTTGTAGTTTATGTAAAAAAAAAAAAAAAAAAAGAAGCTTGCTGGCGGTGCAGCCCCAGCGAAAAATAATGAGAGTACCTAGTATAGCCGCTTCAGTAAAAAGACCGCTGTTCTTTTTCTTGAAACTGCTTCACCCAGGGACACCTTGGCTGCTCCGCCAGTGTTTTAAATATACCTTGTGCGCATACCCTTTGATGTGACCATTTATGCATGTGAATCTCTCTATTGTAGTTTATGGGAGTTGTGAAATTCTAAATTATTAGTGTATCTCCCAGGATCCTTAATATGGAAAGCCGATAGCAGGCATAGTCTGCCCTGTGGAGTGGTATTTGCAGGTTCAGCTTTCAGGACTGCCTATCAGATATTTATTGCTTACAGTCATGGCCAAAAGTTTTGAGAATGACACAAATATTATATTTTCACATGATCTGCTGCCCTCTGGTTTTTATGTGTGTGTTTGACAGATGTTTTTATCACATACAGAAATATAATTGCAAACATATGAGTAACGAAAGCTTATATTGACAGTTAGAATGAGTTAATGCAGCAAGTCAATATTTGCAGTGTTGACCCTTCTTCTTCAGGACCTCTGCAATTCTCCCTGGCATGCTCTCAATCAACTTGTGGACCAAATCCTGACTGATAGCAGTCCATTCTTGCACAATCAATGCTTTCATTTTGTCAGAATTTTTAGGTTTTTGTTTGTCCACCCGTCTCTTGATGATTGACCACAAGTTCTCAATGGGATTAAGATCTGGGGAGTTTCCAGGCCATGGACTCAAAATCTCTATGTTTTGTTCTCTGAGCCATTTAGTTATCACCTTTGCTTTATGGCAAGGTGCTCCATCATGCTGGAAAAGGCATTGTTGATCGCCAAACTGCTCTTGGAGGTTTGGGAGAAGTTGCTCTTGGAGGACATTCTGGTACCATTCTTTATTCATGGCTGTGTTTTTAGGCAAGACTGAGAGAGCCGATTCCCTTGGCTGAGAAGCAACCCCACACATGAATGGTTTCAGGATGCTTAACAGTTGGCATGAGACAAGACTGGTGGTAGCGCTCACCTTGTCTTCTCCGAATGAGGCGTTTTCCTGATGTCCCAAACAATCGAAAAGGGGATTCATCAGAGAAAATAACTTTACCCCAGTCCTCAGCAGTCCACTGCCTGTACCTTTTGCAGAATATCAGTCTGTCCATGATGTTTTTTTCTGGAGAGAAGTGGCTTCTTTGCTGCCCTCCTTGAGACCAGGCCTTGCTCCAAGAGTCTCCGCCTCACAGTGCGTGCAGATGCACTCACACCTGCCTGCTGCCATTCCTGAGCAAGCTCTGCACTGCTGGTAGCCCGATCCCGCAGCTGAAACACTTTTAAGAGACGGTCCTGGCGCTTGCTGGTCTTTCTTGGGCGCCCTGGAGCCTTTTTGGCAACAATGGAACCTCTCCCTTGAAGTTCTTGATGATGCGATAGATTGTTGACTGAGGTGCAATCTTTCTAGCTGCGATACTCTTCCCTGTTAGGCCATTTTTGTGCATTGCAATGATGACTGCACGTGTTACTTTAGAGATAACCATGGTTAACAGAAGGGAAACAATGATGCCAAGCACCAGCCTCCTTTTAAAGTGTCCAGTGGTGTCATTCTTACTTAATCATGACAGATTGATCTCCAGCCATGTCCTCATCAACACCCACACCTGTGTTAATGGAGCAATCACTGAAAAGAGGTTAGCTGGTCATTTTAAGGCAGGGCTGCAATGATGTTGAAATGTGTTTTGGGGGATAAAGTTCATTTTCTAGCCAAATATTGACTTTGCAAGTAATTGCTGTTAAGCTGATCACTCTTTATAACATTCTGGAGTATATGCAAATTGCCATTAGAAAAAGTGAAGCAGTAGACTTTGTAAAAATTAATATTTGTGTCATTCTCAAAACTTTTGTCCATGACTGTATACTATTGTTATTCCATAAATGTTGCAGAATGTGCTACATCTTTTAGGCCTAATTCACATATCGGTGTGTCGCTGTTATTATAATTATTGTAAGTGGTTTATGGTGATAATGGGGTCTTGACCATAAAATGTTGTGAACCCCTGGTTTATACTTAGAATACTAGTTCTATCAGTAAATGGATACCTTGGCTCTGCACGCACAGAACATCTTAGCCACCTAAAGTGTCCAGCTTAGTGCTTTAATTAACACGTTCCTTGAACTATTAAAAAATAAATAATGCATGTGTCTGTTGCTCTTAAGCACAATCTGAGACCCCACTTTAAAAAAAAAAAATCATATTTTGCTGTGCTTTCGCTCTGACAATAATGTACGCCCAAAAAAGTTCCACAGAGCTGCAAAAAGAGTATAGTGTAATAAAACAAAACTTACTGTGCTGCTGTTATGCTAAATTATTTTTCCTCATGAGTTTGAGAATTCCACTATAAGAATACCCCAAAACTAGCGTGTGTAACTTCACCCTTGTACAGTGGACCTTTGCATGGTTAAGTTAATAAATACTTTATCGCTGCTCAGATTCCTTTTCTTTTTACTGAGTTGGTTTATTATGTCAACATTAGGTATATCTGGCCTCAGAAGATAATCGTATTGGACCAAAAGTCTTGGAGAGCGATTCAGATAGTGGCCAAGGGAGCTGCAGAATGGGTTCTCCTGGAGACCAGCAGGAAAGTATGGACTTACTGGAGAATGAAGGTACTTTACATAGATTTAGAGCAGACCTGCATGCTCGTGTTGCATATGATTGAATAAATACTTGTTATTCCTATTAAATGACAAAACTTGATCTTTTCTTAGAATTCTGCATTTAGCCATTCCTGTTATTCCATACTGGGAATGTAACAAACTGATACATGAGTGTTAGGGTACCGTCACACTCAGCGTCGACGCAGCAGTGATCCTGACAACGATACGACCTGGCAGGGATCGTTGTTGCGTCGCTATGTGGTAGCTGGTGAGATGCCAAACAGTCAGATCTTCCCAAGGACGCAGCAACGATCGGCGACCCGTAGCGACCTGTGTAACGATGTGTCTCCTATGTGTCTCAGTGCTGAGTCGCTAATGTTTGGCAATTGTGTGGGCTCTGCAGAAACTGCAACCATACCTCTATGGGCGCAACTTCACAGTGATAACAGATCATAACCCATTGAGTTGGCTTAACAGAGCAGCTGGGGACAACGGGAAATTGCTTAGATGGAGCCTGATATTACAGCAAAATGATTTCACAATTCAACATAAGAAAGGAGTCGATTACGGCAATGCTGATGGCCTATCTCGCCAAGGTGGGGCAGATCCAGATACGCGCTCGGGAGCTGACCTGTAAGTCAACCCCCATGCACGTTCATAAGGAGGGAGGTGTAGTGAAATATGTTGTATTGTAGTGAAATATGTATATGTATTCATATATATGACCAGCAGTAAGTGACGTTTGTCTAAAGGCACTGCCACACTTAGCGATCGCACCAGCGATCACGACAACGACACGACCTGGCGAGATCGCTAGTGCGATCGCTATGTGATTGCTAGTTAGATTCCAAACACAACTCATCAGCGATCTGTGATTCCAAACACAGCTCATCAGCGATCTGTATAACGACCTCTGCGGTCGTTGGGAAAACCTAGTCCCACCTGCGACGCTGGTGAAGTCGTTCATAAAGGGTGTCACACTCAGGGATTCAGGCTCACCAGCGGGACACCAACGACCAAAAAACGGCTCAGAACGTTCATAAGCAATCAGCGACATCTCAGCAGGGGCCACATCGCTGCTACATGTCCCACACAGCTAAGTCGCTAATGAGATCGCTACTGCGTCATAAATGGTGACGCAGTAGCGATCTCGCTTAGTGTGGCATACCCTTTAGGCTGCAGCTCTCCACACAGGTCATGACCTCATGTTAGCCTGACTGGCAGTCTCCTAGTCTCCAATCTCTCCAGGGTGCCTTCCTGAGAGCACATAGAATTGGAGCATTTCACACCTTCTGGTTCTTTTGAAGTTAAGGTACTGCCACACTTAGCGATCTCGTTAGCGATCTCGTTAACGACGCAAGCTAACGAGATCGTTGGTGTGATCTCTTTTAGGTCGCTAGTAGCTGCCAAACAGGAGATCTCATAAACAACTCATCAGCGGTCAGCGATCTCTTTAACGACTTTGGCGGTCGTTAGGATCTGTCATTAGCATGTACTGAGCGCTTCTGATTCATAGGAATTTCCAGCATCGCTCCTGCTCTCTGCGTCCTGCTAGCCTGCTTTGCAACTTCTGCGATCCTCTCTGTGACGCAAAAGAGAACTTACAGATATTGCGATCCACTCCGTGACGCTAAAAACAGTCATATGCGTCACAAACTAGGTCACTCGTCGTTCGCAAAAGGTGCCAAACATAGCGATATAGGCTCACCAGCAGGACGCCAACGATCAAAAAACGGTCCAGAACGCTGAACGATCAGCAACATCACAGCAGGGGCCACATCGTTGCTACATGCCACACACAACGAGGTCGCTAACGAGATCGCTAAATAGTGACGTTTTAGCGATCTCGTTAGCGATCTCGTTTAGTGTGGCATACCCTTTAGATGTCAATGCTTGCTATCTATGGGAAAGTTTGCACCAGAGGTTCAGAGAGAAAATAATGTATTCATTGGTAGCATGGCATGATCCACTCACAAACCAGCAATTAGAATATTATAATGAGAGGCTGGTCTAGAAATTGGATTCCCAAGTCATATCTATAAATTAGACTTCCACACAAAAGAACTGTGTCGCAAGATCCTTGGTAAAAGGTGTCAAACACACCGATGCATGCTACCCAGCGGGATCTCAAAGACCAAAGAAAGGTCCAGGCCTTTCTGACACGACCAGCGATGTCACTGCAGGTACCTGATCGCTGGTAAGTGTCAAACTTATCGAGATCGCTGCTGAGATCGCTGTTGCGTCACAAAACTTGTGACTCAGCAGCGATCTCACTAGCGATCTCGCTTAGTGTGACGGGGTCTTTACGCTTCCTCTTCCATATTACAGTACACACTGTGAGTATTGATTGGACAGTCAGTGTATTGATTGTAAGACACACCTTAGGCCTCTTTCACACATCAGTTTTTTGCCATCAGTCACAATCCGTCGTTTTGTGAAAAAAAAACGGATCCAGCAATTGATGCTGCAGGATCCGTTTTTTTCTCATAGACTTGTATTAGCGACGGATGGCCTTGCGTTTCGGATCCGTCGCAAATTTTGTGTCCGTTGGTATGTTCATACAGTTCTACATAGCATAATATCCGCTAAATCAATTGTCGGCTTCTGTAAAATTATTACGGAACCCGACATGAAATGACACATGGTTTACATACAGTAAACCATTTCATTTCATTCAGTTTTATATATGTTTTAGACTAATAATTAGATGATTGTATGTGTGCAAAATTTTGCACATGTAGGTGTTAATTTAATATGTAAATTCGTTGTAATTAAATGCGTGGGCTCCCGCGTTATTTTCTCTGCCAGACAGGGAAAGCCAGTGACCAAGGACAGATATTACTAAGCCTTGATAGGGACCATTATTTTTGCCCCCCCCCCCCAGAAAAGACACATCTATTATTAGATGCGCCTTTTCTAGCGCCTAGCCTCTCTATTCCCATTGCCTTTAGCTCTGGCTGATGGGTTAATAAGGGGTTAATGTCACCTTGCTATTGGAAGGTGACATTAATCTGGGTCAATATTGGAGAGGTGTCAATTAGACAACTATCCATTATTAACCCCTTTAACCCCAACGGTGGTTTGCACGTTAATGATGGGACAATTTTTACAATTCTGACAACTGTCTCTTTATGAGGTTATAACTCTGGAACGCTTCAACGGATCTTCGCGATTCTGAGATTGTTTTCTCGTGACATATTGTACTTCACGTTAGTGGTAAAATTTCTTCGAAATAACTTGTGTTTATTTTTGAAAAAAACGCAAATATGGTGAAAATTTAGCAATTTTCAAACTGAATTTTTATTCCTTTAAAACAGAGAAATATGTCACACTGAATAGTTAATAAATAACATTTCCCACATGTCTACTTTACATCAGCACAATTTTGGAACCCAATTTATTTTTTTTTGTTAAGAAATTATAAGGGTTAAAATTTGACCAGCGACTTCTAATTTTTACAACAAAATTTACAAAGACATTTTTTTTTAGGGACCACCACACATTTGAAGTCACTGTGAGGGGTCTATATGGCAGAAAATACCCAAAAGTGACCCCATTCTTAAAACTGCACCCCTCAAGGTACTCAAAACCACATTCAAGAAGTTTATTAACCCTTCAGGTGCTCCACAGGAGCTGAAGCAACGTGGAAGGAAAAAATTAACATAAATAACATTTAACTTTAGTCACAAAAATGATCTTTAACAAACATTTGTTTTATTTTCACAAGGGCAAAAGGAGAAAATGGACAAAGTTGTGCAATTTCTCCTTGAGTACGCCAATACCCCATATGTGGGGAAAAACCACTGTTTGGGCGCACGGCAGAGCTTGTAAGGGAAGGAGCGCAGTTTGACTTTTTCAAACCAAAATTGGCTGGAATTGAGATTGGACGCCA
Organism: Oophaga sylvatica; assembly: GCA_033576555.1. Lineage (NCBI taxonomy): Eukaryota > Metazoa > Chordata > Amphibia > Anura > Dendrobatidae > Oophaga > Oophaga sylvatica. Next base: position 389,536,740 of record JARQOD010000002.1, on the reverse strand, counting down.
TGTCGCGTTTGGAGAGCCCCTGATGCGCCTAAACAGTGGAAACTGTTATGCATTGGTATCCGAGGAGGATGATAGAAAAATAGGCCAGGCAACCAAACACCCAGAGAGGTTGGTAACTTAGCGGATGGCAGACCCCTAAACTGACAACACAACTAGAATTAGCCGTGGGACGTACCTACGATGCCCTAGATGACTCGACACAGCCAGAGAGTTAACTAAGCCTAAAGAGAGAAAGGGGAAAGCTAAACTGCCCCGGAGTAGAGCCCCAAAGGAATAGATAGCCCCCAAACATATATTGCCAGTGAGACAGATGAAATACAAAACACAGGCAGAAAATAGAGTAAGCAAATGCTTGGGCCCAAACTGTCTGGATAGAACAGGACAGGAAAGGATACTGTCTGCAATCCCGCAAAAACCCTAAGAAAAATTCCAACACGTCTGATATGCAAAAAATACTGAGGCCACACGACCTCTCCCCCACTAAATCAGAACTCTGGTGCGAACTGGACGCAAAACAACAGATACTGAAATAACAGGAGACTAACAATACAGAAAAGAGTGACAAAAGCTGTGGCTAAGGAAAACAGAGTCCAGCACAGGTCCCAGCAGGGAACCCGGCTGAACTTACACCAGCAAGGCAGAGAACAGAGAAAAGCAAAAAGGGAAAAAATGCCACAGATAAAAACAGACCAATAACTTATCTGAAAGATGCAGGACAAAGCAGGGAGCAAGCAGAGTTCCAGAAGGCTCAGTAAGCAAACCAAATCACCGGCAACCACCAAGGGAAGGCTGCTCACTTATATCTTTCCAGTCAGTTACACCTGATCTCCAATCATCCACTTCAGGTGATTGACTTCTGTCAGCCAGACCAGCTCCATTACTAGCAGCAACCACCAGAGGGAGCCCAAACTCAGAAGCCTGATGTTCAGGAGATAAGACGGGAAATAACCACTAACACCAGATCAAAAGTGTTCACAAGAGGAAACCCCCCACAAGTGACACCATTTTGGAAACTAGACCCCCTATGGAACTTATTTAGATCTGTTGTGAGCACTTTGAACCCCCAAGTGTTTCACAAAAGTTTATAATGCCTGGGTGTGAAAAGAAAAAACAATTTTCCACAAAAATGATTTTTTAGTCCCCAATTTTTGATTTTTCCCAAGGAAATTGGACCCCAAAACTTGTTGTCCAATTTGTCCTGAGTACGCTGATACCCCATATGTGGGGGGAAAAACTGTTTGGGCGCACGGCAGGGCTTGGAAAGGATGTAACGTTTTGGAATGCAGAAGTTGATGGGTGTCATGTTCCGTTTGCAGAGCCCCAGATGTGCCTAAACAGTGGAAAGCTCCCTACAAGTGACCCCATTTTGGAAACTGGACCCCCTAAGGAACTTATCTAGATCTGTGGTGAGCACTTTGAACCCCCAAGTGCTTTTCACAAGTTTATAATGCCCGGGCATGAAAATGAAAAATCCGGGGGACTTCCGGTTCCTACGCTGAGGATGTAGCATGCTGAAGTAGCAGCTCCCACACCAGACAGAAGTCCTACTAACAAATCTGCCAACATCTGTACCTGTTAGGGCCCCGTCTCACATAGCGAGATCGCTGCTAAACAGCGATCTCAGCAGCGATCTCTCTATGTCTGACACGTACCAGCGATCAGGCCCCTGCTGTGAATCGCTGGTCGTGTCAGAAATGCCAGGACTTTTTTTCGCTGCGTGTGACAGGCAGGAGACCAGCGATCTACTGGTAACCAAGGTACACCTCGGGTTTCCAGGAGCGGGGCTGTGCCTGGAAACCCGACGTGTACGTTGGATACCAGCGCACTGCTGCAGGGGAGCTGGTAACCAAGGTACACGTCGGGTTTCCAGGCACCGCGCAGCGCCTGGAAACCCGACGTGTACCTTGGTTACCAGCTCCCTGCATCAGCGCGCTGGTATCCAACGTACACTGCGGGTAACTAGGCGACGTTACCCACAGTGTCGCTGTCCTGAATGCTGCCTGAGCTGCCTGTTTGGCAGCTCAGCAGCGATCATGTAGTGACACACCAGCGATCCTGATCGTTGTCGGGATCGCTGGTGTGTCGTTATGTGAGACGGGGCGCTTAGACAAGAAAAAGACAGATTACCACTGGCCCCCACTCCACATCACCCAAAAAGGTCAGTCACCATGTTCCTGGACCACTCCTGAGGGTCCTGACCAGCTGCCCACCCATGTGCTGGGAGCGAGCACTAGGGGAGGGGCTGCTATCTCCCTCCAGGGTAACCCACAGCAAAACAACCCACTGTGATTAAAGGGACAATCCCAGACTATCCACACACAGAAACCCCCCCCCCCCCAGCCCCCCAGGACCACAAAAGCACCACTTACCAGAGTTTTTCATAGCAGTTTTCCTGCTTTTTCAGTACAGTTAACCCCTCTCTGACATTAGACGTACTATCCCGTCCATAAAACCCGTGCCATTCTGACCATGGACGGGATAGTACGTCATAGGCGATTAGCTGCGCTCCCCGAGGGAGCGCAGCTAATCGCCGCCGGGTGTCAGCTGATTATCACAGCTGACACCCGTGACTGTGTGTCAGGAGCGGTCACGGACCGCTCCCGGCACATTAACCCCTTGCACACCGCGATCAAACATGATCGCGGTGTACTGGGGGCACAGGGGAGGATCGCGCAGTGTGGGGGCTCCCTGCGCGCCCCCCTGAGACCCTCAGACCAGCGCGATGTGATCGCGCTGCTCTGAGGGCTTCCTCCCTCCCAGGACCCGGATCCAAGATGGCGCTGGGGTCCTGGAGGGAGGCGGCTTCCTCAGTGCCTGCCGAGAGCAGGCACTGAGAAGCCTGCTGCACTGCCTGAGCGATCGCTGGTGTGACAGAGTGCTGTGCACACTGTCACACCAGCGATCTGATGAAATACAGTGATGTCCCACCCTGGGACAAAGTAAAAAAGTAAAAAAAGTAAAAATAAACATGTGTAAAAAAAAATCCAAAAAAAAAAAAAAAAAAAATATTCCCCAATAAATTCATTACTTATTGTAAATAAAAAAAATAAAACAATAAAAGTACACATATATGGTATCGCCGCGTCCGTAACGACCTTCCCTATAAAAATGTCCCACTAGTTAACCCCTTTTGTGAACCCCTTAAAAAATAAAAAATAAAAACGAAGCAAAAAATCAGTGCTTTATCATCATACCGCCGAACAAAAAGTGGAATAACACGCGATCAAAAAGACGGATATAAATAAACATGGTACCGCTGAAAACGTCATCTTGTCCCGCAAAAAACGAGCCGTCACACAGCATCATCAGCAAAAAAATAAAAAAGTTATAGCTCGCAGAATAAAGCGATGCAAAAATAATTATTTTTTATATAAAATTGTTTTTATTCTATAAAAGCGCGAAAACATAAAAAAATGATATAAATGAGGTATCGCCATAATCGTACTGACCCGAAGAATAAAACTGCTTTATCAATTTTACCACACGCGGAACAATAAAAACGCCTCACCCAAAAGAAATTCATGAATTGCTGATTTTTGTTCATTCTAACCTCCCAAAAATCGAAATAAAAAGCGATCAAAAAATGTCACGTGCTCAAAAATGGTACCAATAAAAGCGTCACCTCGTCCCGCAAAAATTAAGACCTCACATGACTCTGTGGGCCAAAATATGCAAAAATTATAGCTCTCAAAATGTGGCGATGCAAAAAACTACTTTTTGCAATAAAAAGCGTCTTTTAGCGTGACAGCTGCCAATCATAAAAACCGCTATAAATAGTAAATCAAACCCCCCTTTATCACCCCCTTAGTTAGGGAAAAATAATAAAATAAAAAAAATGTATTTATTTCCATTTTCCCATTAGGGTTAGGGTTAGGGTTTCGGCTAAAGTTAGGGTTAGGGTTGGCGCTAAAGTTAGGATTAGGGTTAGAGTTTGGATTAGGGTTAGGGTTGGGATTAGGGTTGGGACTAGGGTTAGGGGTGTGTTGGGGTTAGGGTTGGAGTTAGAATTGGGGGGTTTCCGCTGTTTAGGCACATCAGGGGCTCTCCAAATGTGACATGGCGTCTGATCTCCATTCCAGCCAATTCTGCTTTGAAAAAGTCAAACGGTGTTCCTTCACTTCTGAGCTCTGCCATGCGTCCAAACAGTAGTTTATCCCCACATATGGGGTATCAGCGTACTCTGGACCCCAAGAGTTATTGTGAAATTTGTCCTATTTCTTCTGTTACCCTTGGGAAAATAAAAAACTGGGGGCGAAAATATTATTTTTGTAAAAAAAATAAGATTTTTTTGTTTTTACGGCTGTACATTATAAACTTCTGTGAAGCACTTGGGGCTTCATAGCGCTCACCACACATCTAAATAAGTTCCTTGTGGGGTCTATTTTCCAAAATGGGGTCACTTGTTGGGGATTTCCACTGTTTAGGCGCATCAGGGGCTCTCCAAATGCGACATGACGCCCCCAGACCATTCCATCAAAGTCTGCAATCCAAAACGTCACTACTTCCCTTTCCGAGCCCTGACATGCGCCCATACAGTAGTTTTCTCCCACATATTGGGTATCAGCGTACTCAGGACAAATTGGACAACAACTTTTGGGGTCCAATTTCTCCTGTTACCCTTGTGAAAATAAAATATTGGGGGCGAAAAAATCATTTTTGTAAAAAAAAAAAGGATTTTTTATTTTTACGGCTGTGCGTTATAAACTTCTGTGAAGCACTTCGGGGTTCAAAGTGCTCACCACACATCTAGGTAAGTTCCTAGTGGGGTCTATTTTCCAAAATGGGGTCACTTGTGGGGGGTTTCCACTGTTTAGGCGCATCAGGGGCTCTCCAAATGCGACATGACGCCCCAGACCATTCCATCAAAGTCTGCAATCCAAAACGTCACTACTTCCCTTTCCGAGCCCTGACATGCGCCCATACAGTAGTTTTCTCCCACATATTGGGTATCAGCGTACTCAGGACAAATTGGACAACAACTTTTGGGGTCCAATTTCTCCTGTTACCCTTGTGAAAATAAAATATTGGGGGCGAAAAAATCATTTTTGTAAAAAAAAAAAGGATTTTTTATTTTTACGGCTGTGCGTTATAAACTTCTGTGAAGCACTTCGGGGTTCAAAGTGCTCACCACACATCTAGATAAGTTCCTTGTGGGGTCTATTTTCCAAAATGGGGTCACTTGTGGGGGGTTTCCACTGTTTAGGCGTATCAGGGGCTCTCCAAATGCGACATGACGCCCCCAGACCATTCCATCAAAGTCTGCAATCCAAAACGTCACTACTTCCCTTCCGAGCCCTGACGTGCACCCATACAGTAGTTTTCTCCTACATATTGGGTATCAGCGTACTCAGGACAAATTGGACAACAACTTTTGGGTTCCAATTTCTTCTGTTACCCTTGTGAAAATAAAATATTGGGGGCGAAAAAATCATTTTTGTAAAAAAAAAAAAGGATTTTTTATTTTAAGGCTGTACGTTATAAACTTTAGTGAAACACCTGGGGGTTCAAAGTTCTCACCACACATCTAGATAAGTTCCTTGAGGGGTCTAGTTTCCAAAATGGTGTCATTTGTGGGGGGTTTCCACTGTTTAGGCAGATCAGGAGCTCTCCAAACACGACATGGCGTCCAGCCAATTCTGCGTTGAAAAAGTGAGACGGCGCTCCTTCCCTTCCAAACTCTGCCATGCACCCAAACAGTGGTATACCCCCACATATGGGGTATCAGTGTACTCAGGACAAATTGCACAATAACTTTTGGAGTCTTGTTACCCTTGGAAAAATAAAAATTCGGGTGAAAAGATCATTTTTGTGGAAAAAATATGATTTTTAAATTTTACGGCTCTACGTTATAAACTTGTGTGAAGCACTTGAGGGTTCAAATTGCTCACCAAAGATCTAGATAAGTCCCTTAGGGGGTCTAGTTTCCCAAATGGGGTCATTTGTGGGGGGTTTCCACTGTTTAGGCACATCAGGGGCTCTCCAAATGCAACATGGCATCCAATCTCAATTCCAGCCAATTTTGGTTGGAAAAAGTCAAATGGTGCTCCTTCCCTTCCGAGCTCTGCCGTGCGCCCAAACAGTGGTTCCCCCCCACATATGGGGCATCAGCGTACTCAGGACAAATTGGACAACAACTTATGTGGTCCAATTTCTCCTGATACCCTTGGGAAAATAAAAAATTAGTGACTAAAAGATAATTTTTGTGGGAAAAAAATAGGATTTTTTATTTTCATGCCCGGGCATTATAAACTTGTGTGAAGCACTTGGGGGTTCAAAGTGCTCACCAAAGATCTAGATAAGTTCCTTAGGGGGTCTAGTTTCCAAAATGGGGTCACTTGTTGGGGATTTCCACTGTTTAGGCTCATCTGGGGCACTGCAAACGGAACATGACCCCCATCAACGTCTGCATTCCAAAACGTTACTACTTCCTTTCCAAGCCCTGCCGTGCGCCCAAACAGTTTTCCACCCCCACATATGGGGTATCAGCGTACTCAGGACAAATTGGACAACAACTTTTGGGGTCCAATTTCCTTGGGAAAATTCAAAAATTTAGGACTAAAAAATCATTTTTGTGGAAATTTTTTTTTTTTTTTTCACACCCAGGCATTATAAACTTTTGTGAAACACTTGGGGGTTCAAAGTGCTCACAACAGATCTAGATAAGTACCTTAGGGGGTCTAGTTTCCAAAATGGTGTCACTTGTGGGGGGTTTCCACTGTTTAGGCGCATCAGAGGTTCTCCAAGCGCGACATGGCGTCCAATCTCAACTCCAGCCAATTTTAGTTTGAAAAAGTCAAACGGTGCTCCTTCCCTTACGAGCTCTGCCGTGTGCCCAAACAGTGGTTTTCCCCCACATATGGGGTATTGGCGTACTCAGGAGAAATTGCATAACAACCTTATCTGTCCATTTTCTCCTTTTACCCTTGTGAAAATAAAAAAAAAGTTTGTAAAAGATCATTTTTGTGGCTAAAAAGTTAAATATTCATTTTTTCCTTCCACGTTGCTTTAGTTCCTGTGAAGCACCTGAAGGGTTAATAAACTTCTTGAATGTGGTTTTGAGTACCTTGAGGGGTGCAGTTTTTAGAATGGTGTCACTTTTGGGTATTTTCTGTCATGTAGACCCCTCAAAGTGACTTCAAATGTGAGGTGGTCCCTAAAAAAAATGGCTTTGTAAATTTTGTTGTAAAAATGAGAAATCGCTGGTCAACTTTTAACCCTTATAACTTCCTAACAAAAAAAAATTTTGATTCCAAAATTGTGCTGATGTAAAGTAGACATGTGGGAAATGTTATTTCTTAACTATTTTGTGTGACATATTTCTCTGTTTTAAGGGAATAAAAATTCAAAGTTTGAAAATTGCTAAATTTTCAAAATTTTCGCCATATTTGCGTTTTTTTTCAAAAATAAACGCAAGTTATATGGAAGAAATTTTACCACTAACATGAAGTACAATATGTCACGAGAAAACAATCTCAGAATCGCGAAGATCCGTTGAAGCGTTCCGGAGTTATAACCTCATAAAGAGACAGTGGTCAGAATTGTAAAAATTGTCCCGGTCATTAACGTGCAAACCACCCTTGGGGGTGAAGGGGTTAAAGGGGCCCCTAAAAGTGGGACTGGGACAGTGACTAGAAAAAGCAGAGAGAAAAAGGTCTCTCCAGCAAGGACAGGGCCCCAGAAGGGAGGTTACACACAGTCGGCTGGTCATTTCTCCTGGGAAAACTGGTGACATCTGCTGGCCACTACAGTGAACTGCAACTGCTTTTCGCACAATGAAAAGCCCTGCAGCCACCTAGTGGTCAAAAATAAGAACTACAAGTACCTGCTTTGTGCTATACGGAGCTATTCTATAGCTGCCAAGAAACATAAGAATTGATAATTCTCTGGAGAAAGGATAAACTGCAACAACAGAGGGCTCAGACGCTGACCCCATTTACATCACCAATTCAACAAATGGATCGCTACTTGTTACGTAGCTCACAAAAGATGGAGAGCCCTATGCACACAAGCAGTGGGAACCACAGTAAGGGGGAAGACATCACGGACCCAAGCCCCACAAGAGAGGATGCTACCGCAATACACTCGCAACAGAAAACCATCGGTAGGGAGGACATTGAAGACCTGAGTGTAGTAGGGAAGACCTTTCAAAATTGATAACAATAGACTATAACAAACTGGTGGCTGACGTGGCAAGTAGCATCATGCCAGACATCCAAAAGACCCTGGAACATGCTATCAGGAAGGCTCTCCAGAACATTCAAGAGGATTTGAGCAAGCATGAAGGACAGATAGAGGAGCTGGAGCAGAGGGTCTCACAACTGGAGGGTGATAACGTGCAGCTCTCCTCACATTTGAAAAAGCCAACTACAGAAACAAAACGCCTGTCTGAGAAGGTCGAAGACCTGGAAAACAGGTCAAGGTGCAGCAACTTAAGGCTAGTTGGGCTCTTGGAGTCGATCCCTGCAGCTGAACTACAAAGACTCTGCGAAAGAAACCTACCAATGGCCCTGGGAATTAATCATGGTTGTAGTGTTGAAAGGGCTCACAGAGTTGGGCCAGATCTACAATCTCACAACCAAGGATCGAGTGACTGGACGTTAAGACCACGTCAAGTAATCATGAAAATCCTGGACTATAATGATAAGTTTGACAAAATGAGAGCATATAGAAGATGTTCCCAGCCAGTGACTTTGAGAGGGATGAAAGTCCTACTATTTGAAGATTATTCCGCAGAGGTGGCAAAACGCAGGAGAGCCTTTAGTACAGGGGTCGACAAAGTTGTTTAGAATCTAGGAGCCAGCCAAAAAATTTAGGAGCCAGAATTTTTTTTAACAAACTTGGTTTTTAATTTAACAAAAAAACATTACAAACGTTATAAACATTTAACTTCTAAAGATAATAAATATTATATTTTGATATATTACCGTATATACTCGTGTATAAGCCGAGATTTTCAGCCCATTTTTTAGGGCTGAAAGTCCCCCTCTCGGCTTATACGCGGGTCATATACGGGGGTCGGCGTGGGAGGGGGAGTGGGGTGTGTCGGATCATACTCACCCCTCCGCCGGCGCATCTCTGCAGCCCCCTGCTTCTCCCACGATCTCCGGCTCCTTCCTGCAGCGGTCACATGGCACTGCTCATTAAAGTCATGAATATGCACATATTCATGACTTTAATGAGCGGTACCATGTGACCGCTGTAGGAAGGAAGCGCTGCGGAGAGCGCCGGGAGAAGCGGAGAGGCTGCAGGGACGCGCCGGCGGAGGGGTGAGTATAGCGATATTTACCTGTCCCGTTCCACCGCTGCGCACTGCTCCCTCGTCCGACTCCTCTGGCTGTGAATGATCAGGCAGAGGGTGCGATGACGTTGTTAGTGCGTGCCCCGCCCCCTGCCAGATCATTCACAGCCAGAGGCGTCAGACGAGGACGCAGCGTGCAGCGGTGCAGAGAGGACAGGTAAATATCTCAGGTGCCGGGGTCCTGAGCGAGCGGTGACACCGGCACCTGTCCCCCATAGCGCGCCAGTGTCACCGCCTACTCAGGACACCGGCACCTGGTCCCCAGCGACGAAAGGTGAGTATGTCATTTTTTTTGCAGCAGCAGATGAGGCCTGTACTATGGGGCATAATTGTGGGGCATAAGCTGTGGAACATATGGGGCATAATCTGGAGCATATGGGGGCATAATATGGAGCATATGGGGGCATAAGCTGTGGAACGTATGGGGGCATAATCTGGAGCATATGGGGGCATAATATGGAGCATATGGGGCATAAGCTGTGGAACATGGGGCATAATCTGGAGCATATGGGGGCATAATCTGTGGAGCATATGGGGCATAATATGGAGCATATGGGGGCATAAACTGTGGAGCATATGGGGGCATAATATGGAGCATATGGGGCATAAGCTGTGGAACATATGGGGCATAATCTGGAGCATATGGGGGCATAATCTGTGGAGCATATGGGGCATAATATGGAGCATATGGGGGCATAAGCTGTGGAACATATGGGGCATAATCTGGAGCATATGGGGGCATAATCTGGAGCATATGGGGGCATAATCTGTGGAACATATGGGGCATAATCTGTGGAGCATATGGGGGCATAATCTGTGGAGCATATGGGGGCATAATCTGGAACATATGGGGGCATAATCTGGAGCATATGAGGGGCATAATCTGGAGCATATGGGGGCATAATCTGGAGCATATGGGGGCATAATCTGGAGCATATGGGGGCATAATCTGGAGCATATGGGGGCATAATCTGGAGCATATGGGGGCATAATCTGGAGCATATGGGGGCATAATCTGGAGCATATGGGGGCATAATCTGGAGCATATGGGGGCATAATCTGGAGCATATGGGGGCATAATCTGGAGCATATGGGGGCATAATCTGGAGCATATGGGGGCATAATCTGGAGCATATGGGGGCATAATCTGGAGCATATGGGGGCATAATCTGGAGCATATGGGGGCATAATCTGGAGCATATGGGGGCATAATCTGGAGCATATGGGGGGCATAATCTGGAGCATATGGGGGGCATAATCTGGAGCATATGGGGGGCATAATCTGGAGCATATGGGGGCATAATCTGGAGCATATGGGGGCATAATCTGGAGCATATGGGGGCATAATCAGGAGCATATGGGGGCATAATCTGGAGCATATGGGGGCATAATCTGGAGCATATGGGGGCATAATCTGGAGCATATGGGGGCATAATCTGGAGCATATGGGGGCATAATCTGGAGCATATGGGGGCATAATATGGAGCATATGGGGGCATAATATGGAGCATATCGGGGCATAATCTGTGGAACATATGGGGGTATAATATGGAGCATATGGGGCATAATCTGTGGAACATGGAGGCATAATATGGAGCATATGGGGGCATAATATGGAGCATATGGGGACATAATCTGTGGAACATATGGGGGCATAATGTGGAGCATATGGGGGCATAAGCTGTGGAACATATGGGGCATAATCTGGAGCATATGGGGGCATAAGCTGTGGAACATATGGGGCATAATCTGGAACATATGGGGGCATAATCTGGAGCATATGGGGGCATAATATGGAGCATATGGGGGCATAATATGGAGCATATTGGGGCATAATCTGTGGAACATCTGGGGGTATAATATGGAGCATATGGGGCATAATCTGTGTAACATGGAGGCATAATATGGAGCATATGGGGGCATAATCTGTGGAACATATGGGGCATAATCTGGAGCATATGGAGGCATAAGCTGTGGAACATATGGGGCATAATCTGGAGCATATGGGGGCATAATCTGGAGCATATGGGGGGCATAATCTGGAGCATATGGGGGGCATAATCTGTGGAGCATCATATGGGGGCATAGTTTTCCCAGTTTTTTGTGGCAAAATTAGGGGGGGTCGGCTTATACATGAGTATATACGGTAGATTTTAGGCAACATTCTAGTTTTATAGGGGAGTCGTTACGGACGTGGCGATACCAAATATGTGTACTTTAATTGTTTTGTTTATTTACAGGAATAAATGAATTTATTAGGGAATATTTTTTTTTTTTATTATGGTTTTTTTTTTAACACTTATTTTTTTTTTTTTTTTACTTTTTTACTGTGTCCCAGGGTCGGACATCACTGTATATTATACATGGTATTATACAGTGTATAATACCAGATCGCTGGTGAGACAGTGTGCACAGCACTCTGTCACACCAGCGATCGCTCTGGCATCGTTGCAGGCTTCTTAGTAGGAAGCCGCCTCCCTGCAGGACCCGGATGGACCCCGGCGCCATCTTGGATCCGGGGTCCTGCAGGGAGGAGGGACCCTCGGAACAGCGCGACACATTGCGCTGTTCTGAGGGTCTCAGGGGAGCGCGCAGGGAGCCCCCTCCCTGCGCGATCCTCCCCTGTGCCCCCGGTACACCGCGATCATGTTTGATCGCGGTGTGTCAGGGGTTAATGTGCCGGGAGCGGTCCGTGACCGCTCCTGACACATAGTGCCGGGTGTCAGCTGTGTTAATCAGCTGACACCCGGCTGCGCTCCCCCCGGGCGCCAGGCATGATCTTCTAGGCGCCACTGGCGACCTGGCGCCCGGGTTTGTCGAACCCTGCTTTAGTAAAATATGTGCAGCACTCTACAGTATCAAGTAAAGAAAAGCTTTTACTGCAATACACGGCAACCCTGAGGATTTTCCAAAACAAAGGTGATAACCTCATCTACAACTCGCCAAATGATGCAGAAAAAGACATGGAAAAAATACTGAGCAACGCAAAAAACATCGAACGAAGAAGAGGCCGTGAGGAAGACTGCTTCTCCGCAACACCAAGGCCCCAGAGGACATATGGCCAGCCCAGGTGAAGCACAATAGAAATGGACTGCACAATATACATCTTGCTCTTGACGGTTCTTCCCCCCCCGCCACTACACACACCTTTCCTACAAACAGGACAATGTCTCCCCAAGATGACAGAAGCATCCATAGGCTCCATATTTGGGGGAAGGGACTGGGTTTTGGCAGGGTGGAGGGCAAAGAGATATGCAAAGGTGCTGCCCAGGGCGGAGGAGAAGATGCAGATGGCATTTTGACAATCATTTATGACATGTGATGTGGGATATGTTTCTTCCCACAGTTTTTTTCTTTTCTCTTTTTTTCTTTTGGTGGTTCTTACTTCCTCAGAAAAAGGAAAGTCCACAACGCTATTAGTGGTGTAAGAAGCTAGAAATACACTACAGCGTATTGAGAACTCATTGTTTGCTTGCTTTAAGGTTTTGATCTCTATCCCCTTCAATATCTTTGTCTTTTTTTCTTTCTTTTCTACCCTTCTCTAACCACCTGAGAATCTCCCTTTAATCCCAAGAACCCTTAGAAGGAAAACAAAGCAAGAGGAAATAAGCAGTAGTGACAGTGATTATGAAGATCATCTCCTAGAATGTGAAAGGCCTAAGATCCCCGAATAAAAGAGTTAAGATACTAAGACATTTGAAAAGGTACTCGCCAGATATTGTATTGTTTCAAGAACCCTATCTAAGGCTAAGTTCACACGTTGCGGAATTGCCGCGGAAATTTCCGCGGCAATCCCGCACTTCTCCCGCAGGAAATACGCACGTTTTTTTTATGCTGATTCCCGCCAGAATAATAGCGTTTTGCAAGCGTATTTAGCTTGCAGAATGCTAGCGTTTTCCTAGCGATCTGTAGCATCGCTTGGAAAACTGATTGACAGGTTGGTCACACGAGTCAAACATAATGTTTGACACGTGTGACCAACTTTTTACTATTGATGCCGCCTATGCCGCATCAATAGTAAAAAGATCTAATGTAAAAATAATAAAAAAAATAATAAATAATGATATTTCTCACCTTCCGGCGGCCCCCGCAGCCTTCCCGCCTCTCAGCGACGCTCCCGGCAACTCGCGGTCCCAGGAGTGCTTTGCGACAAATCACACCGATGACGTGCATCTCGCGAGACCGCTACGCCATCTGGGTGATTCTCGCAAAGGACTCTTGGGACCGGAAGTTGCCGGGAGCGTCGCTGAGAGGCGGGAAGGCTGCGGGGGCCGCCGGAAGGTGAGAAATATCATTATTTTTTATTTTAATTATTGTTTTACCAGGGATATGGTACCCAGGGCCTGGAGGAGAGTCTCCTCTGCTCCAGACCCTGGGTACCATCCGCACATGAACCGCTTACATTGCGCATAGTGGGCATAGCCACATGCGGAAAGTAAGCGGTTCAATGCATTCCTATGGCGGCGGAATCACCGCGGTTACGCTAAATTAATGAACATGTTGCTTTTTTTTCCGCTAAGCGTTTTTTTCGCGGAAAAAAACGCAACATGTGTACAAAACATGCGGAATCAATTAAAACGTATAGAATGCTTAATGCTTGCGTTTTGTTCGCGGTTTAACCGCGGAAAATAGCGGAAAAAACCGTGAAAAAAACGCAATTATTCCTGATCGTGTGCACTTAGCCTAAAGGAAGAGGATTTTTATAGGCTCAACAAGCTGTGGGTAGGGAAAGTAGTGGGCTCGGCAGCTCAAGGCAGATACGCAGAGATAGTGATACTATTCCATCATAATTTTGTATTTAATCTGCTGTCCCAGGAGTGTGATGATCAGGGAAGATGGGTTTGGGTCACCATAGAGCATGGAGAAGTCTATTCAATCTACAATGTATATGGACCTAATGGTCCAAACAGATTCTTCTTTAATGACCTGGAGAGGAAAGTTGTCTTGGACAACTCGCCTCTGATAATTACTGGGGGAGAATTATTGGGAACACTGTTCACAATGGGGAGGACGACAGAAAGAGCCAGAGTCTGATCCCTTCAAAAAAGACTATTCCCCCCTCCTTCCTTGAACAAACTGGATTGAGAGAGATGTTTGGTGTTGGATCCATCCAGAGGATAGAGAGTTTACCCACTTTTCTCATTCCCACCAATCCTGGTCAAGGATAGACTATCTGTTGATATCACAGAGACTATTAAATAGAACGAAGTCAGTGGAGATCCACGACATGGTCATATCTGACCATGCTCCGGTGGGTATGGAATTGGTGGATAACCAGATAAAAGGAGCACATTTACATATGGAAATTTCCAGCTTTTTTTTTACAAAAGATGAGTGATTTAATGACAAACTACGCGGCTGGTGGGAGGAATTTGAATGGGACAACAAGGAACATGCAAACCAACACTTAGTACTGGAATACGGCGAAAGCGGTACTAAGAGGCAAAATTATGATGTTTGTGGCCTCACTCAAGAAAAGAGTAGCGGAAAATACTCAGATTCTAGTGCGAAGCTTAGAAATCTATATACAGAGTTCTTGCAGAGCCCCAGAACTCAAAACAGGGAACAATGGAAGCTGGCCAAACAAAGAGTTTGAAACCTGGATTGATAGAAGGGAGCAGATGTTCCGCTCTAGGCAGGAGGCTGAATTGCTGAGATATGGGAACAGAGCGGGGAAATTGCTGGCAAGACTGGCAAAAGGGAGACTGCAGGCGAGTCCAATAGGTAAATTACGAGATGGCCAGGGAAATATAACCTCCGACCCCAGGAAAATCAATGAAACACTACAAAACTTTTACAAAGAATTGTATAAGCCCTCACATACTAATTTGGCAGAAGGTAAAAAATTCTTCCAAGTCACTCTTCCAAAACTAACAAGAACAACAAGATGCAATTAATGCAGAAATAACAGAAGGAGAAGTGAGACAAACCATAAGTCATCTTCAAAATGGGTAAGCACCAGGCCCAGATGGATTTGGCGGGGAGTTTTATAGGGCCCTCAGGGAACAGATCTCCCCACTGCTCCCCCTACTCATTTAATGAAGATTTGTATGGAGGAACTTCCAGATCGTTGGGGATAGAAAACATTATGAAAGTAGAAAGAGCCCACAGAGTGGGTCCACCTCTGCAGCAGCAGCACAATTCTCCCTCTCTTTCTAGTAGACCAAGACCAGTAATTGTGAAATATCTGGACTTTATGGATAAATCTGCCCTTCTAAAACATTACAAAAAAAAGTCGACTCAGACCACTATTAGAGGGCATAAAGTTTTATTATTCAACGATTATTCCGTAGAAGTCACAAAGAAAAGGAGTACATTTAGTGATCTCTGTACTGAACTGGTGGGAAAAAAGATCAGATTTGCGCTGCAATTTCCTGCTACTCTGAAGATATTTCCCCCAGAAGGAGGTACAGAATCCTTTAATGCACCGGACTTGGCCAGAGAATATATGAAGAAGTTGCTTCAGAATAATGGCGGAAGAGTCCCCGAATAAGACCCAGTTGGAGAGAGATTATAACAATCTGTCATATTAAGGAAGAGGGGATGGCAAAATTTGTTTTTTTTTTTCTCCTAAGGCACGCATTGCAAAATAATAAATTGTATGATATGTTTGATTTTGGGGGATAAAATGGAGGCGATGGAGGCTGGGTTCTAAAGGAGGGGGAAAAGTCTAGTTTTGGTGAAAGGGTGGGTTTACAGAGTGCCCACAGATACATGTACGAAAAAAGTGAAGTCAGAAAAAGACTTAACACTCTGTTTAGGTTTCAAACTGTTTAATTCAACAGACTGGTTAAAACTGGTTAATTTTTTTTTTCTTTATTTCTTTTTAAACATTTAACATGAAAGTAGTAACATGGAATGTCAAAGGGCTTCAATCCCCACATAAAAGAATGATGGTTTTGAGACACCTTAAGAAACTTAAAGTAGACATTGCGATGCTACAAGAAACGCACTTAAAAGAGCAAGATTTCTGCAGGATGGATAAAATGTGGGTGGGTTCTGTTTTGGGATCTCCGTCTGTGAATAGGAAAGCAGGTGTACTGATTTTAATAAGCAAACAGGCGAACTGTAAAATAATATCTTGGGATTCAGATAAATCTGGAAGGAAAATAAGAGTATTATTAGACACCCCGGTGGGCAGGGTTAGATTATATAACATATATGCTCCAAATGGGAACAATAAAGTTTTTTTATAGAGAGCTGGAAACTCAAATATTGGAAGACGAGGAGGAAAAGATAATCATTGGTGGTGACTTTAACACAGTTGTGAGTAACATTGAAGATAGATCTAGAGTGAAACAGACAGACAGTAGTAGATCAAGTGACAGAGTGGTGGCACCATTCCTAGAAAGCTCTGGGTTGATAGATATTTGGCGTACATCTCATCCAATAGATCGAGAATTTACTCATTTTTCACAGTTTCACAACTCTTGGTCTAGAATAGATTATTTTCTGATCTCTCAAGACTTAGTGAATAGGTTGAATGATATTAACATTCTAGATCTAATTATTTCGGATCATACCCCGGTCTCGTTATCCTTGCTGGACACTTTCCCAATAGACTCTGATATTTTATGGAGATTTCCGACGTTCTTGGCACAAGATGAAAATTTAAAAAAAATCAAATTGGTGGTTAGAATATGAATTAGATAATAGAGAACATAGGGATTCAGTGCATTTATACTGGG
Organism: Oophaga sylvatica; assembly: GCA_033576555.1. Taxonomy (NCBI): domain Eukaryota; kingdom Metazoa; phylum Chordata; class Amphibia; order Anura; family Dendrobatidae; genus Oophaga; species Oophaga sylvatica. The sequence goes on along the minus strand of JARQOD010000002.1, from coordinate 389,519,754 downwards.
ATACAGCAAAGGCTGTTTTGAGGGGGAGAATAATTGGATATGTAAATTCTCTAAAAAAGAAAACGAGGCTAGCCTATAGTGAAGCAAGTCAGAAAACTAGAGTAAGTTACACAGAATATATCAATAATCAGTTTCTAATAGAGATAGATGGTTACAATGCAAATCAGAATTTGACCTTTGGTTGGAAAGATCAGAAAAATTAAAGGGCAAAGAAAATCGGCAGAATTCTTTAAATTTGGGAATAAGGCTGGAGCTCTTTTGGCAAAAATGGCTAGAGGTAAAAGGCACATCCCTTATATAAATCATTTAAGACAGGGGTCCCCAACCGCCGGTCCGCGGCCCATTACCGGGCCGTAGCAGTTCTGTTGCCGGGCCGCGGAGCCACGGCACAGAACGCTGTACACACTTGGAGCCGGTGGCTGCAGCACTGTGGTGACAGCTGCAGCCGCCGGCTTCAAGACATCGATACTTACCTTCCGTCACTGCATCCCTGTCGGCCGCGGGCAGCTTTCTCCTGTGCGCAGCGGTGACGTAAAACCGCTCATTAAGGTAATGAATATGGACGTGATGCCACTCCCATAGGCGTGGCGTCCATATTCATGCCCTTAATGAGCGGTATTACGTTACCGCTGCGCACAGGAGGAAGCGGCCGACAGGGACCCAGGAAAGTTCAGCGACGGAGCGAGGAGGGTAAGTATGATGGGAGGGTGGAGCGGAGCCATGTATACAGGGGGGAAGGACGGGGGAGCGGAGCCATGTATACAGGGGGGGAGGATTGGGAGCGGAGCCATGTATACAGGATGGGAGGGGGAGCGGAGCCATATATACAGGATGGGAGGATGGGAGCGGAGCCATATATACAGGATGGGAGGATGGGAGCGGAGCCATATATACAGGATGGGAGCGGAGCCATGTATACAGAATGGGAGGATGGGAGCGGAGCCATGTATACAGGATGGGAGGATGGGAGCGGAGCCATGTATACAGGATGGGAGCGGAGCCATGTATACAGGATGGGAGGACGGGAGCGGAGCCATGTATACAGGATGGGAGGACGGGGGAGCGGAGCCATTTATACAGGATGGGAGGGGGAGCGGAGCCATGTATACAGGATGGGAGGGTGGAGCGGAGCCATGTATACAGGATGGGAGGGTGGAGCGGAGCCATGTATACAGGATGGGAGGGTGGAGCGGAGCCATGTATACAGGATGGGAGGGTGGAGCGGAGCCATATATACAGGATGGGAGGATGGGAGCGGAGCCATATATACAGGATGGGAGCGGAGCCATATATACAGGATGGGAGGGGGAGCGGAGCCATATATACAGGATGGGAGGGGGAGCGGAGCCATATATACAGGATGGGAGGATGGGAGCGGAGCCATATATACAGGATGGGAGGGGGAGCGGAGCCATGTATACAGGATGGGAGCGGAGCCATATATACAGGATGGGAGGGTGGGAGCGGAGCCATATATACAGGATGGGAGAGGGAGCGGAGCCATGTATACAGGATGGGAGAGGGAGCGGAGCCATGTATACAGGATGGGAGAGAGGGAGCGGAGCCATGTATACAGGATGGGAGAGGGAGCGGAGCCATGTATACAGGATGGGAGAGGGAGCGGAGCCATGTATACAGGATGGGAGGGGGAGCGGAGCCATGTATACAGGATGGGAGGGGGAGCGGAGCCATGTATACAGGATGGGAGGATGGGAGCGGAGCCATGTATACAGGATGGGAGAGGGAGCGGAGCCATGTATACAGGATGGGAGAGGGAGCGGTGCCATGTATACAGGATGGGAGAGGGAGCGGAGCCATGTATACAGGATGGGAGGGGGAGCGGAGCCATATATACAGGATGGGAGGGTGGGAGCGGAGCCATGTATACAGGATGGGAGGGTGAGGCGGAGCCATGTATACAGGATGGGAGGTTGGGAGCGGAGCCATGTATACAGGATGGGAGGTTGGAGCGGAGCCATGTATGCAGGATGGGAGGGTGGGAGCGGAGCCATATAAACAAGGGTAGGAGAGGAGCCAAGCATACAAGGGTGGGAGCGGAGCTTGTATACAAGGAGTCACATTCACATTATAAATGTTATAATTAAATGATGAGTATGCACTACTACTAAACTACAACCCCGTCCATAGCCCCGCCCCTGCCACACCTCCATCCCCGCCCTGCCGGGCCATGGAAGAATGGTCTTTCTTGAAGCCGGTCCTGGTGCAAAAAAGGTTGGGGACCACTGATTTAAGAGACTTTGAGGATATTATACAGGGTGACCCCAAAAAAATAAATAAAATTCTTAGCAATTTCTATTCAGCCTTATACAAAAAAGGAGACCCGAATACAGCGGAAGGGATTCGCTTTCTTGACTCCTTACAATTGCTTTAGCTTAATGAAACAGACAGAGATAAGTTAAACGGATTAATAAAGAAGGAAGAACTAATCAAAACGATAACAAATTTGAAGAATAATAAGGCCCCTGGCCTGGATGGACTTCCAGGGAAATTCTATAAATTGTTGAAGGATGATATAACTAATACTCTAGTTGAAGTTTTTAATTTCACGTTACAAAACAAAATTTTGCTAGACTCGGGAAACATGGCCTATATTAAAGTTCTTCACAAACAAGGAAAAGATGAGAAAGAGCCAGGCTCATATAGACCAATTTCGCTGATAAACCAGGATATAAAAATTATGTAAAAAATATTGGCGGATAGACTTGCTGAATTATTACCAGTCTTGATCGGTTCACATCACGTAGGTTTCATAAATAAAAACGGGCAGCGGTATTTAATATTTGAACAGTATTAGCGGTCCAAGATAGTCTCTATCGGGAAGGAGAAGGAAAATTCAGCTCTCTTGGCACTAGATGCTGAGAAAGCTTTCGATAACATACAATGGGGATGGTTATATAATGTATTGGATAAGTTTGGAATAACGGGGACTTTTAGAAATTATCTTACAGCTTTGTATACTGCACCGCAGGCCAAGATTTACACCCCAGCTTTTCTATCTGACACAATTCACCTGCAAAAGGGAACAAGGCAGGGGTGCCCACTATCACCGTTATTGTTCAACTTAGCCATAGAACCTCTTGCCCGATATTTGATTAATTCAGAGTTTCGAAGGCATAAAGATGGGGCATGTAGAAGTTAAACTAACATGTTTTGCAGACAATATGCGGTTTATGGCTGATCCGGGGAGACACAGGGATTACTCTATAAATTTACATATTTTGGCTCATTTTCAGGATACAAAATAAATGTAAGTAAATGTCAGCTCTTACATCTGAAAAAAAAATAGTTGATCCTGAGATAACTGCTCGAGTCTCCGTAGAAAAGAAACATATAACCTACTTAGGGGTGAAAATAGGTAGAGATGCTAGATCTCTATATAGATTACATTATTCTAGTTTAATTAAAAAAATATTGTTAGGATTGGAAAGATGGAAAAATTGAAACCTCTCGTTTGGGAGAATGCACTTGCTAAAAATGGTTAGCTTTGTATGACTTTTATACCCAATGCAGACCATTCCATTAAAGCACTCTGACACGAAAAAATTACATTCGGCCTTCACTAAGTTTATTTGGCAAGGCAAAAGGCCAAGGATTGCTTACAGTAAACTGGCTTTGAAAAAAGATGATGGGGGAATGTAGATGCCCTTGATTAGAATATATAATTTATCAGCTTTGTCCATTAGGGACTGGCTACAGGACACATCATATTTTTCCAATCTAGTGCTGGAGAAGGAACTAGCCAGTCCTTTGAACCTCAACACAATCTTACATACAAAATTTTCTCATCCACCGAACTATGTAAAAGCAAGCAGTTTGCTCAGAGATACATTGGGAGCATGGAAAGCTATTAGGAAACTGTTCAATTTCCCTTTCTGTGTCTCCAAATATTTGATGATTTGGAAAGACCCAAACTTTTCACAAGGAACACAGAATAAACTTTTTAACCCCCTTCTGCCATCCGACGTACTATCCCGTCCATGAAACCCGGGACAATCTGACCATGGACGGGATAGTACGTCGCAGCGATCAGAACTGCTCCCGGCACATTAACCCCTGGCACACCGCGATCAAACATGATTGCGGTGTAACTGGGGCACAGGGAAGCATCGTGCTGTTCTGAGACCTTCCTCCCTTCAAGGCCCCGGATCCAAGATGGCCGCCGGGTCCTGCAGGGAAGCCTGCAGCACTGCCTGTGAGATCTCTGGTATCAGAGTGCTGTGCACACTGTGAGACCCGTGATCTGGTATTATACAGTGATGTCCCACCCTGGGACAAAGTAAAAAAGTAAAAGAAAAATTAAAATCACAAGTGTAATAAAAAAATTTCAAAATAAAGGAAAAAAAAAATATTCCCCAATAAATTCATTTCTTCCTGTAAATAAAAAAAACAAAACAATAAAAGTACACATATTTGGTATCGCCGCGTCCGTAACGAACCGCCCTATAGAACTGTCCCACTAGTTAACCCCTTTAGTGAACCTCTTAAAAAAACACAGCAAAAAATCAATGCTTTATCATCATACTGCCGAACAAAAAGTGGAATAGCACGCGACCAAAAAGACTGATATAAGTAAACATGGTACCGCTGAAAACGTCATCTTGTGCCCAAAAAAACGAGCCGCCATACAGCATCATCAGCGAAAGAATAAAAGTTATAACTCGCAGAATAAAGCAATGCAAAATTAATTATTTTTTATATAAAATTGTTTTTATTGTATAAAAGCGCCAAAACATAAAAAATTATATAAATGAGGTATCGCCGTAATTGTACTGACCCGAAGAATAAAACCGCTTTATCGATTGTACCACACGCGGAACGGTATAAACGCCCCCCAAAAGAAATTCATGAATTGCTGATTTTTGTTCATTCTAACCTCCCAAAAATCGAAATAAAAAGCGTTCAAAAAATGTCACATGCTCAAAAATGGTACCAATAAAAACGTCAACTCGTACCGCAAAAAATAAGACCTCACATGACTCTGGGCCAAAATATGCAAAAATTATAGCTCTCAAAATGTCGTGATGCAAAAACAATTTTTGCAGTAAAAAGCGTCTTTTAGCGTGACAGCTGCCAATCATAAAAACCCGCTATAAATAGTAAATCAAACCCCCCTTTATCACCCCCTTAGTTAGGGAAAAATAATAAAATTAAAAAGTATTTATTTCCATTTTCCCATTAGAGTTAGGGTTAGGGTTGGGATTAGGGTTAGGGGTGTGTTAGGGTTAGGTTTGTGGTTAGGGTTGGGACTAGGGTTAGGGTTGGAGTTAGAATTGGGGGGGTTTCCACTGTTTAGGCACATCAGGCGCTCTACAAATGTGACATGGCATCTGATCTCAATTCCAGCCAATTCGGCATTGAAAAAGTCAAACGGTGCTCCTTCACTTCTGAGCTCTGCCATGCGCCCAAACAGTAGTTTACCCCCACATATGGGGTATCAGCGTACTCAGGACAAACTGCACAATAACTCTTGAGGTCCAATTTCTTCTGTTACCCTTGGGAAAATAAAAAATTGGGGGCGAAAATATCATTTTTGAAAAAAAAAAAAAAAAAAAATTTTTTTTGTTTTTTACGGCTGTACGTTATAAACTTCTGTGAAGCACTTCGGGGTTCAAAGTGCTCACCACACATCTAGATAAGTTCGTTGGGGTCTATTTTCCAAAATGGGGTCACTTGTGGGGGGTTTCTAGTGTTTAGGTACATCAGGGGCTCTCCAAGCGCGATATGACGCCCGCAGACCATTGCAGCAAAGTCTGCAATCCAAAACGTCACTACTTCCCTTCCGAGCCCTGACGTGTGCGCATACAGTAGTTTTCTACCATATATGGGGTATCATCGTACTCGGGACAAATTGGACAACAATTTTTGGCGTCCAATTTCTCCTGTTACCCTTGGGAAAATAAAAAGTTGGGGACTAAAAGATCATGTTTGTGGAAAAAATATGATTTTTTTTTTTTTCATGCTCTGGCGTTATAAACTTTAGCGAAACTCCTGTGGGTTCAAAGTGCTCACCACACATCTAGATAAGTTCCTTGAGGGGTCTAGCTTCCATAATGGTGTCATTTGTGGGGGTTTCCACTGTTTAGGCAGACCAGGAGCTCTCCAAACACGACATGGCGTCCAGCCAATTCTGCGTTGAAAAAGTCAAACGGCGCTCCTTCCCTTCCGAGCTCTGCCTTGCACCCAAATAGTGGTTTACCACCACATATCGGGTATCGGCGTACTCAGGACAAATTGCACAATAACTTTTGGGGTCTTATTACCCTTGGGAAAATAAAAATTGGGGTGAAAAGATCATTTTTGTGGAAAAAATGATTTTTTAAGTCTACGGCTCTACTTCATAATCTTGTGTGAAGCACTTGGGGGTTCAAATTGCTCACCACAGATCTAGATAAGTTACTTAGGGGGTCTAGTTTCCAAAATGGGGTCACTTGTGTGGGGTTTCCACTGTTTAGGCGCATCAGAGGCTCTCCAAACACAACATGGCGTCCAATCTCAATTCCAGCCAATTTTGGTTTGAAAAAGTCAAACGGCGCTCCTTCCCTTACGAGCTCTGCCGTGTGCCCAAACAGTGGTTTTCCCCCACATATGGGGTATTGGCGTACTCAGGAGAAATTGCACAACAACTTTATCTGTCCATTTTCTTATTCTACCCTTGTGAAAATAAAAAAAAGTTTGTAAAATATCATTTTTGTGACTAAAAAGTTAAATATTCATTATTTCCTTCCACGTTGCTTCAGCTCCTGTGAAGCACCTGAATGGTTAATAAACTTCTTGAATGTGGTTTTGAGTACCTTGAGGGGTGCAGTTTTTACAATGGTGTCACTTTTGGGTATTTTCTGCCATATAGACCCCTCAAAGTGACTTCAAATGTGTGGTGGTCCCTAAATAAAAATGGCTTTGTAAATTTTGTTGTAAAAATGAGAAATCGTTGGTCAACTTTTAACCCTTATAATTTCCTAACAAAAAAAAATTTTGGTTCCAAAATTGTGCTGATGTAAAGTAGACATGTGGGAAATGTTATTTGGTAACTATTTTGTGTGACATATTTCTCTGTTTTAAGGGAATAAAAATTAAAAGTTTGAAAATTGCAAAATTTTCAAAATTTTCGCCATATTGCGTTTTTTTTTTTCCAAAAATGATCGCAAGTTATATCGAAGAAATTTTACCACTAACATGAAGTACAATATGTCATGAGAGAACAATCTCAGAATTGCGAAGATCCATTGAAGCGTTCCAGAGTTATAACCTCATAAAGAGACAGTGGTCAGAATTGTAAAAATTGGCCCGTTCATTAACGTGCAAACCACCCTTGGGGGTGAAGGGGTTAAGGAATGGAAGGAAAAAGGAATCTGGGTTCTGGGGGATAACTTACAACCAGCAGAGGAAGATTATTGGGTTGGTCTGAATTTTTGGGCAAATTTGGATTACAAAATCAGTACTTACAATTTCTACAAATCACGACACATTACACAAATTTGGTGAAAGACCTGGGAAGGTAGAAAGAACAAACAATTTTGATTCCATGATGGGGCAGAGTACAGACCTGGAATCGCTTTCCAGCATCTATGACAATGTTCGTGTCCAGATTCCGTCACCATGGTGCTCAAAAATATTTAAAACCTGGTATAAATCTATTCCAAATGAAGACTTAGATAACAAAATACTGATCGGATGGAAAAAAATAAAGGTAATGATTAATGAGCAGTGGAGAGAGATGCATTATAAACTGATACAGCAAGCGATATACGTTTTTAATCTTGCCTACAATGGTGCACCTGCTCACTATCTTACTAGTTGTCCAAAATGTAGTCTACACAGGGCCAATTTATTACATGCTTTGTGGGAATGCCCAATCATTCAAAGATTCTGGGCCGAGGTAATTAAATACATACAGAGAATCTGGAAGGTTGAGATACCTAAAAATGTACAGGCATGTGTTTTTTCAGTTCATTAGCCTGATAAGTGAATCAAATAATAAAATATATAGTGCTCCCGATGCTGTACATATTGTTCTGCTGGCAGCTAAGAAATGTATCTTGAGACACTGGCTGGAGAAGAAACCACAGAGTGTTTCAGAACTGATAGATACTATAAAATCCCTAATGTTGATGGACAAAATAGATACAGAATCCCAAAAAGAAAAGAATACTGAAACATTTTTTAAAAAATGGAGGACTTTTATTGAATGTAGTTACTCACAAGCAGAGATCAATCAATTAATGGTAGCATTTAAGGGTACAATATGGTACAATCTTGAGGATGTAGCTGGTAACTTGGGGATATTGAGGTCATAATATTTGTTTGTTTCATTGCTAGTTCTGTATATGGTTCGAATGAAGTATTGTAACATTCAAAAGGTTAAATTGGATGAGCGCAACATTGTATTTTCAAGATATATGCATATAATAAAGAAACAGGAGGAACAGCGGAGTACATAGGTTTATGAACATATCAAAATTTATTAATTAGTGACTAACACATTAATCTACATAAGGTCAAATAATGTAGGACATACAAGGCAGGCAGCAGCGCTGCTACACAACATTTGTCTCAAGTAGCACCGTGATGATAATAAAGGAGCACATTTTGGTGCAAGTCAAACCGAACAAAGGGACATGTAAAACAGTAAAGATAAATGTGTCATACGTCCAAAATAATGGGCCTGAAGTGACAATATAAAAGTGCAAGTGCCGTTACAGACAAAATGTCATACATCATGGTCCAAAATTATTGCACATGTCCGGCGTATGATGTTGCAGTATGAATCCAGACAGAAACACAGAGGGATAAAGGTAGTGCCCATTGGAAACAAGGGGATATGCATCAAAGGCAGCAGCTACATAATGTAATCAGATGGGAATAGAAAAAGTAAAGGCTTGCCTAATCACAATAGTGAAATCCCCATGAACACATACCCTTATATCAGGAGAAAAACGCCCCACAGTAACGCTGATCAAAGCTGAGGTCAGCAAACAAAGTAGATCATAAATAATAGATGCTGGCTTAGAACTTTACCAGAGACAGATAAGAAATGCCCCACCACCAGTGTGGCAGTCCAGTCCCGACGTACGTTTCGCGGGTCAAACCCACTTTCTCAAGGGACGGTATGCTGCAGTGAAGGACCAGGACCTTCTTAAGCCCCGAGATCCGGTCACATGCTGCAGATGCGGCCAATCAGTGCGGCACAGTCGGCGCATGGGCAGTGTGACTCAAAGGTCCTGCAACATGAAACCAGAGCGTCAGAGCTCACAGCACAGGTGCAGGGAATGAATCCCTGAACGTGTGCCGAAAGCTATGGTGATACTTGGGGGTCACATTTAATTGCTGTCCTTATGATGCGCTCATGTCCACGTTGGACTGCTGGTAGTGCGCATGTGCTGGTGTGTCTCCCTCTCCTGGCATGCCGCCCGGCGTCACCATAGCTTTCGGCACACGTTCACGATTAGCTCAACTCATCGTGAGAACTGCAGTGTACGCGAACTTCCAGCTGAAACAAGGTACACCTTTATTTAAATTAGTACACAGGTAAGCCGGAGGCGTCCGTGCACGCACAGTGGAGATGGGATTTCTTTAAATCCCATCTACTATGCTTTAACATCTGGACGTTGTGGTTTTCACTCTGCGAATGTATGCAGCGTCCAACCCCCAGCGTTTACTGACCGTGGGAACATACCATTACAGATTTCATCAGATAATAGTGATCCTGTTTAGAACCTCATTCAAATGTCTGTGTACAGTATTTGCCACACATAATGAATTTAACAGTCTCATATGTTCCTATTAAGCTGTCAAGTTTGGGTCAGACGCTCGGCCAGTCCGTACATCACGGACTGTTACATGGACTTCTGAATGAGACTATAGCTTGTAAGATTTGTTAATGGCAAGAGATTTCTCCATGCTTGTGACAAACATAAAATAAGATGCATACTGAGCCTAATTTGCTATATACTGTACTTTACAATAACTATTTGGCCGCAAAATCAAATATTTTGATAAACTGCAACAAAATTCCCTACAATTGCTTCATAACATAGTGTAATTTAACTTTATAATACAATTTTATTTTTCTATGAAGATTCAGATGATGAAATCCTAATACATAAGAAATCTAAAAATAAGAAAGTGCTTGAAGAAAGTGACAGTGATCCTGAATGTGACACCAAAGTTATTTCCAAGACTGATCTGATTCTTGAAAGTGATGAAGAGGACAAACCCACAGATAGGGTAAAGCCTCGGAGGATCCGAGCAGCTCTTCTTGACAGTGATGATAGTGATGGAGACCTTGTTGCAAATGATGAAGTAATGGATGTTGGGGCAACCAGTGATAAAGGCAGTCCACAAAAAGACACTTCCAATAAGAAAAAAAACAAGTCTTTGGACAATCAAACTGGTTTAGAAATGAAAGAAAAGAGCAAATCAAAGCGAAGATCAGAGAAGGAGAGAAAGAAAATGGCAGCTATTGAAAATATTAAGTATAAGAAGCAGAATACATATGTAAGTAATAGGAGGATGGGTAATGGGGTATTGGAGCCACAAGACTCCCTCATCTGAAATCGCCATCAGGTTATTTATGCATTGTTTATATAGCGCCTTTAATTCCACAGTGCTTTACAGACATTATCGCCACTGTTCCCTTTTGGGCTCATAATCTAGATTACCTATCAGTATATCTGTGGGGTTGTCAAAGAGAAACCGTTCTAGGAAGTATTTTCATAACTGATTGTACATAAATTCTATTAACCTTAGTAACCACAGTCTAAATGTTTTATGTAATTAAAAAAAGATCGCAATAAAATCTGGAAAGTTCAATATTTCTTCAGTATTTGCTAGATGTTTGACCTTATGTGCATCTTTTCAGTCACTTTGGTCATGACATATCTAAAATGTTGTCCCTTATATTATATCAGTGCTCTTGCCACATGCATAGGTCTCAAATGTCTTATGGCATTCAGAAGTTTTTCTATTAAATTACATTTAAATATAACAATATAATTGTGCCTTGATCCATTGCATGTCTTATTACAGCCCCGTACACGGTATGTTGTATCTAGAAGCCTAGTTTTTGAGTGTTCTCACTCACACGGTACATGAGTGAACATAGTGCCATGCAGGGTGGATTTGATTTAAATCAAACTGATTTAAATCACGATTTAAATCACGATTTAAATCACTAGTCAGTAAGGCTTGATTTAAATCAGTGATTTAAATCAAAGTTTCTACCTAAACTAGTTCTTGCTACTTTAACATGCAAGTAGATGAAGATTTTTAGAATCACTTTTTATATTACTTTTTTCTCCCCAGTTTAATGGGTTAATCATTCATATTTGGACACCACTGTTCTGTTGTACTTAGGAAGGAGAAAAATAATCCTGACCTGACTTGTCTGTCTGTGACTATGCTGCAGTATTGTGCTCAAAGTTTCACTTTCATTTTCTTGTCTGCTTGCCCTTCCTCCTCCTCACACTTAGATTCACATTCTTCTTGTGTTGTGCAGATCTATTCCACTCCAAACAATCAGAAACATATTGTCTAACTTCTTGGACTTGGCACTGAAGGGGTTGATTCTGTATTCATATAGGTTTGTAGAACAATAGGATTAAGGTCTTTTTCTCAACTCTGTTCATGTTGTAACATTTTTGCCGTGAAGAAGAGGCTGGGACCTCTGCGGAGTCAAATTCATTTTTGAGAACTGCGTAAGTAAAGCGAGCGTCTGTGATAATATAGGAGAGAAACTGCCCACTGGCACTAATCCTACAGAAACCTCTGGAAGAGCATGGCATTGTGAATGTTACACATATACAGCCTTTATTCTACTGAGTTAAACAACTCAGCTTTATCTCATGATGGAAGAACCTTTGGATGGTAAAATATTTTCCTCAAAAAGCAGTTTATTGAAAAAAATCTGATTTAAATCAAAAAAATCTGATTTAAATCAAAAAAATCCGATTTAAATCAAAAAAATCCGATTTTTTTAATTTTTTTAAAAAAATCATTGATTTTTATCCACCCTGGTGCCATGTGCACACCAAATTTGTGGTGACCGTACAGCCTTTTGTGTTGTTTATAAGCTGTTTTAACTTAAAGTATAACCTCTGTTATATTTTCAACTTCTCTTGTGTTGTCCTAACAAAATGAGTGTTTTTCACTTTTAAATTGTGAATATTTTATTTTCTCAGCCACAAAGGGAACAGAATCAGCCTCCTTTAAATGACAGTGGCTGTCTTTTAGCTGATGGTGATCTTTTTGATAAAGATGAGGAAAGTGATAATCCTGACGAGGAATCCCTAGATGCTATACGTGCCAGTGTGAAAGGCAGGCTAAAGAGTCGGTCTGTAAGTATTACTGAAGAGTCCAATGATCGAAAGTTTGAGGCCTGTAGCCACTCTTGAAGCAATGAATTCATGGTAGTTTGGTCTGATATATGGATTATGATGGCTTTTTATGCCTCGTTAAAACTGAGACATAGGATTCATGCACATATTGGGTTCTATGTGTACTTGCACAAACTCTGGACCTTTGAGCCTCTGCTTTCGCGCAAACAGCAGTACTAGTACGGCGGCACAATCGCGCAGCCTCACGCTAGCACCAATCGTGGACATTTAACCCCTCTGATGCCACTGTCAGTACTGACAGCGGCATAGAGAGGAATCGCGCCGGGAGGGGTCTCCCTGCGCTCTGCCATCTGAACGATGCGATCGCGGTGTTCCCCATAGAGACCCCGGCTCCAAGATGACTGCGGTGTCCTTCCGGGCCCTTCAGTGAGGTGTCTTGCGAGCGCCTGCTAAGAGCAGGCGCCGGCAAGCCTCCTTCACTGCCTGTCAGATCGCTGATCTGACACAGTGCTGTGCAAAGTGTCAGATCAGCGATCTGACATGATAGAGTGATGTCCCATATAAAGTTTAAAAAATATAATAAAAAAATTATAATGTGTAAAAATATTTTTTTTTTTAAAAAAATCCATTTATATAAATAAAAAAACAATAAAGTACACATTTGGGATTGCCGTGTCCATAACGACCCGCTCTATAAAACTGTCCCACTAGTTAACCCCTTCAGTGAACACCGTAAAAAAAAATAAAACTAAACAATGCTTTATCATACCGCCGAAAAAAAAGTGCAATAAAACGCAATCAAAAAGATGGATGTAAATAAAAATGGTACTGCTTAAAATGTCAACTCGTCTCGCAAAAAATAAGACCTTACATGACTCTGGGCCAAAATATGGGAAAATTATAGCTCTCAAAATGTGGTGATGCAAAAACTATTTTTTGCAATAAAAAGCGTCTTTCAGTGTGTGACAGCTGCCAATCATAAAAACCTGCTATAAATAGTAAATCAAACCCCCCTTTAACACCCCCTTAGGGAAAAATAATAAAATAAAAAAAAGTATTTATTTCCATTTTCCCGTTAGGTTGAGGCTAAAGTTAGGGTTGGGTTTGGAGTTAGAATTGGGGGGGTTTCCACTGTTTAGATACATCAGGAGCTCTCCAAACGTGACATGGCATCTGATCTCAATTCCAGCCAATTTAGCATTGAAAAGTCAAACGGTGCTCCTTCCCTTCCGAGCTCTGCCATGCGCCCAAACAGTGGTTTACCCCCACATATGGGGTATCTGCATACTCAGGACAAATTGCACAACAACTTTTGGGGTCCAATTTCTCCTGTTACCCTTAGTAAAATAAAACAAATTGGATCTGAAATAAATTTTTTGTGAAAAAAAGTTAAATGTCAATTTTTTTTTTTTAAACATTCCAAAAATACCTGTGAAGCACCCGAAGGGTTAATAAACTAATTGAATGTGGTTTTGAGCACCTTGAGGGGTGCAGTTTTTAGAATGGTGTCACTTTTGGGCATTTTCTGTCATGTACACCCCTCAAAGTCACTTCAAGTGTGAGGTGGTCCCTAAAAAAAAAAAATGGTTTTGTAAATTTTGTTGTAAAAATGAGAAATCGCTGGTCAACTTTTAACCCTTCCTAAAAAAAAAAAAAATTTTGGTTACAAAATTGTGCCGATGTAAAGCAGACATGTGGTAAATGTTATTTATTGACCATTTTGTGCGATATGACTCTCTACACCATGTTCCAAATTATTATGCAAATTGGTTTGTGTCATAGCGTGTTTTTTTTTTTTTTTTTTAATGAAACCCATTGATGGTATTGTGTCTCAGGGTTCTTTGGATCACTGAAATCAATCTCAGATACCTGTGATAATTAGTTTGCCATGTGAGCCCAATAAAAGGAAAACTGGATGTTCCACACTATTAAGCAGGCCAGAGTTTTCAAGTAACGTGGGAAAGAAAAAGGATCTCTCTGCTGCTGAAAAGCATCAAATAGTGCAATGCCTCGGTCAAGGGATGAAAACATTTGATATTTCCCGAAAACTTAAGCGTGATCATCGTACTGTTAAGAGATTTGTGGCTGATTCTGAGCACAGACGTGTTCGTGCTGATAAAGGCAGAATGAGGAAGGTTTCTGCCAGGCAAGTTCATCGGATTAAGAGAGCAGCTGCTAAAAAGCCATTACAAACCAGCAAACAGATATTTGAAGCTGCTGGTGCCTCTGGAGTCCCTAGAACCTCAAGGTGTAGGATCCTTCAAAGGCTTGCTGTGGTGCATAAACTTACTATTCGGCCACCCCTAAACAGTGCTCACAAGCAGAAATGGTTGCAGTGGGCCCAGACATACATGAAGACTAATTTTCAAACAGTCTTGTTTACTGATGATTGTTGAGCAACCCTGGATGGTCCAGATGGATGGAGTAGTGGATGGTTGGTGGATGGCCACCATGTCCCAACAAGGCTGCGACATCAGCAAGGAGGTGGAAGAGTCATTTTTTGGGCCGGAATGATGGGGAAACAGCTGGTAGGGCCCTTTAAGGTTCCTGAAGGTGTGAAAATGACCTCTACAAAGTATATAGAGTTTCTGACTGACAACTTTCTTCCGTGGTATAAAAAGCAGAAACGTGCCTTCAGGAGCAAAATCATCTTCATGCATGACAATGCACCATGTCATGCTGCAAAGAATACCTCTGAGTCATTGGCTGCTATGGGCATAAAACTCACGCTGTGGCCACCATCTTCCCCTGACCTCAACCCTATAGAGAACCTTTGGAGTATCATCAAGCAAAAGATCTATGAGGGTGGGAGGCAGTTCACTTCAAAACAGCAGCTCTGGGAGGCTTCATGCAAAGAAATACAAGAAGAAACTCTCCAAAAACTCACAAGTTCGATGGATGAAAGAATTGTGAAGGTGATATCAAAGAAGGGTTCCTATGTTAACATGTAACTTGTTCTGTTAGAAAGTTTTGGCGTTAAATTGCTTTTTTATTCAGTGAATGTGACCTCCTAATGCTGCAAATTCCACAAATGAGCATTTTCAGTTCTTTAAAACATATCAAATGTTTAGAAATTCTACTGTGCCTAATATTTTGTAACAGTGCATTTTGAGTTTTTATTCATTTTGGAGATTATACTGTTCTCATTGGGAGGTTTCTTCAATAAAATTTGATGTATACTCTAACGGGTGATGACTTTTATTAGACTGACTGTCATTTGCACCGACCACTTAGGAAAATCAGAGAAAAATATCATTTGCATAATAATTTGGAACATGGTGTAATTTAAGGGCATGAAAATTAAGTTTGAAAATTGCGACATTTTCGACAAATTTCCATTTTTTTTCACAAATAAACGCAAGTCATATCGAAGAAATTTTACCTCTGTCATACAGTACCATATGTCACGAGAATACAATCTCAGTCACCAGGATCCGTTGAATCGTTCCAGAGTCATAACCTCATAAAGTGACAGTGGTCAGAATTGTAATAATTGGTCCTGTCATTAAGGTGAAAACAGGCTTCGGGGTGAAGGGGTTAAGCAATAATGCAAATGTTACTCTATAGTGAATGGCATTCTATGAAATCCGATTTACACAATGCAATGTAAAATCACTCGGTGTTTGGTTTTACTGCAATGTTAAATCTGCATGTCGTTTGATTACAAACGCTTTTTACATCCCACAGGTTTCTTGGGGTCTGATATGCTGTGTAGTTTTTCTGCTCAAATAATGATCTACATAGAGTTTTAAGGCTACATCACATAGCAGTTTTAATTTGCAGCAATTTATTCTGAATATTCACAGCATTATCTGAATGTGACACTTTAATTTTCTTAAGTTTTTGAGCATTATATATCAAGAAAGTGAGTACATAGAGGAACTGCATGCTGTTCATACACTACAGGCAGATTTTGATGTACCCTCTCCTAGTGTATCCTCACCCATCCCCTGTAGACTGTGAGCCTTTGCGGGCAGGGTCCTCTCGCCTTCTGTACTTATGTGTGTCCTGTATTGCTCATATTTATTGTACTTGCCTATATTCGCCCCCTCTCACATGTAAAGCGCCATGGAATAAATGGCGCTATAAAAATTAATAATAATAATGTATGAGGCTTGCATGGGGACCAACCAAGTGGTGGTTCTCCTATAAAGTCACCTTACCTGGTTCCCTCTAACTACTTCACGCTGCCTCTGCCGAGTTTGGTCTTCTATAACTCTTGCTTTCAAGATGGCAGATGCAGTGGCATGTGGAGTGCAGTGGTAACTGTAAACCCCACCTCCCCTGACTTCCTATCTCACAGCACAGGAAAGATGTGATTTCTTCTTAACAATGCGACTGTCATCTTGAAAAAAGGCAGAGCGGGCCAACTGTCTGAGCAGAGGAGGCAGCAGGAGGTAAATGGAGGGCACCAAGGAGTACATGTAGAAATGTATAGTATTAATCACAATTCACTCTGAGGTTGAGGGTGCTTTAAGAACTCTATAACTCCATTACTCATTAACCAGTTGATCATTTTTATGTCTCACAGTCTCATTTATCTGATGGAGCAGAGGAGGAAGATGTGTTTGAAGAAAAAGTTACGGAGTCTTCAAAAAGAAAGGTTTAGTCTTTTGCTCTATTTGAATGCGTTTTCTAAGATTTTACACTATTGGGCCACACTGATGTATGACCAGTGGGCATCCATCCTCGAGTCTGTTTAAAATATAAAACTTGTGGTTTTCTTTTTCCCTATTTACCATACAGCTTTTCTATCTTAATGATTGAAATGTACAAATGGTCACAATTATTAATCAGCTTCTTTTGATTAAACATTTTTCAAATAATTACAACCACGGGTCAGAATATTCTAATCTTCTTGCCACTAAATACAGTTGATCATCTAACTATAAACTGCTTCATATTTAGGAGAGAAAAGCTGCCCGAGTAAGTAAGGAAGCCATAAAGCAGTTGCACAGTGAGACACAACGAATCCTGAGAGGTAAGGTTTCTCTGTTATTTGTGTGGATTGTTGCACTTCGTGTAGTCTAGGACTAGCCCAAAAATAACTGTACAACTGTTATTCTCAGAGTCTGCAGTGTCTCTTCCATATCACCTACCTCAACCTAAAAGCATTCATGACTTTTTCAAGCGTCGATCAAGACCTGTTTGTCAAGGAAATGCGATGCAACTAATCAAGTAAGAACATATTGATGAAAGAACATGAATTGCTTTTACCATATAGCACCTGGCCTGTATTTTGACTCTCTGTGGTGTGAAAGTAGAGCACCAGTGTGCAAAATATACTGAGATTGCATCTGGGAGGGACCCAGTGCAGAAACTTTTCTTAATAAACTGTACTTAAAGGGATGTTCTTCTGAGAAATCCGTGTGGAGGACTATTTTGTACTCTTGTCACTTAATGTAACACTTTGTATCTTGTAGGTCCTCAACCTACCATCTGTTAACTGCTGAAGATAAAATAGAGACTGACACAAAACCCGCAGAGCATGGTAGTTTTGACCCTGCATCCGCACCAGAACACGATGTAAACTCTGAATTGCCTCTCCACAATTCGCAAGCCGGTGTTCTAGAAGAAGCTGTGACAGATACTGCTGCAGATGGTGAATGTCTGTCTGTGGGCAACTTGGAAGAAAAAGCAATCGATGTTGACAACTCAGAGAAATCCACTTTATTTTTTGCTACTGTCGATGCATTTAATAATCAGGAAAGTAAATGTAGCAGTGAAGAAAAGACCACTGAAGTGTTACAGGATGTTTCCGAGCCAGAACTCAATAGTACAACACATGACCATGGTGATGAAACGGAGAACAGCTGCTCAAATGTTACTGTGGCTCAAGAGAAGCCCAAGATTTCAAAACTGGAAAAACTACGTGCTCTAGGAATCGACCTGTCAATAAAACCTCGCCTCTGTCCAGACGATGGGTCTTTTGTAAACTTGGATGAACCAAAACCAAACAAAGGTACTCAATTGTTTTAAAATAAGGGTTATTGGAAGGTGTAAATGAGCTCGGAGCGATCCTTGCCCTCTTCTAACCATCTTGTTAAATTGGGTTTTTTTTTCTTTTCCCCAATAGATTAAGAGTAAAAAAAAATCCCACTGCAAATGTCTATCTAATTGAGGGAGACACTTCTGCAGTTGGAGTACTGCAGTTGCTTTGGAGCCAAACAGTACATGGTGGCCATACTCAAGTGCTGCAATATCTCTTGAAGCATATAGGAGTGGACCTGCAATACGTGGGCATGGCTACTACACATTATATGGAGCAGTGGTGGTCAGCTTAGTTCACTGTTTGTATCCAGCTGGACCTGAAAACAGCTAATTGATGGGGTGTTAGCCCAATATCATATTGATGACCTATCCTTTTAACAACTATGAAACTATAACATATTTTCCAGATCTCTGTGACTATTCAATAGAAATGAATTTCCAGGTTTCTTCTCATTGATTAGTAAGAAAAATGAACAGTACTTGGATAAGGCACAAATGGCATCAGTAATCCAAAAATGAAGAAAATAATCGGTGGCACTCACCAGTCTGATGAAAATTGCTTGTATTTATTGATCCAGATCAACACATATTGGCCGGGAGTGAGAGTACAAAAGAGTGCAGGTGCTGACGACGGCGGTTTTGGGCAAGTGGCGCTTCGACGGGCACCTGCACTCTTTTGTACACTCACTCCTGGCCAATATGTCTTAATATAGATCAATAAATACAAGCAATTTTCATCAGACTGGTGAGTGCCACCAATTTTCTTCATTTTTGGATTTGTCATGTTGTTGCTTCATACGGGGTGCACCCGAAGACTCGCAGGTTAAGCCTGCGGCAACCAGTGTTAGTTGCACCACGGTGTGTCAGTGGTGGTTTGCGGTGCAGTCCTCTTTTTTTTCTATAGTGAAACAAATGGCATCAGTGTTAGCCACGATTTATTTCGTTTTACAGACCCATTCTCTTTAATGAGCTAGTTTCATCTGCAAGTCAAATAAAAAACTGAACGTTTTTTTGTTTTCACCGGGACAATTAGTGTGCAAAAATCCCCAGAACACACAAACATTTGCGCAGACTAGAACAGGTACTTGTGCAACCCGTGAAAAACATGGAAACCATACATGTGAATGGGGGGCTAAGTGACAATGTTTGCATCACTGACCATTGATTTTTAGTGAGAATGACC
>JARQOD010000002.1:389348318-389500127 GCA_033576555.1 Oophaga sylvatica | reverse complement strand
CTGTAGTAAGCTTGGTTCTGTTCTCATAGCTCTGTAGTAAGCTCCGTTCTGTTCCTATATCTCTGTAGTAAGCTCGGTTCTGTTCTCATAGCTCTGTAGTAAGCTCGGTTCTGTTCTCATATCTCTGTAGTAAGCTCGGTTCTGTTCTCATATCTCTGTAGTAAGCTTGGTTCTGTTCTCATAGCTCTGTAGTAAGCTCCGTTCTGTTCCTATATCTCTGTAGAAAGCTCGGTTCTGCTCACATATCTCTGTAGTAAGCTCGGTTCTGTTCTCATATCTCTGTAGTAAGCTCGGTTCTGTTCTCATATCTCTGTAGTAAGCTCGGTTCTGTTCTCATATCTCTGTAGTAAGCTCCGTTCTGTTCCTATATCTCTGCAGTAAGCTCGGTTCTGTTCTCATAGCTCTGTAGTAAGCTCGTTTCTGTTCTCATATCTCTGTAGTAAGCTCGGTTCTGTTCTCATATCTCTGTAGTAAGCTTTTCCTGTTCTCATAGCTCTGTAGTAAGCTCCGTTCTGTTCCTATATCTCTGTAGTAAGCTCGGTTCTGCTCTCATATCTCTGTAGTAAGCTCAGTTCTGCTCCTATATCTTTGTAGTAAGATCCTTTCAGTTGCCTTACCCACGTAGTAATCTTTGTTCCGTTCTTGTGTCTATGTAGTCGGTTTGCTTCTGTTACAGTACATAGGTAGGCAGTAAGCTCCGTTCTGTTCCTATATCTCTGTGGTAAGCTCGGTTCTGCTCTAATATCTCTGTAGTAAGCTCGGTTCTGTTCTCATATCTCTGTAGTAAGCTCGGTTCTGTTCTCATATCTCTGTAGTAAGCTCGGTTCTGTTCTCATAGCTCTGTAGTAATCTCCGTTCTGTTCCTATATCTCTGTAGTAAGCTCAGTTCTGTTCTCATATCTCTGTAGTAAGCTCAGTTCTTTTCTGATATCTCTGTAGTAAGCTCGGTTCTGCTCCCATATCTCTGTGGTAAGCTCAGTTCTGCTCTTATATCTTTGTAGTAAGCTTCTTTCGGTTGCCTTATCCACGTAGTAATCTTGGTTCCGTTCTTGTGTCTATGTACAGTCATGGCCAAAAGTTTTGAGAATGACACAAATATTATATTTTCACATGATCTGCTGCCCTCTGGTTTTTATGTGTGTTTGCCAGATGTTTTTATCACAGACAGAAATATAATAATTGCAAACATGTGAGTAACAAAAGCTTATATTGACAGTTAGAATGAGTTAATGCAGCAAGTCAATATTTGCAGTGTTGACCCTTCTTCTTCAGGACCTCTGCAATTCTCCCTGGCATGCTCTCAATCAACTTCTGGACCAAATCCTGACTGATAGCAGTCCATTCTTGCACAATCAATGCTTTCATTTTGTCAGAATTTTTAGGTTTTTGTTTGTCCACCCGTCTCTTGATGATTGACCACAAGTTCTCAATGGGATTAAGATCTGGGGAGTTTCCAGGCCATGGACCCAAAATCTCTATGTTTTGTTCCCTGAGCCATTTAGTTATCACCTTTGCTTTATGGCAAGGTGCTCCATCATGCTGGAAAAGGCATTGTTGATTGCCAAACTGCTCTTGGAGGGTTGGGAGAAGTTGATCTTGGAGGATATTCTGGTACCATTCTTTATTCATGGCTGTGTTTTTAGGCAAGACTGTGAGAGAGCCGATTCCCTTGGCTGAGAAGCAACCCCACACATGAATGGTTTCAGGATGCTTAACAGTTGGCATGAGACAAGACTGGTGGTAGCGCTCACCTTGTCTTCTCCGAATGAGGCGTTTTCCTGAAGTCCCAAACAATCGAAAAGGGGATTCATCAGAGAAAATAACTTTACCCCAGTCCTCAGCAGTCCACTGCCTGTACCTTTTGCAGAATATCAGTCTGTCCATGATGTTTTTTCTGGAGAGAAGTGGCTTCTTTGCTGCCCTCCTTGAGATCAGGCCTTGCTCCAAGAGTCTCCGCCTCACAGTGCGTGCAGATGCACTCACACCTGCCTGCTGCCATTCCTGAGCAAGCTCTGCACTGCTGGTAGCCCGATCCCGCAGCTGAAACACTTTTAAGAGACGGTCCTGGCGCTTGCTGGTCTTTCTTGGGCGCCCTGAAGCCTTTTTGGCAACAATGGAACCTCTCTCCTTGAAGTTCTTGATGATGCGATAGATTGTTGACTGAGGTGCAATCTTTCTAGCTGCGATACTCTTCCCTGTTAGGCCATTTTTGTGCATTGCAATGATGACTGCACGTGTTTCTTTAGAGATAACCATGGTTAACAGAAGAGAAACAATGATGCCAAGCACCAACCTCCTTTTAAAGTGTCCAGTGGTGTCATTCTTACTTAATCATGACAGATTGATCTCCAGCCATGTCCTCATCAACATCCACACCTGTGTTAATGGAGCAATCACTGAAAAGAGGTTAGCTGGTCCTTTTAAGGCAGGGCTGCAATGATGTTGAAATGTGTTTTGGGGGATAAAGTTCATTTTCTAGCCAAATATTGACTTTGCAAGTAATTGCTGTTAAGCTGATCACTCTTTATAACATTCTGGAGTATATGCAAATTGTCATTAGAAAAAGTGAAGCAGTAGACTTTGTAAAAATTAATATTTGTGTCATTCTCAAAACTTTTGGCCATGACTGTAGTCGGTTTGCTTCTGTTACAGTACATAGGTAGGCAGTAAGCTCCGTTCTGTTCCTATATCTCTGTGGTAAGCTCGGTTCTGCTCTAATATCTCTGTAGTAAGCTCGGTTCTGTTCTCATATCTCTGTGGTAAGCTCGGTTCTGCTCTAATATCTCTGTAGTAAGCTCGGTTCTGTTCTCATATCTCTGTAGTAAGCTCGGTTCTGTTCTCATATCTCTGTAGTAAGCTCGGTTCTGTTCTCATAGCTCTGTAGTAAGCTCGGTTCTGTTCTCATAGCTCTGTAGTAAGCTCGGTTCTGTTCTCATATCTCTGTAGTAAGCTCCGTTCTGTTCCTATATCTCTGTAGTAAGCTCGGTTCGGTTCTCATAGCTCTGTAGTAAGCTCGGTTCTGTTCTCATATCTCTGTAGTAAGCTCGGTTCTGTTCTCATATCTCTGTAGTAAGCTTGGTTCTGTTCTCATAGCTCTGTAGTAAGCTCCGTTCTGTTCCTATATCTCTGTAGAAAGCTCGGTTCTGCTCACATATCTCTGTAGTAAGCTCGGTTCTGTTCTCATATCTCTGTAGTAAGCTCGGTTCTGTTCTCATATCTCTGTAGTAAGCTTGGTTCTGTTCTCATATCTCTGTAGTAAGCTCCGTTCTGTTCCTATATCTCTGTAGTAAGCCCGGTTCTGTTCTCATAGCTCTGTAGTAAGCTCGTTTCTGTTCTCATATCTCTGTAGTAAGCTTTTTCCTGTTCTCATAGCTCTGTAGTAAGCTCCGTTCTGTTCCTATATCTCTGTAGTAAGCTTGGTTCTGTTCTCATATCTCTGTAGTAAGCTCAGGTCTTTTCTGATATCTCTGTAATAAGCTTGGTTCTGCTCCCATATCTCTGTGGTAAGCTCTGTTCTGTTCTCATATCTCTGTAGTAAGCTCAGTTCTGTTCTCATAGCTCTGTAGTAAGCTCGGTTCTGCTCCCATATCTCTGTGGTAAGCTCTGTTCTGTTCCTATATCTATGTGGTAAGCTCGGTTCTGCTCTAATATCTCTGTAGTAAGCTCGGTTCTGTTCTCATATCTCTGTAGTAAGCTCGGTTCTGTTCTCATATCTCTGTAGTAAGCTTGGTTCTGTTCTCATAGCTCTGTAGTAAGCTCCGTTCTGTTCCTATATCTCTGTAGTAAGCTCGGTTCTGTTCTCATATCTCTGTAGTAAGCTCGGTTCTGTTCTCATATCTCTGTAGTAAGCTTGGTTCTGTTCTCATAGCTCTGTAGTAAGCTCCGTTCTGTTCCTATATCTCTGTAGTAAGCTCGGTTCTGTTCTCATAGCTCTGTAGTAAGCTCAGTTCTTTTCTGATATCTCTGTAGTAAGCTCGGTTCTGCTCTCATATCTCTGTAGTAAGCTCAGTTCTGCTCCTATATCTTTGTAGTAAGATCCTTTCAGTTGCCTTACCCACGTAGTAATCTTTGTTCCGTTCTTGTGTCTATGTAGTCGGTTTGCTTCTGTTACAGTACATAGGTAGGCAGTAAGCTCCGTTCTGTTCCTATATCTCTGTGGTAAGCTCGGTTCTGCTCTAATATCTCTGTAGTAAGCTCGGTTCTGTTCTCATATCTATGTAGTAAGCTCGGTTCTGTTCTCATATCTCTGTAGTAAGCTCGGTTCTGTTCTCATAGCTCTGTAGTAAGCTCCGTTCTGTTCCTATATCTCTGTAGTAAGCTTTTTCCTGTTCTCATAGCTCTGTAGTAAGCTCCGTTCTGTTCCTATATCTCTGTAGTAAGCTCAGTTCTGTTCTCATATCTCTGTAGTAAGCTCAGTTCTTTTCTGATATCTCTGTAGTAAGCTCGGTTCTGCTCCCATATCTCTGTGGTAAGCTCAGTTCTGCTCTTATATCTTTGTAGTAAGCTTCTTTCGGTTGCCTTATCCACGTAGTAATCTTGGTTCCGTTCTTGTGTCTATGTAGTCGGTTTGCTTCTGTTACAGTACATAGGTAGGCAGTAAGCTCCGTTCTGTTCCTATATCTCTGTGGTAAGCTCGGTTCTGCTCTAATATCTCTGTAGTAAGCTCAGTTCTGTTCTCATATCTCTGTGGTAAGCTCGGTTCTGCTCTAATATCTCTGTAGTAAGCTCGGTTCTGTTCTCATATCTCTGTAGTAAGCTCGGTTCTGTTCTCATATCTCTGTAGTAAGCTCGGTTCTGTTCTCATAGCTCTGTAGTAAGCTCTGTTCTGTTCCTATATCTCTGTAGTAAGCTCCGTTCTGTTCCTATATCTCTGTAGTAAGCTCCGTTCTGTTCCTATATCTCTGTGGTAAGCTCAGTTCTGTTCCTATATCTTTGTAGTAAGCTCCGTTCTGTTCCTATATCTCTGTAGTAAGCTCCGTTCTTGTAAGGTTCTGTGTACATGTTCCTGAAACTCAGTTTGTTCGTCAGCCATTTTACTTTCTGTCTTGCTGCAGCTATCTTGCCCTCAGTCAAAATGGAGTTTCCAGCTTGCATGTTCCCGCCCTGATTCTCTCCTTTTGCTTCTTAAGCAGCCACAGCTGAGCAATCAGTGCTTCAGAATCTAGCCTGCAGTGAACCTGTGACCTGACTCCTGGAAGCCTTGGACTATGTACTCCAGCTATTCCTACTGAGGAACTCTGAAGCACTTGTGGACTCTGAACCCTGCTCTTTGAAAGACCCACGTTTGCATGGACTTACGGTAACAGAGAAGAAGATCCTGAACCTGTTGTGGAGAGTGATTGCTGAGCTTAGATTACTCTGGCCTGCTGTGTCTCCTGCTTCTGTGTCTGCAAACTGTGTGACTATTTTTGCCAACTTGTATGAAGTAATACAAGACTTTCTATATCAAACCTGTGTCTCATGTATTTTCATCGCACCCAAGCACAAGACGCTATATGAACTGTACTACATACATTACAAGATTCTGAAGACAAAACGTTAGTGTCTGCTGGGTCTGGAAAGGCTGTGTCTGCTGTAACTGTGGATATCGGATGTCCGGTTGTACTTTCTGTGATGACAGTGGTTGTGGCTTCTCACAACCATTCCAGGTGAGCAATTCCCTTAAGTGTTTTTTTTTCTGCAGTGTTACCACAGGTAAACACTATTGTTTTTTTTTTTCTCTTTTCTCTTTTTGTCTGCTGTAACTGTGGATATCAGATGTCCGGGTGAACTTTCTGTGATGATAGTGGTTGTGACTTCTCACAACCATTCCAGGTGAGCAGTTCCCTTAATTTTTTTTTCTCTCTGCAGTGTTACCACAGGTAAACACTATTGTTTTTTTTTTTTTTCTCCTCTCCTCTTCTTCCAGTACTCCTGTCTTAAAAGATCTGGAAAATGGAGGCCCGCATAAAGGAACTTTGCGGAGTGACTGATAATATCCTTGCAGATTTGCAGAATATAAAGACCCGTTTTTCAAGCCTACAGGACCTCACTAATCACAATTTGCAAGTGTTTGGACAGACTGCCCAGGATTTGCGAGCCAGGATTGAGGTTGTAGAAGAGCGAGTCCAGGCTCCTGCCGTAGTCCCGAGTTCTGGGATTCCCAAGTTGCCCCCTTTTCGTTTTGGCGGTGAACGTGAGAAATTCAGGGGATTTATTAATCAATGCAATCTTTTTTTTTCTGCACATGCTTCACAATTTCCCACTGAACGATCTAAGGTGCTTACTATAATTATGTTACTTACCAACAAGGCTTTGATGTGGGCAAACCCTCTGATTGAGACTGAGGATGATTGTTTGAATCACCTTGATGCTTTTATTTCAACCATGGGGCAGGTGTTTGATGACCCCAATCGAGGTGCAACAGCTGAAGCAGCCATGTTAGCTTTGCGCCAAGGTAAGCACTCGGTAGCTGAATATGCCTTGGATTTCAGGAGATGGGCCCTTGATACCACCTGGGACAGTTCCGCCAAAAAATCTATTTTTCGAAAGGGGTTATCTCCACTGATTAAGGATGAACTTGCTCGTGCCGACCCTCCCACTGCGTTAGGTGACTTTATTAACTACTGCATCCGTATTGATACTCGTCTGACTGAACGCAGGCAAGAGAGATGGTTCAAAAGCAATCGCACTAACCTTTTCCTACCTTCCTCTCCAGCTAAGGAACCTTTGAGTAGGATTACACGGGAACCTGAACCTGAACCCATGCAGGTAGACTCTTTACAACGACGGGTTAGTGATGCACGCAAGGAACATCGTTTTAAGGAAAATCTATGTTTCTATTGTGGTAAGTCAGGGCACTTCATTATAAACTGCCCCAGCCGTTCTCGTAAGACTACTGCAGCACTCATTCATTGTGAGTGTTGCGAGAGGGGATCTGTCAGGTCCGAGCCTCAGGCTCCAGAGAGATCTGCAGCAACAGATCTTGATTTCTCGGACTTAAACTCCGTTACCTCTGAGGACGTTGACTGTGTAAACGCTGCCATTTTTCAAGTTTCCTCAGCGGTGTCCCAGCTGAGTTGTAAGAAAAACAATTCTCATTGCTTTCTTTCCATCAAACTCTGGGTTGACTCAGCTTGGGTGTCTAGCTCTGCTATGATCGACTCAGGGGCAAGTGGAAATTTTATGGATGTCTCCTTTGCTCTGAAACAGGGGATACGTTCAGTGAAGAAGGCTACTCCAGTACAGATGGAAACTGTGGATGGCTCCCTGCTGACCTCTGGACCAGTGGATCAGGAAACAGAGCCTTTGAGGGTTCTTATGGGTAAAGATCATCAAGAGAAACTGTCCTTTATGCTTATCTCTTCTCCCCACTTTCCCATTATTCTAGGGCTACCATGGCTGCAGGCTCAGAATCCTACCATTAACTGGGAGACCAATGAATTACACTTTCCAGAGAAACAGATAAGTCCAAGAGTTTCAGCTTGCTCTGTTCCTAAAGGAACCATGTCAGTCCCTGAACTACCAGCTGTATACCAGGACTATGTGGATTTATGTGACAAGAAGAACGCTGACCAGCTTCCTCCTCACCGTCCATATGATTGTCCAATTGAATTATTGCCTGGAGCAGAGATACCTTTTGGTAAGATCTACCCCCTGGCGGGGCCCGAGCTAAAGGCTTTAAAGGATTACATAGACGAAAATCTAGCCAAGGGCTTCATACGCCCCTCTTCATCTCCTGCAGGTGCACCCATCTTCTTTGTAAAGAAGAAAGATGGATCTCTGAGACCATGCGTAGACTATAGGGAACTCAATAAGGTTACTATTAGAAACCGTTATCCATTGCCTTTAATCCCTGAGTTATTGGAGAGAGTGCGACATGCCAAAATTTTCTCTAAACTAGATCTTCGTGGGGCCTATAACTTAGTCCGTATTAGACCTGGGGATGAATGGAAGACTGCATTCAGGTCACGCTATGGACACTTTGAATATCTAGTTATGCCTTTTGGTCTGAGTACCGCCCCAGCCACTTTCCAACACTTGGTGAATGACATCTTCAGAGATCTCCTAGATACATTCGTGGTAATTTATTTGGATGATATTCTAATTTTTTTCTAACTCCACAGAGGAACATCATGGACATGTGAGAATGGTCTTGGAACGTCTAAGACAAAATCATCTTTACATCAAACTTGAAAAGTGTGAATTCCATAGGACCGAAATTCAATTTCTGGGGTATGTACTGTCTACACAAGGAATTAGTATGGATGGAAGCAAAACCCAAGCCATCAAGGATTGGCCAAGTCTTAGAAATGTGAAGGAGGTACAGCGCTTCATCGGGTTTGCCAACTTCTATAGACGTTTCATTAGAAATTTCTCTGAGGTAGTGTCACCTATCACCCAACTTACCCGGAAAGAGTCTAGGTTCTCCTGGACTCCCCAAGCCCAGGAAGCATTTTCCAGTCTAAAAGATAAATTTACCACTGCACCTATCCTAGTACATCCCAACCCGAGCTTGCCTTCATAATAGAGGTGGATGCTTCAGACTGTGCCGTTGGAGCTATACTCTCTCAGAGAACAGGTGAGAAGAATGTCTTGCATCCCTGTGCCTTCTTTTCCCAGCAGTTGTCTTCGGCTGAGAGGAACTACGATGTGGGCAATAGAGAGTTGTTGGCCATTATTGCCGCCTTCAAAGAATGGAGACACCTTCTTCAGGGAGCTGCACAGCAAATAGTCGTCCTGACAGATCATCGTAACCTTGAGTTTATCAGGTCGGCTAAGTGCCTGACTCCTCGCCAGGCTCGCTGGAATCTTTTCTTAAACCAATTTAATTTTATCATTTCTTATAGACCAGGATCGCGCAATGGAAAGGCTGATGCACTCTCTAGGATTTACTCAGCAGAGACACGTCCAATTACTCCTCCTAAGACTATTCTTCCTGACTCTAGATTCCTAGGAGTAATTCATAATCAAGACCTACTTAAGGACATCAAGGAAGCATACCATGCGGATTCCTTTTTGGCACAACCCCCAAGGGACGTAAGTCTTGTCTTTAAGAATGGTGTGTGGATTCAGGGACAACGCCTGTATATTCCTGAAACAGTCAGATTGAGAGTATTGCAACTCATTCACGATTCCAAGATAGCTGGGCATAGAGGAATTCTAAAGACACAGGAATTTCTCTCTCGTTTCTTTTGGTGGCCCACTTGCAGGAAGGATGTTTTAAACTATGTCACTTCGTGTGAAGTCTGTGCAAGATGCAAAACACCTCGCTCCTCACCAACTGGTCTGTTACAGCCTCTTCCCACCCCGTCCCGCCCGTGGGGATCCATTTCTATGGACTTCATTGTGGAGTTACCAACCTCTCAAGGGAAGAACACCATTCTAGTGGTGGTTGACCGTCTAACAAAGGCAGCTCATTTTATCCCTTGTGTCAGCTTACCCACTGCAAAACAGACATCAGATTTGATGATTAAAGATGTGTTTCGCTTACATGGAGTACCGGATGAGGTTATTTCGGATCGAGGGGTGCAATTCACTTCTAGGTTTTGGCAAAATTTCTGTGCAGCATTGGACATTAAAGTAAACCTTTCTTCTGCTTTTCATCCCCAGACTAATGGACAGACCGAACGAACCAATCAAACCCTGGAGCAGTATCTCCGCTGCTTTATCTGCCACCTACAGGATGATTGGGTGGATCTACTTCCATTAGCTGAGTTCTCGTATAACAACTCTCAGAGTGCCTCCACTAAGCAGTCTCCTTTTTACTCTAATCTAGGTTATCATCCTAACATTCTACCACGATTTCCCATAGAAACGCCTTTACCAGCAGTGGCTGAAAGAATCACGTCTTTACAGAAGAATATGGATCTTCTAAAGGAGAATCTGGAATCGGCTCAGGAAAGGTACAAGAAAGCAGCAGATAAATTTCGTAAACCTGCACCAGCTTTCAAGGTAGGAGACTTGGTCTGGCTGTCAACCAGAAATCTTAAGTTAAGGATTCCATCGTCTAAGTTGGGACATAAGTACATTGGACCCTATAAAATCAGTAAAATTATAAGTGCCGTTGCTTGTCGTCTTCAACTGCCCAGAACTATGAGAATTCACCCTGTCTTTCATGTATCCCTACTAAAGGCTGCGACACCCAATACGTTTCCTGGACGTTCTTCTCCTTGCCCTGACCCAGTGCTAGTCGATGGTCAGGAAGAATTTGTGGTGGAAAGGATTTTAGATTCCAGGTTGTAAAGAAATCAGTTACAATATCTGATTAAATGGCAGGGCTACCCAGTGGAGGACAACTCATGGGAACCAGTCAATAACGTTAATGCTCCTCGCTTGCTCCGTCAGTTTCATCAGAGGTACCCACACAAGCCTGGCCTGAGGTCATCCGGAGGTTGTCCCTAAGGGGGGAGTAATGTAAGGTTCTGTGTACATGTTCCTGAAACTCAGTTTGTTCGTCAGCCATTTTACTTTCTGTCTTGCTGCAGCTATCTTGCCCTCAGTCAAAATGGAGTTTCCAGCTTGCATGTTCCCGCCCTGATTCTCTCCTTTTGCTTCTTAAGCAGCCACAGCTGAGCAATCAGTGCTTCAGAATCTAGCCTGCAGTGAACCTGTGACCTGACTCCTGGAAGCCTTGGACTATGTACTCCAGCTATTCCTACTGAGGAACTCTGAAGCACTTGTGGACTCTGAACCCTGCTCTTTGAAAGACCCACGTTTGCATGGACTTACGGTAACAGAGAAGAAGATCCTGAACCTGTTGTGGAGAGTGATTGCTGAGCTTAGATTACTCTGGCCTGCTGTGTCTCCTGCTTCTGTGTCTGCAAACTGTGTGACTATTTTTGCCAACTTGTATGAAGTAATACAAGACTTTCTATATCAAACCTGTGTCTCATGTATTTTCATCGCACCCAAGCACAAGACGCTATATGAACTGTACTACATACATTACAGCTCTGTTCCTATATCTCTGTAGTAAGCTCCGTTCTGTTCCTATATCTCTGTAGTAAGCTCCGTTCTGTTCCTATATCTCTGTAGTAAGCTCCGTTCTGTTCCTATATCTCTGTAGTAAGCTCCGTTCTGTTCCTATATCTCTGTGGTAAGCTCAGTTCTGTTCCTATATCTTTGTAGTAAGCTTCTTTCAGTTGCCTTATCCACGTAGTAATCTTGGTTCCGTTCTTGTGTCTATGTAGTCGGTTTGCTTCTGTTACAGTACATAGGTAGGCAGTAAGCTCCGTTCTGTTCCTATATCTCTGTGGTAAGCTCGGTTCTGCTCTAATATCTCTGTAGTAAGCTCGGTTCTGTTCTCATATCTCTGTAGTAAGCTCGGTTCTGTTCTCATATCTCTGTAGTAAGCTCGGTTCTGTTCTCATATCTCTGTAGTAAGCTCGGTTCTGTTCTCATAGCTCTGTAGTAAGCTCCGTTCTGTTCCTATATCTCTGTAGTAAGCTCAGTTCTGTTCTCATAGCTCTGTAGTAAGCTCAGTTCTTTTCTGATATCTCTGTAGTAAGCTCGGTTCTGCTCCCATATCTCTGTGGTAAGCTCAGTTCTGCTCTTATATCTTTGTAGTAAGCTTCTTTCGGTTGCCTTATCCACGTAGTAATCTTGGTTCCATTCTTGTGTCTATGTAGTCGGTTTGCTTCTGTTACAGTACATAGGTAGGCAGTAAGCTCCGTTCTGTTCCTATATCTCTGTGGTAAGCTCGGTTCTGCTCTAATATCTCTGTAGTAAGCTCGGTTCTGTTCTCATATCTCTGTGGTAAGTTCGGTTCTGCTCTAATATCTCTGTAGTAAGCTCGGTTCTGTTCTCATATCTCTGTAGTAAGCTCGGTTCTGTTCTCATATCTCTGTAGTAAGCTCGGTTCTGTTCTCATAGCTCTGTAGTAAGCTCTGTTCTGTTCCTATATCTCTGTAGTAAGCTCCGTTCTGTTCCTATATCTCTGTAGTAAGCTCCGTTCTGTTCCTATATCTCTGTGGTAAGCTCAGTTCTGTTCCTATATCTTTGTAGTAAGCTCCGTTCTGTTCCTATATCTCTGTAGTAAGCTCCGTTCTGTTCCTATATCTCTGTAGTAAGCTCCGTTTGTTCCTATATCTCTGTAGTAAGCTCCGTTCTGTTCCTATATCTCTGTAGTAAGCTCTGTTCTGCTCCCATATCTCTGTGGTAAGCTCAGTTCTGTTCCTATATCTTTGTAGTAAGCTTCTTTCAGTTGCCTTATCCACGTAGTAATCTTGGTTCCGTTCTTGTGTCTATGTAGTCGGTTTGCTTCTGTTAAGGGTATGCCACACTGAACAATATCGCTAACGGGATCGCTAAAAAACTTCACTATTTAGCGATTCCGTTAGCGATGTTGTTCAGTGCGGCATCTGCCAGCGACGAGCTTCCTGCTGTGATCTCGCTCGTCGCTGGAATCGTTCCGGACCCTATTTTCTCGTCGGCGCTCCCGCTGGGTAAGTATATATCGCTAGTGTGGCACCTTTTCTTAGCGATTTAGCGGTACTTTTGTACCGCTAAAGTCGTTAAGAAGATCGCTAACGGCGATAGCGTCGTTAACTATATCGCTAAATGTGGCCGCACTTAGCGATATAGAAACAATCCCACTAGCGATCGCATTAGTATGCGTTGTTATCGTGATCGCTAGCGGGATTGTTTAGTGTGGCAGTACCTTTACAGTATGTAGGTAGGCAGTAAGCTCCGTTCTGTTCCTATATCTCTGTAGTAAGCTCCGTTCTGTTCCTATATCTCTGTAGTAAGCTCCGTTCTGTTCCTATATCTCTGTAGTAAGCTCCGTTCTGTTCCTATATCTCTGTGGTAAGCTCAGTTCTGTTCCTATATCTTTGTAGTAAGCTTCTTTCAGTTGCCTTATCCACGTAGTAATCTTGGTTCCGTTCTTGTGTCTATGTAGTCGGTTTGCTTCTGTTACAGTATGTAGGTAGGCAGTAAGCTCCATTGTGTTCCCACATCTATGTCCCAGCTTATATGAAGCCTGTTATCTCTGCTGCTTTGTAGGGCAGAGGTGGGCCACCATGACTGGAGGGCCACTGCTTTGTGATTGCCCCCCAGGCTGAAAAGTGCAAGCCCCTGACGCAGAACAAACATTTATAGGATATTTCATCACTTTCCCAAATTATTTTGAAAACATTACATATTGTACTACTGTACCCAAGTTATTATATATTTTAGGAGCCGGACACTGACAGACCCCACAGCTCTTACACTGAATGGGATCATGGAAACCTACATTTTTTTAAAACAAATGGCAGATCAGCAGTTTTCTTCTCACAGAAACATAGTAATTTTCCTAAATAAAAAGAAAAGCGGCCGGTGCCCTGTGGCCGCAGCCTTTCCTGGTATTGACATGCCACCTCTGTGCGGGCAGCAGGTACAGAGCCGGCATGCGGGGTCTACACATAGGTGGCTTCCAGCAGTCCGTCGCTCGCTCTTCTCCGCCTCCTCCTCCGCGCGCGCCTCCGCTCCTCAGTGCGCGCTCCCGCTGCATGCTGGGTCCCCTCTTTTCCGTCTCCGGTGTCGCCATAAAGGCACAGCTGACCCGCGGCTCTCCCGTAGCCTTCCGTGTTTCCGTAGCACCACAGACCTCCTCTCCGGCCGCCGCTTTGCGCTGAACTGCGCCAATTCCCCGACAGCGGAGGCGCCCGTCGTCCGGAGGCTTCGTCCCTTCTCCCAGACCCGATTCCGTCTGTGGAGGGACCCCCACCCGGAGCAAATATTCCGGAGAAAAAGAGACTCCCGGAGAGGACTGCTGCGGAGATGGAGGCGGTGGGGCCCGGTAAGTGCTGCCCGCCTGGGTCTACCTAGGCCTGAGCAGCCCGGGATGGGTAGGCCTCACCTGAGGCAGGTCGGCTATGGTGCGGACGTGATGTGTGGTGTGCCCGGCTGTGCTGGTATGCCGGCCTGCAGAGGAGCGGGGCCGCTGCGTCCTCCAGGGGTGCAATGGGACCTGTATGTGCTCCATGTGTGTATAGGGGACAATTGTGAGGCACCACACATGTCCTGGGAATGTGCAGCTCTGGTATTGGGCACGGTGTGTGTACTGGTGTGTATGAGGCTGTGTGTGCTGCGTGTTATACAGATATGTACACGTGTGTAGAAAGTGCACTATATATATAATAAATATATGGGAACACTTCATACACATAGTGCACCAGTATACCACACACTATAATGTACGTGTCCCACTTCCTAGTCGCTGGCCCTCCGTCACTTCCTGCAAAATCGGAACATGTGAGAACAGCAGCAGGACACTTGTATGTGAGTCGCACACTTAGTACCAGGGCAATGGGGTACTCGGCACCGAGCCCATGAAAGTCTATGGAGTTTGTCACTGGCAGCAGGACTCGGTCCGTGGCCCTGGGCGCTCATACAATGGGGGATATTTACAGGGGATTATTATTAGGATAGATAGTTTGTGACGCCACCTGTGGTCTCTGGTCAATTGGACCAGCGCTGCTGTAAGGGTCTTCACAGGGGATGTTATGGGGCAGCTGGGTGGTAAGTCTCCCACAGGTGAGACTGGTCCCTGGAAGTCTATGGTGGTGATGATGTAGGGTGTAGATAAAGATTCAGTCACACACATTGCAGTTTCTTTCCATACCTTTTACTGGCAGATGATTCAAGCAGATCCCGGGGAGCTGGTCGGGGTGGAGAGTGCACATTCGGGTAACAGCTGAGCAGGTTAGAGGCCTCCTTTACTTCCATATACTTGTGAGTCCAACCTGCCTGAAGCGAAGTTAACTCTGCAATCTCCAGCTCTCTCAATAGCTGTACTGCCCGGCCAACATTGTGGTGGAGCCTTCTATGTGATGAAACTAAGTCCTTACTTTTGCATGGGCCCCGCTCAAAGTCCCTGTTCCACCTGACTCCGGTTACGTATTGACACTTAGGGCTGCTCTCTGCGACCTGTAGTCCAGATGCCTCCGGGTTTCTTGTTACTATGCTTGAAACAGTAGCAACACTTCGGACCCCGGTGTCCGGCAATTTAGTGCAAGTAATCCAATACCTGTAGCACTTCTCTGTCTTCTCCACTGTGCCCTTCGCCCTGCTTCCCGCTCTTAACATAAGCACTTGTGGCAGTTGTGGAAAAATGTCAGCTTCCTCCAGAGCTCGCTGCACAGCTCTCAATTTCCTCCAAAGTCCAGACTGGACCGAGACTGAATGGCTGCTCTGTCCTTAGACAGAAGCTAGCAGACTGAAGTTCGACTGAACACTACTTCCTCAAGATCTGACTCACTGACTGCCCTGTCCGAAGACAGGAAGCTGTCTGACTGACTACCTGCCACGTGTCACTCCCCCTTATATCTCAGATGGGTGTGTCTGAAAGTGTGAGTGACAGTGAATGAATATCAAGCGTTGCTGTTACCTTCCTGTGCACTCTCCTGGACTTTATGTGTGCCTGCGTAGCTGGGCTACACATGTGACTCTGACCGGTCCCCCATCCTCCAACCCACCGCAGTTGTATATTCCGGTATAAACGCCCTGCCTAACAAACGCTTTATTCTGGATGACACGTTAACAGGCGTTTAAAAAAAGAAAAAGTGTTTTTATAGTCCTTTTTTTTTTAAATATGCAAATAACCGTTTGACTTGTCGATGGGACGTTGGTTTTGCCAGACCAGTCGTCCCTTTCGTGAGACGTCCCGCGATGATATGACTTACAGAAGGCGTCATCATCGTACATTGCGCCTCTGAATCCGGGTGTGCGCTTCCTGGCTACTGAGGCTCACTGCGCATGTCCAGACAGCGAAGCGGCTACCGTCCACGGAGGAGCCGGAGATCGGCTGTAAGCTGTGTTCTTTTAACGTCAGGCTTCTTCTTTTCTTCCGGACATGCGTAGCGCTCCTCTGAAGCCAGAAAGCGTACACCCGGCTTCAGAGGCGCAATGACGTGTAGGAAAGAAAGTCACGCACATAATAAGTGGGACCAACAGTCCAAAAGTTATTTGAGTATTAAAAACTGACGTTAAGGCAACTGTCACACGTTCGGTATTTGGTCAGTATTTTACCTCAGTATTTGTATCCAAAACCAGACGTGGAAACATCAGAGGAAAAGTATAATAGAAACATGTCACCACTTCTGTATTTGTCACCCATTCCTGGGTTTATTTAGCACCATAATCCCCTACGGTGTTTGGGCTCTAATGACTTTTTTTTTTTCTTTGTTCGTCAACCCCTTTAATGTTTCAAGTTAAAGTTGTGTGGCTGCTGGATAAGTGTAGGTCTGTACATTATCATGCCCATACAGTCAATAAAAGCAGTTTTGATTAGATTGAGGTTTTGTTACCTTTTTGCAGACTTTTCTAACTTTTAGTTCCCTGTGTTGGTTGTAAATGTATTCGCTTAATTCTGTATGCTAATTCTTTATGATCTATCACAACGATGCTGTTAGTGGGTCACCGACAAGTAATTTACTCTAGTCAGTGTCAACTATGGCATCACCACATCGAATTCCCTGCAACATGATTGTGGGTGCTGATGGCAT
Organism: Oophaga sylvatica; assembly: GCA_033576555.1. NCBI lineage: Eukaryota > Metazoa > Chordata > Amphibia > Anura > Dendrobatidae > Oophaga > Oophaga sylvatica. The sequence continues at coordinate 389,483,658 of JARQOD010000002.1, read as the reverse complement.
CTCGTGGGTGACAATGTCTTCCAGGTCTGTCATCTTACTACTAGAGTTGAGCGACTTTGTTTGGGGCCCTGCTTTTTCGGCAAGCTATATCGCTTACTGAATAAGCTGCAGAGGGAACCCAGACACATGGAGCGCGCCAGCTGATCGACTCTGCGTGTGTCGCGGCCGTGTCACAGTAACAACACATGCATGGATAGCCCCGCAAACAGGTTTTCCATGCATGTGTTGTGACTGTCACACAGCCGCGACACATGCAGCTGTCGCGATGATCAGCCGACGCGCTCCATAATAATAATCTTTATATAGCGCCAACATATTCCGCAGCGCTTTACAGTTTAAGGCTATGTGCACACGTTGCGGAATTGCCGTGGTAATTTCCGCGGCAATTCCGCACCTCCCTGCTGCGGGAAATCCGCATTATATATATATATTATATATTATATATATATATATATATATATATATATATTATATATATATACATATATATATATTATACGTATTCCCGCTAAAAACTAGCGTTTTGCAAGCGTAATTAGTTTGCAGAATGCTAGCATTTTCCAAGCGATCTGTAGCATCGCTTGGAAAACTGACTGACAGGTTGGTCACACGAGTCAAACAAGTGTTTGACACGTGTGACCAACTTTTTACTATTGATACCGCCTGTGCCGCATCAATAGTAAAAAGATATAATGTTAAAAATAATAAAAAAAAAATAAAAAATCGTGATATTCTCACCTTCCGGCGGCCCCCGCAGCTTTCCCGCCTCTCAGCGACGCTCCCAGCCAATCCCGTTCCCAGGCGTCCTTTGTGACAATGACCCCGATGACGTAGCATCACGCGTGACCGCTACGTCATCTGGGGTGATTCTCGCAATGCATTACTGGGAGCGGGATTGGCCGGGAGCGTCGCTGAGAGGCTGGAATGCTGTGTGGGACACCGGACGGTGAGAATATCATTATTTTTTATTTTAATTATTGTTTTAATATGGATATGGTACCCAGGGCCTGGAGGAGAGTGTCCTCTCCTCCAGGCCCTGGGTACCATCCGCACATGAACCGCTTACTTTGCGCATGGTGGGCATAGCCACATGCGGAAAGTAAGCGGTTCAATGCATTCCTATGGCGGTGGAATCGCCGCTGTTCCGCAAAAAAGAATGAGCATGCTGCGGATTCTTCCACGATGCGATTCCGCCGCAGAAAAACACGCAGCATGTGCACAGCATTGCGGAATCCCATAGGCTATAATGAGTTGTGTTGTGTAAGCGCTTCCGCCGCGGCAAAAATGCTAAGAATCCGCAACGTGTGCACAGACCTTAACAGTTTCAAAACACAAGTCATAAGTAACAGCGTTAACAATACAATAATTAAAGCAAAATAAGCCGACCCTGCTTGTGAGAGCTTACAATCTACAATGAGTTGGGGGAGATACAAAGTACAGGTGTGTATATACAATGGTGCATTTACAATGATGGTCCAGCCATCTTCAGGGAGTGATGGATGGAGATAGTGAATGGGCTACACACCCACACACTTACACCTAGAATGACTTTTATTAGTGAACGTGATAGGCCTCTCTGAACAAATGTGTTTTGAGGGAGCGCCTGAACCATGCAAATTGTGGATAGTCCTAATTTCTTGTGGTAGAGTATTCCAGGGGATTGGCGCAGCGCGGGAGAAGTCTTGGAGAGTCGGGAGTGGGAGGTACGGAGTTCCATGTATCCGGGTTCCCTCTGCAGCTTATTCGTTAAGCGCTATAGCTTGCTGAATAAGCAGGGACCCTAACAAAGTCGCTCATCTCTTACTACATCTATTTGGCCTTCGCAAGTCAGATTTTCCTATAAAAAAAAAAAAAAGAAAACTACATATAAACATGCACTGAAACATAAACTATATAAATTTGGTATAGCGAAGGTTAAAGGGTAACTGTCTTGTTATAAAAGGTATTCTATATTATATTTGCTGCATAATGTTTCTGGTTGGTGGTAGTCTGCGTCCTGAGACCCCTACCGATTGGTCACACACCGCTCTTTTAGGTCCGCAGCTTCTGCTTGAAGTGCGCATACGGTAGTGTATGGGCTGAATAAGAAGTCCACAGGTCGTGAGAATGAATGGACGGCTCCATGGGCTTACTAGTGAGCCGGTGTGTGCGGTTCATGCTGAACCTGCAATGTTTTGACTGAGTGGTGAGGGTCTCAGGACCCTGCCCCCCACTAATCAGAATCATTATGTAGTGCCTATAATATATAAAAACTTTTATAAAATGAGTTTAAGATGTAATTTACATTGCAATGTCAGCAGTTTTGTGGAATAGGGGGAAGGGGGGTAAACAATGGATCACAAAGAATGCCAATAAAAATACCAATAAAAACCCCTCTTGCACAAAACAAGGCTTTCCCCAGCTCTGTTGATGGGGGGGGGGGTAAAGGTTATGGCTCTTGAGATCGCCTTAAGGTACTGCCACACTAAACAATCCCGCTAGCGATCACTATAACGACGCATACTAATGCGATCGCTAGCGGGATTGTTTCTATATCGCTAAATGCGGCCACATTTAGCGATATAGTTAACGACGCTATCGCCGTTAGCGATCTTCTTAACGACTTTAGCGGTACAAAAGTACCGCTAAATCGCTAAGAAAAGGTGCCACACAGCGATAAGATACTTACCCAGCGGGAGCGCCGACGAGAAAATAGGGTCCGGAACGATTCCAGCGACGAGCGAGATCACAGCAGGAAGCTCGTCGCTGGAAGCTGCCGCACTGAACAATATCGCTAACGGGATCGCTAAATAGTGACGTTTTTTAGCGATCCCGTTAGCGATATTGTTTAGTGTGGCATACCCTTTACACACTAGGCCATTGTTGGCTGAACCAGACGACATAGACGGATTTGGCCTACAATCTGTGCATGGCTGCAGGCCTAACCATTGTTGACTGACTGCTTTCTGAAATTAAATGGGGCCTTCAGATCTCCTCCCTACAAAATAATATAAAAAATAATTTCAATACTCTTGCATTTTTTAATGTCACAATTTTGTGGTACATTCAATTGTTCATGTCCAAATAAGCAGTCATGCATCAATAGAAATGAAAGCAGTTGTTTTGCCATATAATATTGATGACCTACCCTCTGGATATGTCATCTTTATCAGATCAGTCCTACACCTGGCACACCCCACTGATTAGCTGCTCTCTAGCTGTCGCAATGACCTGATGCTAACATTGAATGGAACTGAAGAGCTCCTTTCTGTCTAAAGGTACTGCCACACTACACAATCCCGCTAGCGATCTCGTTAGCGTCGCATACTAATGAGATCGCTAGCGGGATTGTTTTTATATCGCTAGTAGCTACCTAATTTAGCGATGTCGTTAAGGACGCTATCGCGGTTAGCGATCACCTTAACGACTTTAGCGGTACAAAAGTACCGCTAAATCGCTAAGAAAAGGTGCCACACTAGCGATATTATACTTACCCAGCGGGAGCGCCGGCGATAAAATAGGGTCCGGAACGATTCCAGCGACGAGCGAGATCACAGCAGGAAGCTCGTCGCTGGCAGATGCCGCACAGAACAACATCGCTAACGGGATCGCTAAATAGTGACGTTTTTTAGCGATCCCGTTAGCGATGTTGTTCAGTGTGGCATACCCTTAAAGAGTACCTGTCACCCCCCAGGGCCTTTTTAAGTAAAAGAGCCACCTTCAGCAGCACTAAAGGCACTGCCACACTTAGCGATCGCACTAGCAATCACGACAACGACTTAACCTGGCGAGATCGCTAGTGCGATCGCTATGTGATCGCTAGTTAGATTCCAAACACAACTCATCAGCGATCTGTGATTCCAAACACAACTTCATCAGCGATCTGTATAACGACCTCTGCGGTCGTTGGGAAAACCTAGTCCCACCTGCGACGCTGGTAAAGTCGTTCATAAAGGGTGTCACACTCAGTGATTCAGGCTCACCAGCGGGACACCAACGACCAAAAAACGGCTCAGAACGTCCATAAGCCATCAGCGACATCGCAGCAGGGGGCACATCGCTGCTACATGTCACACACAGCTAAGTTCGCTAACGTAATCGCTACTGCGTCATAAATGGTGACGTAGTAGCGATCTCGTTAGCGATCTCGCTAGCAATTTTGCTTAGTGTGGCATACCCTTAAGGCTGCATTCTGTGAAGGTGGCTCTTATGTTTCTGATCGCTAGGAACGCTGAAATATACACTTTTAGAATCTGTCCGACATACTTCTATTGTGTCAGGGAGGTATGTCTTCTCCCCCTGTGTCAACGGCCTCAGCGGTGTCAATCATCTCTCCTCTTGCTTCCGGCCCCCGCCTCCTCTCCGTGCGATGTCACCGGCGCTTCGTGTAGCGGCGGCCCCAGGTACCGCCCCCCAGTGTGTTATGTATTCACATTGCAGGGCTGTGAATCTTCATCAGTCGATTCTTCTCTTCTAGAGATAAGCTGCCACCAGAGGAGTATGGTAGCTGCTCTCCTAGAGAACAAAGGAGAGCCTTGCCTGTCACCCTTCCGGTGTTTCAATTGGGAGAGCAACCTGGGGCCGACAAATATTTAAGCCCCCATACACATTAACCCCTTTATCCCATCAGACTTACAATTCCTTCCATGTGACCCTGGACCTAAAGGGTATGCCACACTGAACAATATCGCTAACGGGATCGCTAAAAAACGTCACTATTTAGCGATCCTGTTAGCGATGTTGTTCAGTGCGGCAGCTTCCAGCGACGAGCTTCCTGCTGTGATCTCGCTCGTCGCTGGAATCGTTCCGGACCCTATTTTCTCGTCGGCGCTCCCGCTGGGTAAGTATCTAATCGCTGTGTGGCACCTTTTCTTAGCGATTTAGCGGTACTTTTGTACCGCTAAAGTCGTTAAGAAGATCGCTAACGGCGATAGCGTCGTTAACTATATCGCTAAATGCTGCAGCATTTAGCGATATAGAAACAATCCCGCTAGCGATCGCATTAGTATGCGTCGTTATCGTGATCGCTAGCGGGATTGTTTAGTGTGGCAGTACCTTTATTCCCAAGGACGGAATAGTACGTCATATGCGATCAGCTGCGCTCCCGGGGGAGCGCAGCTGATCGCGGCCGGGTGTCAGCTGATTATCACAGCTGACACCCGGCACTATGTGCCAGGAGCGGTCACGGAACACTTCCGGCACATTAACCCCTGGCACACTGCGATCAAAGATGATCACAGTGTTCTGGCGGTATAGGGAAGCATCGCGCAGGGAGGGGGCTCCCTGCGTGCTTCTCTGAGACCCTCAGAACAGCGCGATGTATCACGCTGTTCCGAGGGACCCTCCTCCCTGCAGGACCCCGGATCCAAGATGGCCGCGGGGTCCTTCCGGGTCCTGCAGGGAGGCGGCTTCCTCAGTGCCTGCTGAGAGCAGGCGCTGAGAGCCTGCAGCACTGCCTGTCACATCGCTTGTCTGACAAAGTGCTGTGCACAGTGTCAGACCAGCGATCTGACGTTATACAGTGATGTCCCACCCTGGGACAAAGTAAAAAAGTAAAAAAAAATAAAAATAACGTGTAAAAAAAAAAAAAAAAATTAATGAATAAAGAAAAAAAAATTATATTCCCCAATAAATTCCTTTCTTCATGTAAATAAAAAGAAACCAAAACCATAAAAGTACACATATTTATTATCTCTGCGTCCGTAACAACCCGCCCTATAAAACTCCCTTTAGTGAACCCCTTAAAAAAAAAAAAAAAGGCTAAAAAAAGCTTTATCATCATACCGCCTAACAGGGTGGATTTGATTTAAATCAAACTGATTTAAATCACGATTTAAATCACTAGTCAGTAAGGCTTGATTTAAATCAGTGATTTAAATCAAAGTTTCTACCAGACCGGTATATCTAATTTCATCATGTGCGATACGCCCCAGACCGGTGTATCTAATTTCATCATGCGCGATATGCCCCAGACCGGTGTATCTAATCCCATAATGCGATACACTACACTCAGCCCTGTATCTAGATACATGCAGTGTGTCACGTGCTGTGAATAATCCCAGTGTGTGATACTCTCCACGTATCTGTGCTCAGTTTATAATACAGCGAGCAGCATGAACTAACAGAATAGATGCTGCCGGTCGTCCTCAGTGACAGCCTACTTGTCAGTATCACTGGCAGTCCCCAACAAAATGGCTCCGCTCTGTGAGCCTAAACTACATCCTCTGTTATTACAAACACCTAGTAACGGAGGAGAGAAGTCACACGTGATCAGACCCCGCCTGCATTTACTACTGTCGCAATACGAGCTAGCAGTTTATATTTCAGCAGCTGCTCTGCCTAGTGTTTAAAAGTGGAAATACCAAACATTTTAAAATTATTTTTCAGATTTTATTTCTCGATCACCGGCAGTAGTTCTTGCTACTTTAACTTGCAAGTAGATGAAGATTTTTAGAATCACTTTTTATATTACTTTTTTCTCCCCTGTTTAATGGGTTAATCATTCATATTTGGACACACTTAGATTCACGTTCTTCTTGTGTTGTGCAGATCTATTCCACTCCAAACAATCAGAAACATATTGTCTAACTTCTTGGACTTGGCACTGAAGGGGTTGATTCTGTATTCATATAGGTTTGTAGAACAATAGGATTAAGGTCTTTTTCTCAACTCTGTTCATGTTGTAACATTTTTGCCGTGAAGAAGAGGCTGGGACCTCTGCGGAGTCAAATTCAGTTTTGAGAACTGCGTAAGTAAAGCGAGCGTCTGTGATAATATAGGAGAGAAACTGCCCACTAATCCTACAGAAACCTCTGGAAGAGCATGGCATTGTGAATGTTACACATATACAGCCTTTATTCTACTGAGTTAAACAACTCAGCTTTATCTCATGATGGAAGAACCTTTGGATGGTAAAATATTTTCCTCAAAAAGCAGTTTATTGAAAAAAATCCGATTTAAATCAAAAAAATCCGATTTAAATCAAAAAAATCCGATTTTTTTTTTTCTTTTTTTTTTAAAAAAATCATTGATTTTTATCCACCCTGCCGCCTAACAAAAAGTGGAATAACATGCGATCAAAAAGACAGATATAAATAAACATGGTACCGCTGAAAACGTCATGGTACCGCAAAAAACGAGCCGCCGTACAGCATCAGCGAAATAATAAAAAAGTTATAGCTTGCAGAATAAAGCGATGCAAAAATATTTTTATATATATATATATATATATATATATATATATATATATATATAATCGTTTTTATTGTATAAAAGCGCCAAAACATAAAAAAATTATACAAATGAGGTATCGCTGTAATCGTACTGACCCGAGGAATAAAACTGCATTATCAATTTTACCACACTCGTAACGGTATAAACGCCCCCCCCCCAAAAGAAATTCATGAATTGCTGGTTTTTGTTCATTCTGCCTCCCAAAAATCGTAATACAAAGCGATCAAAATGTCATGTGCTCAAAAATGGTACCAATAAAAATATCAACTCGTCCCGCAAAAAATAAGACCTCACATGACTCTGTGGGCCAAAATAAGAAAAAATTATAGTTCTCAAAATGTGATGATGCAAAAGCTATTTTTTGCAATAAAAAGCGTATTTTAGCGTGTGACCGCTGCCAAACATAAAAACCCGCTATAAATAGTAAATCAAACTCCCCTTATCCAGCCCTTGGGGAAAAATAATAAAATTAAAAAAATTTATTTACTTCCATTTTCCCATTACGGTTTGGGCTAAAGTTAAGGTTAGGGTTGGGGCTAGGGTTACGAGTGTGTTAGGGTTAGGTTTGTGGTTAGGGTTAGGATTAGGGTTAGGGGTGTGTTGGGGTTAGGGTTGGAGTTAGAATTGGGGGGTTTCCACTGTTTAGGCACATCAGGGGCTCTCCAAACGTGACATGGCGTCTGATCTCAATTCCAGCCGATTCGGCGTTCAAAAAGTCAAACTGTGCTCCTTCCCTTCTGAGCTCTGCCATGCGCCCAAACAGTAGTTTACCCCCACATATGGGGTATCCGCTTACTCAGGACAAATTGCACAATAACTCTTGGGGTCCAATTTCTTCTGTTACCCTTGGGAAAATAAAAAAATTGGGGACGAAAATATAATTTTTGTGGAAAAAAATGATTTTTTATGGCTGTACGTCATAAACTTCTGTGAAGCACTTGGGGTTCAAAGTGCTTACCACACATCTAGATAAGTTCCTTTGGGGGTCTAGTTTCCAAAATGGGGTCACTTGTGGGGGGGTTTCCACTGTTTAGGCACATCAGTCTGCATTACTAAACGTCACTACTTCTATTCCGGGCCCCGACGTGTGCCCACACAGTAGTTTTCTCCCACATATAGGGTATCGGCGTACTCAGGACAAATTGGACAACAACTTTTGGGGTCCAATTTCTCCCCTTACCCTTGGGAAAATAAAAAATTGGTGACTTAAATATCATTTGTGGGGAAAAAAAATAGGATTTTTTTTCTTGCCCTGGCATTATAAACTTGTGTGAAGCACTTGGGGGTTGAAAGTGCTCACCACAGATCTAGATAAGTTCCTTAGGGGTCTATTTTCCAAAATGGGGTCACTTGTGGGGGGGTTTCCACTGTTTTGGCACATCAGGGGCTCTCCAAACGTGATATGGCATACAGCCAATTCTGCATTGAAAAAGTCAAACTGCGCTCCTTCCCTTCCGAGCTCTGCCATGCACCCAAACAGTGGTGTACCCCCACATATTGGGTATCAGCGTACTCGGGACAAATTGCACAATAACTTTTGAGGTGTTACCCTTGGGAAAATAAAAATTGGGGTGAAAAGATCATTTTCGTGGAAAAAATATGACTTTTTTTAATTTTACGGCTCTACGTAATAAACATGTGTGAAACACTTGGGGGTTCAAAGTGCTCACAACATATCTAGATAATTTCCTTAGGGGGTCTAGTTTCCAAAATGGTGTCACTTGTGGGGGGTTTCAATTCCAGCCAATTTTGGTTTGAAAAAGTCAAACGGCGCTCCTTCCCTTCCGAGTCCGGCCGTGCGCCCAGACAGTGGTTTTCCCCCACATATGATGTATCGGCGTACTCGGGAGAAATTGCACAAAAACTTTTTCTGTCCTTTTTCTCCTTTTGCCCTTGTTAAAATAAAAAAATTGTTTGTAAAAGATAATTTTTGTGACTAAAAAGTTAAATGTTCATTTTTTCCTTCCAAGTTGCTTCAGCTATTGTGAAGCACCTGAAAGGTTAATAAACTTCTTGAATGTGATTTTTGAGTACCTTGAGGGGTGCAGTTTTTAGAATGGTGTCACTTTGGGTATTTTCTGCCATATAGACCCCTCAAAGTGACTTCAAATGTGAGGTAGTCCCTAAAAAAAAAAAAAAAAAATGGTTTTGTACAATTTGTTGTAAAAATGAGAAATCACTGGTCAACTTTTAACCCTTATAACTTCGTAACTAAAAAAATTTGGTTTCAAAATTGTGCTGATGTAAAGTAGACATGTGGGAAATGTTATTTAGTAACTATTTTGTGTGACATATTTCTCTGTTTTAAGGGAATAAAAATTCAAAGTTTGAAAATTACAAAATTTTTAAAATTTTTGCCATATTTCCATTTTTTTCATAAATAAACGCAAGTTATATCGTAGAAATTTTACCACTATCATGAAGTACAATATGTCACGAGAAAACAGTCTCAGAATCGCGAAGATCCGTTGTAGCGTTCCAGAGTTATAGCCTCATAAAGAGACAGTGGTCAGAATTGTAAAAATAACGTCAGCCGAAACCCCCGATTATCAACAGGTTCTGACGGCGGTCTGTGTAGCTGGGTGCCACCAATGGATAATTTTGGTGTAAAGATTGGCATGTATGATTTCAGATTTTTGAGCCTTTGTTCTCTAGATACAAGGTGCTAGAGATGTTAGGAAGCAGCTCTCATACAGAATGCGAGCGCTTCTGTGTATAGGAGAGTCGTGTGAGCCCGCTGCCGGCATATCCATCATTCAGCTGACAGCAAATTATCCTCCTATGATTAAAGCCATCCCATACATATTAGTCAAGAAATTTTTTTCATCACAGACAGGATTGCAATTACAGCTCCTCTATATCCCTTTAATAACGCTAGATCCAACACTCGCAAAAGGAAAAGTGACAGTGTCCCTTCTCTCATTCCTACACAGTACAGTGACCTCTGCACAGATCAGAGCATGCTTTGATATGAGCATAGAAATTTAACTCCCATCAGGACTACAAGATCCCAGGTACTTTCAGCTGCATCACATCTAATGTGGTGTACCTAATTATATGTACTAAATGTCCAACTGGGGGTCTGTATGTGGGGGAGACTGGGCAAAAACTGAGAACAAGGATGAATTCTCATCGCCACACGATAAGAGAAAAAAGAATGGATTTACCTGTGGCAAAACACTTTTGTATGCCCGGTCATAGCATAATGGATATGGAATTACTGGTATTAAAATCTAACTTCAAATCTGAGAAAGATAGAAAGGTTTGGGAATACAAACTTATGATGACCTTTGACACTCTTAGTGCTGGAATGAACGTGTCACATGGATTCATGTCATTCTATATCAATTAAGGAATCTGCGTCTCTGACCTTCTAGGGGCATCAAAACACAATACCAGACCCCAATCAGAGGGTAATAAAACTCTCTCCTTATCTATGATCTGTTCCAATATTTATGTTCATCCCTCTGCCATAATGACAGTTCTGCTTCACGTCACTTGTCTTACCTATTGCACTATTCCTGTATCCTTTCGTGTGTGTGTATATATATATATATATATAATATATATATATATATATATATATATATATATATATATATATGTGTGTGATTCTTCAGTTTTTGTTTTAGTCTTTGCCTGATGAAGAGACCGGAGTAGTCTCGAAAGCTTGCAATTTGTTACCATCTTTTCAGTTAGCCATTAAAAGGTATCAACCACCGAGGACTCTCAAGTCTAAATATTTTTCTAGAAATTTAACAGCGTATATTAGTCTATTGTTTCCTAAGGTCCATGTGACTGATGTAAAGCAAATCTCAGGGTTACCACTAGCTTGGGCAAACAGGGCTGCACCCAGTTATAATATATAAATAAAATAATAAACAGATATGTTTCACTATCACTGCCTGTACAGTATGGTTTGAAGAGCTATCTGGGAAATTTAAGGACAGACCTGGCGTGTGTGGCCCCTGTCCAACTTGACGCCCCTTCAAGTTGATAGGGATGACCGGTCAATGTACATATGTGGTATTATTGCTGGGAGACACTGGCCTGGCACCATACCAGTATAGATAGGCCCTTCTCCTCTCTTAAGGCTGGGTCTCACATAACGATACACCAGCGATCCCGACAACGATATGCACTTGTCAGGATCGCTGTGTGTATCGCTACATGATCGCTGCTGAGCTGCCAAACAGGCAGCTCAGGGCAGCGATCAGCACAGCGACACTGCGGGTAACATCGCTTAGTTACCCGCAGTGTACGTTGGATACCAGCGCCCTGATGCAGGGAGCTGGTATCCAAGGTACACAGCGGGTTTCCAAGCGCTGCGCGGTGCCTGGAAACCCGTTGTGTACCTTGGATACCAGCTCCCTGCATCAGGGCGCTGGTATCCAAGGTACACAGCGAGTTTCTAGGCACAGCCCCGCGCCTGGAAACCCGCTGTGTACCTTGGTTACCAGCGGATCGCTGGTCTCCCGCCTGTCACACGCAGCGATGCGTGCCTGTCAGCGGGAGACCAGCGATCAAAAAAATGTCCTGACATTTCAGCAACGATCAGCGATACCCAGCAGGGGGGCTGATCGTCGCTGAATGTCACACACAGCGATATCGCTGGTGAGCTCGGTGCTGCGTCACAAAACTAGTGACTCAGCACCGATCTCGGTAGCGATATCGCTATGTGAGACGGGCCTTTGAAAGGGAATCTGTCACCCCATTTTTTAGGATGTTTTTCTTGTTTAGCAGATTTTACAGTGCGGTAAGCTCTTAAATGGAACCGTCAATACATTCATGATGCCTGAACCATGGGCAGCAAGAATCAGAGCCTGGATGCACGATTGCAGCCAGGTATGACTTTCTCTGAAACACAATTAAATTTCAATAAAAAATGTTTGAAAAGGAATCTGTCACCCCATTTTTCGACTATAAGCTGCGGCCACCGGCATCAGTGGCTTATCTACAGCATTTAGTAATGCTGTAGATAAGCCCCTGATGTATCCTGAAAGACAAGAAAAACTAGTTAGATTATACTGCACTCCGAATTTTTGTGCACATGCTGCGTTTTTTTCCGTGGTGATTCCGCCGCCACAGGAAAGCATTGAACCGCTTACTTTCCGCATGTGCCTATGCCCACCATGCGCAAAGTGAGCGCTTCATGTGCGGTTGGTACCCAGGGTCTGGAGGAGAGGAGACTCTCCTCCAGACCCTGGGTACCATATCCCTGGTAAAACAATAATTAAAATAAAAAATTGTGATATTCTCACCTTCCGGAGTCCCCCCGCAGCCTTCCCGCTCCTCAGCGATTCTCCCGGCCAATCCCGTTCCCAGGGATGCTTTGCGACAATGATCCCATATGACTTAGCTGTCTCGCGTGATGCTACGTCATCTGGGGTCATTTTCGCCAGGCATCCCTGGGAATGGGAGTTGCCGGGAGCATCGCGAGGACCAGGAAAGCTGCGGGGCCGCTGGAAGGTGTGAATATCACTATTTTTTATTTTTTTTTATTACTTTTAACATTAGATCTTTTTACTATTGATGTGGCATAGGCAGCATCAATAGTAAAAGTTGGTCACACTTGTCAAACACTATGTTTGACTCGTGTGACCAAACTGTCAATCAGTTTTCCAAGCGATGCTACAGATCGCTTGGAAAACGCTAGCTTTCTGCAAGCTAATTACGCTTCCAAAACGCTAGTTTTTAGCGGGAATATGCATACCTATAAAAAGCGTATTTCCCGCGGCAGGGAGGTGCGGGATTACCGCGGAAATTTCCGCAGCAATTCCTGAACGTGTGCGCATAGCAAGGTAGTTTTTCCATGTTTGCTCTTAATTCTTATTATAGAAACAATTTTGCACACTTCGTCATCTACTGCATGCAGCTATAACATTTTACTGCTCTCCATGGTAGATTCACATACAACTTCTTATTATATAGCCAAGTTGAGGCTTCTGCTGAGAAACATTTGGTCTTTTGATTATGTCAGGATTGTGCACGGTTTTAACTTGAGGAACCACTCATGGGCTTTAAAAATAGCTTTGAGCAGTGCATTTAGTGGTTGGTTGGGAAAAGCTTCCTGTTTCATCTCTGCAGGCAGCAGAGTTAAGGATATACTCATGTGAACAGGTGGCTATAGCACATAGCTGCCAAGAAACCATTTTACTCTACACTGGTATAAGTCACACTTTCTCACAGTATTCAGTTGGCTTTCAGTATGCTGTTGTGGAAATGAGTTGCATATAAATCCTTCGCTCTGTTAGTTTACTAAGCAGATAACTTGGGCTAATTGCAGTTTGCCAGTTTTCTACAGTATTTTTTTACCAGTTTGTTCCCATCTGTTATAGTTTTATTTAAAGGGAACCTGTCATGTAAAAAAAAAAAACAAACGCTATTAACCTACAGATATGGATTTAATAGAGCTCTGAAGGTGTTCGGCTGCCGCCCTGAGAACCCCACTACCAGGAAGAAACTAACTTTATTCCTCCCAGCAGACTCGAGTTTTCAGCCATAGGGGTGCTACCGGCGCAGCTTATGTCATCGCTCAATGCATACTTGGCTTTAATAACTCCAGCTCAAGCTATGTCGGTCCACACACCCATGACTGAAAGCCCGAGGCTGCCGGGAGGAATAAACTTAATTTCCTCCTGGCTGCTGGGCGCGATGTGGCAGCTGCACGGCGTCAGAATGCTATTATCCTGCAGGTTAACCCCATATTTGCAGTTTAATAGGGTTCTGAAACCATGCAGCCTCACCAGTTTAAAAGTGTTGAATATAGAACTTTTAGGATGAGGGTTTTAGGTCAACTTTAAGATTGCACAAGTTTGAGGCGGGTATGTGTGTCTGTTAAAACAAGGAACAAGATTCTGAGCAGGAAAGATTAGTGATGTCATAGGCCTTGTTAAAAAAAAAAAAAAAATTTAGGGTCTGCCTACAGTTGTGGTCAGTCACTGCAATTTGCCAGGTTCATATTATGAGTGACAATAGTTTTAAAAGATTATCAGGATGAATAGGGTGGTAGATGAGATGTAGGGTGGTACTGCACTATGCAGTACTTTGTGGGTGAAGATAAGTTTTTGTTGTATTCTATAGCAGATGAAAAACCAGTGTAATGACTGGCAAAGCATTCAGGCATTGATGTAGCAGCTAGACAGAAATAAGATCCTGTCTGCCTTACTCAGGATCAGTTGGAGAGGGGAAAGTTTAGTAAGGGAAGACTGATGGGTAATTGTTGTGAACACTCTTGGTCCGGCTTCTGAGTTTGGGCTCCCTCTGGTGGTTGCTGCTGGTAATGCAGCTGCTCTGGCTAACAGAGGTCGATCACCTGAGGAGGATGATTGGCGATCAGGTGTTTCTGACTGGGGAGATATAAGTGAGCAACATTCCTTGGGTTGTTGCCGGTGATTTTGTCTTCTTCCTGAGCCTCCTGGAAGTCAGTTTGTTCCCTGCTTTTTCCTGCTCCTTTTAGATAAGTTATTTGTCTATTTTGATCTGTGGCATTTTTCCCTTCTGGCTTTTCTCTGTGCGCTGCCTTGCTGGTGCAGTCCAGCTGGGGTCCCTGCTGAGGCCTGTGCTGAACTGTTTTCCTTGCCACAATTTGTCAGTCTGATCAGTATTGCTAGTCTCCTGCTATTTCAGTATCTGTTATTTTGCATTCAGTTCACACCAGAGTTTTGATTTAGTGGGGAGAGGTCGTGTGGCCTCAGTATTTTTGCATATCAGACGTGTTGGAATTTTTCTTAGGGTTTTGCGGGATTGCAGACAGTATCCTTTTCTGTCCTGTTCTATCTAGACAGTTTGGCCCCCAGCATTTGCTTACGCTATTTTCTGCCTGTGTTTTGTACTTCATCTGCATCACTGTCAATATATGTTTGGGGTCTATCTATTCCTTTGGGGCTCTGCTCCAGGGCAGTTAGCTTTCCCCTTTCTCTCTTTAGGCTTAGTTAACTCTTTGGCTGTGTCGAGGCGTCTAGGTTATCGTAGGTACGTCCCACGGCTAATTCTAGTTGTGTTGTCAGTTTAGGGGTCTGCAATCCGCTAGTTATCAACCTCTCTGGTGTTGTGCTGCCTAGCCCATTTCTCTGTTGTCCTCCTCAGTTACCATATCATACCAAAATCACCGGCCTCACTGTAGATTCTAGAGTACTCTAAAGAAGGAAAGAATAGTTTAAAAAAAAGTGTCCGAATTTTTTATATATTTTTTCCTCTTTTTCTCTGGGGGCCGTAGGAGGATGTTTTTTTTTTTTTTTCTTCAATGGAGGCTAACCATTTGTCTGATCATGTTGAGCAGCTTGCGGCTGAAGTTCGGAGAATTTCTGCCTATCTCGCTCAGTTGTCTACTGTAGAACCGAAGTTCCCTATGCCTGATTTATTTTCTGGGGATCGGTCTAAATTTTTGAACTTTAAGAATAATTGTAAATTGTTTTTTGCCTTGAAACCTAATTCCTTGGGGAACTCGGTGCAGCAGGTTAAAATTGTCATCTCCCTGTTGAGCTGCGACCCTCAGGATTGGGCGTTTTCCCTGACACCTGGGGATCCTGTTTTGGCTAATGTGGATGCGTTTTTTCAGGCTCTGGGGTTGTTGTTTGATGAACCTATTGTTATTGATCAAGCTGAGAAAACCTTATTGGCATTAAAACAGGGTCAGGAAGCGGCAGAGTTATATTGCCAGAAATTCCGAAAATGGGCAGTCCTTACTAGGTGGAACGCTGATACCCTGGCGGCTCTTATTCGGAAAGGGCTTGCTGAGACCGTAAAGGATGTTATGGTGGGATTTCCTGTCCCTCGGGTCTCAACGACTCTGTCATTAGCCATTCAAATTGACAGATGCTTACGTGAACGTAAAACTATGCGAGAGGCGGTATTGCCTTTCGAACAAGCCTCTGAGCCCATGCAGTGTGATAGGGTTGTTTCTAGGGCTCAACATCAAGAGTTTAGAAGGAGTAATAAGTTGTGCTTCTTTTGTGGGGACGCCTCTCATGCTATTTCTGTCTGCTCTAAGTGGGAAAAACGCTTTGCTCACTCATTTGTTTTGGGCAATGTACAGCCTAAATTCCTCTTGACTGTTACCTTGATCTGCTCCTTATCTTCATTTTCTGCTAAGGCTTTTGTTGATTCAGGAGCAACCTTGAACCTGATGGATTTTGACTTTGCCAAACGTTGTGGTTTTCCCATGGTACCCTGCGGACTCTTATTCCTTTGAGGGGTATTGATGCTACCCCTTTAGCGGAGAATAAACCCCAGTTTTGGACCCAGGTGATAATTCGGGTAGCCCCAGACGACCAAGAGAATTGTAAATTTTTGGTGTTGCATAACTTACATGACATTATTGTACTGGGTTTTCCTTGGTTGCAGACCCATAATCCTGTTTTGGATTTGAAGTCTGTATCTGTGGTTAGTTGGGGTTGTCAGTGTGTTCCTAGCGATACTCCTGTTTTCTCTACCTCTCCCCAGTCTCAGGATGTCCCTGACTATTTGGCTGATTTCTCTGATGTGTTTAATGAGAGTAAGTCTGCATCCTTGCCTCCTCACAGGAGTTATGATTGCGCGATCGAGTTAGTACCCGGTTGTAAATTTCCCAAGGGTCGGCTCTTCAGTTTGTCTGTGCCTGAGCATGATGCTATACGATCTTATATCAGAGTCATTGGAGTAGGGCAATATCAGACCGTCCTCTTCTCCTTTAGGTGCCGGCTTTTTCTTTGTGGCCAAGAAGGATGGCTCATTGAGGCCATTTATTGACTATCGTCTCCTTAATGAAATCACTGTTAAATATAAGTACCCCTTACCCTGATTTCCGATTTGTTCTCCCGAGTGAAAGTTGCTAGTTGGTTTACCAAGCTTGACCTAAGGGGGGCGTATAATCTTATTCGCATTAAGCACGGTGATGAATGGAAGATGGCGTTTAATACTCCTGAGGGGCATTTTGAGTACCTAGTGATGCCTTTTGGGCTCACTAATGCCCATTCCGTCTTCCAATCTTTCATGAACAATATTTACCGGGATTTTGTGGATAAGTTTTTGATCGTTTCTTTGGACGATATTTTGATTTTTTTTTCTAATGATTGGGATTCACATGTGGAACATGTTCGGACTGTATTCCGGATTTTGAAAGAAAATGCTTTGTATGTTATAGGACCGAAATGTCTCTTTGGCGTACAAAAAATTTCGTTTTTGGGATTTATTTTGTCTCTGTCTGCTATTGAAATGGATCCGGCCAAGGTTCAGGCCATTTATGATTGGGTTCAGCCCACTTCCTTGAAGGCGCTTCAGAAATTTTTAGGTTTTGCTAATTTTTACCGTAAATGCATAAGTAATTTTTCTGATATTGTGAAACCATTGACGGATTTGACCATAAAGGGCGCTGATGTGGTTAATTGGTCTCCAGAGTCTGTTTCGGCGTTTCAGGAGCTTAAGCGGAGATTCACTTTTGCTCCTATTTTATGGCAACCTGATGTTTCTCTCCCAATTCAGGTGGAGATAGATGCTTCTGAGATTGGTGCAGGAGCCGTTTTGTTTCGAGAGATCTGGTAACCTCTAAGATTAACCCTTGTGCCTTCTTTTCTCGAAAATTTTCCCAATCTGAGCGTAATTATGGTGTGGGGAATGAAGAATTATTGGCTATGAAGTGGGCGTTTGAAGAGTGCAGACATTTGTTGGAGGGAGCCAAACATCAAGTTGTGGTCCTTACCGACCACAAGAACTTGATTTATCTCGAATCAGCCAAGCGATTGAATCCTAGACAGGCTAGGTGGGCCTTGTTTTTCACGCGTTTTAATTTTGTGGTCTCCTTTCTATTGGGCACTAAGAATATTAAGGCGGATGCTCTCTAGAAGTTTCCTTGCGGATTCTCTTGATGTGACTGAGCCTACTACCATTCTAAATTAGGGTGTGGTTCTTTCCGCTATTTCACCCGATTTGAGACTCGCCTTCGAGGAATTTCCGGAGGATAAACCTGAACGATGCCCTATGGGGAAATAGTTTGTCCCAGACCAATGGAGGAGGAAAGTAATGTCTGAAATTCACTGTTCTGCGTTGGCTGGTCATCCCAGTATTTTTGCTACCAGAGATTTGGTGAGTCGGTCGTTTTGGTGGCCTGCTTTATCTCGTGATGTCAGGAATTTTGTGCAGTCCTGTGGGACTTGTTCTCGGTCCAAATCCTGTTCTCGCTCTAGTGGATTGTTGATGCCACTTCCGGTGCCCAGGAGGCCATGGACACATATCTCAATGGATTTTATTTCCGATCTCCCTCTGAAAATGACTGTTATCTGGTTGATCTGTGATAGATTTTCCAAGATGGTCCATCTTGTACCACTGCGGAAGTTGCCATCCTCTTCTGAGTTGGTTCCCTTGTTTTTTCAGCAGGTGGTTCGTTTGCACGGCATTCCAGAGAACATTGTGTCAGACAGAGGAGTCCATTTTGGAGAGCATTCTGTACTAAACTGGGAATTCAGTTGTCCTTCTCCTCTGCGTTTCACCCTCAGACCAATGGGCAGACTGAGAGAGCAAACCAGACTTTGGAAACTTATCTGAGATGTTTCGTGTCTGCTGATCAGGATGGTTGGGTCTCTTTTTTGCTCTTGGCTGAATTTGCTCTAAATAATTGGGCTAGTTCTGCGACTTTGATGTCCCCTTTTTTCTGCAACTTCGGGTTTCATCCTCTGTTTTCTTCATGGAAGGTGGAGGCTTCAGCCTGTCCAGGTGTTGATTCTATGGTAGAGAGAATGCAGCTGATTTGGAATAATGTAGTGGATAAGTTGTCTCTCAGGAGAAAGCCCAGCGGTTTGCCAACCAGCATAAGACTGATGGTCCCCGGTTTAAAGTGGGGGACATGGTTTGGTTGTCCTCAAAGAATATTCCTATGAAGGTGGCGTCTCCAAAATTTAAACCAAGGTTCATTTGACCTTATAATATTTTGGAAATCCTTAATCCCGCTTCTTTCCATTTGTCTCTTCCAGGAATTTAAGATTCACAACCTCTTTCATAAATCTTTGTTGAAGAGGTTTGTTGAGCCAGTAGTTTCCATGGCTGCGCCCCCTGATCCTGTGTTGGTTGGGGGCAATCTGGAGTATGAAATAGAGAAAGTATTGGATTCCCGTCTGGCTAGATGGAGACTCCAGTACTTAGTCTTGTGGAAAGGTTATGGTCAGGAGGATAATTCTTGGGTGTTTGCTTCTGACATTCAGGCTGAGAGATTGGTTCGCGCCTTTCACCGGGCCCATCCTGATCGGCCTGGTGGCTTGGGTAAGGGTTCGGTGACCCCTCCTCAAGGGGGGGGGTGCTGTTGTGAACACCCTTGGTCCGGCTTCTGGTGGTTGCTGCTGGTAATGCAGCTGCACTGGCTAACAGAGGTCTATCATCTGAGGAGGATGATTGGCGATCATGTGTTTCTGACTGGGGAGATATGTGAGCAACCTTCCTTGGGTTGTTTCTGGTGATTTGGTCTTCTTCCTTAGCCTTCTGTAAGTCAGCTTGTTCCATGCTTTTTCCTGCACCTTTCAGATAAGTTATTTGTTTATTTTGATCTGTGGCATTTTTCCCTTCTGGCTTTTCTTTGTGCGCTGCCTTGCTGGTGCAGTCCAGCTGGGGTCCCTGCTGAGGCCTGTGCTGAACTGTTTTCCTTGCCACAGTTTGTCAGTCTGATCAGTATTGCTAGTCTCCTGCAATTTCAGTATCTGTTGTTTTGCATTCAGTTCACACCAGAGTTTTGATTTAGTGGGGGAGAGGTCATGTGGCCTCAGTATTTTTGCATATCAGACGTGTTGGAATTTTTCTTAGGGTTTTGCGGGATTGCAGACAGTATCCTTTTCTGTCCTGTTCTATCTAGACAGTTTGGCCCCCAGCATTTGCTTACGCTATTTTCTGCCTGTGTTTTGTACTTCATCTGCATCACTGTCAATATATGTTGACGGTGAGGGCTATCTATTCCGTTGGGGCTCTACTCCTGGGCATTTAGCTTTCCCCTTTCTCTCTTTAGGCTTAGTTAACTCTTTGGCTGTGTCGAGGCGTGTAGGTCATCGTAGGTACGTCCCACGGCTAATTCTAGTTGTGTTGTCAGTTTAGGGGTCTGCAATCCGCTAGTTACCAACCTCTGGTGTTGTGCTGCCTAGCCCATTTCTCTGTCCTCCTCAGTTACCATATCCTAACAGGTAATCTTTAAATATTGAAGTCTTGGGATGCAACTGCAAGCCACCTTGTATCTATGGTCTAAATAGTAATGATTGCAGTCGATGGGTTACAACTGCATTCTAACGTATATGGGCGTCTCCTGACTGTCCTATGATGGCTAGATTAAGCTAAATGGGATTAGACATATTAGATTTCATAATGTTAATTTTTTTGTTTGTAACTGCTTTGGACAGATATAATGTATGGTATGTTGATACAAGGAGACCAGGATTTGCTTTGTTCCTGTGTAGTACTGCTTCAAGACAAATCTCATAATCAAGGTATGTAGACATGGGTGATTTTTGTTTTTTTTGTCCATTTGAAACAATGAAGGTTTTTTTTTTTTTTTTTCACAGATTTTTGAAGCATATTGCATTGAGAAACTTATGTGCAAGAAAAATACTCAATTTGAATGTACCCTAACTAAATACTGTTTTTGCACATATTAGATTATTTTTATTTATATAGCACCACTGATTCCATGGTGCTGTACATGAGAAGGGGTTACATCAAAATGCAAATATCACTTACAGTAAACAAACTAACAATGACAGACTGGTCCAGAGGGAAGAGGACCCAGCCCTTGTGGGCTTAAATTCTACTGGATTATGGGGAAGGAGACAGTAGGTCGGGGGTTGCAGTAGCTCCAATGGTGTTGAGGTGGCTGCGTGGTCATTGCATGTTGTAAGCTTTTTTGAAGAGATGGGTTTTCAGGTTCCATCTGAAGGATCCAAATGTGGTGGATAACCGGACGTGTTGGGGGCACAGAATTCCAGAGGATGGGGGATATTCAGGAGAAATCTTGGAGGCGATTGGGTGAGGAGTGAATAAGTGTGGCGGAGAGAAGGAGGTCTTGGGAGGACTGACGATTACGTGAGGGAAGATATTGGGAGATTAGTGTGGAAATATAAGGAGGAGAAAGGTTATTGATGGCTTTGTAGGTCAGTGTTAGTAGTTTAAACTGGATACGCTGGGAAATTGGGAGCCAGTGAAGGGATTTGCAAAGAGGGGAAGCAGGAGTGTAGCGAGGAGAGAGATTAATTAGTCGGGCAGCAGAGTTAAGGGCGGACTGAAGGGGTGTTAGGGTACTGTCACACTAAACGAGATCGCTACTGCGTCACCGATTTTATGGCGCAGTAGCGATCTCGTTAGCGACTTAGCTGTGTGTGACATGTAGCGGCGATGTGGCCCCTGCTGAGATGTCGCTGATCGCTTATGAACATTCTGAGCCGTTTTTTTGGTCGTTGGTGTCCCGCTGGTGAGCCTGAATCGCTGAGTGTGACACCCTTTATGAATGACTTTACCAGCGTCGCAGGCGGGACTAGGTTTTCCCAACGACCGCAGAGGTCGTTATAGATGTGTTTGGAAGCTAACTAGCGACCGCATAGCGATCGCACTAGCGATCTCGCCAGGTCGTGTCGTTGTCGAGATCGCTAGTGCGATCGCTAAGTGTGGCAGTGCCTTAAGACTGTTACAAGGTAGGCCACAGAGGAGGATGTTGCAGTAGTCGAGGCAGGAGATGATTAGGGCATGCACAAGAATTTTGGTAGAGTGAGGGTTGAGAAAAGGACAAATTCTGGAATTATTTTTCAGCTGGAGGCAACAGGATGTGGCGAGAGCTTGGATGTGTGGTTTGAAGGACAGGGCAGAGTCGAGGGTTACTCCGAGGCAGCGGATTTCCGGGACAGGGGAAAGTTTGATTACATTTATTGTGATAGATCAGGTAGGGAAGATCTGCGAGCTGGAGGAAAGATAATTAGTTCAGATTTGTCCACATTGAGCTTGAGGAAGCGAGTGGAGAAGGAGGATATGGCTGATAGACACTCTGGGATTCTGGACAGCAGAGAGGTGACATCTGGACCAGAGAGGTAGATAGGAGTGTCATCAGCGCATAGATGGTACTGGAAGCCATAGGACTTTGAGTTGTCCCAGGCCAAGGTTATAGATTGAGAAAAGATGGGATCCTAGGACAGAGCCTTGAGAGACACCAACAGAAAGAGGGCGAGATGAGGTGGTAGTTTGGGAGAAGGAACTCTTAATGTGCTGTTGGTAAGGTATG
Organism: Oophaga sylvatica; assembly: GCA_033576555.1. NCBI lineage: Eukaryota > Metazoa > Chordata > Amphibia > Anura > Dendrobatidae > Oophaga > Oophaga sylvatica. The sequence goes on along the minus strand of JARQOD010000002.1, from coordinate 389,461,232 downwards.
AGGAGATCCAGGATAGGGCTAGAAATTTGACATCAAAGGAAGAGAGGATCTGTAGTAGGAGACAGTGGTCAACTGTGTTGAAGGCAGACGACAGGTCTAGAAGGAGAAGTATAGAGAATTGTCTGTTAGCTTTGCCTGTAAGTAGTGTTGAGTGATACGATACTGCAAATATCGGGTATCGGCCGATATTAGCTCTATCGGCCTTTCGATAATTCGTTTCGATATTTTCGTCTTATCGAATACCGGAATCGGAAGTTCCCATAATTCTTTGCGAGGCAATGTGATTTTAGTCAGCCAGTGAGGAATCCTAAGAAGTGTGGGCACATCCTGTACTGCTGCGGTCATGTTAACTAATGGCATGGCTGTGATTGGATGCTGAAATGATGTCAGAATGCACTATAAAAGGCGCCGCCGCCATTTTAGCGTCACTGTGCTGTGAATTCAGTAAGGGACAGAACGCTGCTGTGCTGACTCTGAGGGACAGTTAGAGATTGCGATTTAGTGTACTGTGCTGTAGGCAGGCTAGCACCAACCGCTGTGTAAAGCTTCCTTTTGCCTGCAGTGTTTTAACAGCTCTGCAAGGTGTGTGTGAGTGCAGGTGACGCTGCAGTTTGCTCTGCATGCAACGCTGTCTGTAGGCATCTGCACATGTCACTCACAGACTCTTTTTTTTTTTTTTTTTTCCTTCAGTGTAATTCTTGCAGCTCCATGCAATTTAACTATTAGTGTGACGCGCTTCCATCCGTATCCAATACATTGGTTGCAAACACTATAGAAGTAGACAAAGGAGTAGCCTTTCACAGATTGTGAACAGTTGTGTTTCAGTGTTCACTTCAGTCTCTGCGTAATAACCACACTTAGGCCTTATAACTTTTCTGACTTTCTTTATCAATCTACCAAGATGAAGAAGTCAGTGAGTAAGGCACGTGGTCGTGGCCGTGGAGTTTCAGCAGGGAGAGGACGTGGGGATTCTGTGGCTGCTGCCGCCCTCAGTGACACCGCATCCACCAGTTTTACCCATGAGCGTTCCTTTATGCGCACTTTGGTAGGAGCTTGGCGTGCCCCCCTGCTGATGGAAGAACAAATTGAAGCCGTTGTTGGTTGGATGGCAGCCAATGCATCGACTTCAATTCCTTCCACCTCCTCTCAGGAACACAACACTGTTGAGCAACCATCTGTCTGTTCACCGCCTGTCAAATTGCCCAGGCAGTCAGAGAGTTCTGTACAGGAGCCAGCTGAGTCTCTGCTTCTGTTCTCAGAATCTGTTGGCTCGCAAACACGGGCACAGGCAAGCAGCATTCTGCAATTTGAAGAAGAGGGAGTATGCAGTGATGCGCAACAGCTGTGTCTCTCTCAATCTGAAGAGGCGGGTGAGCCAGTGCCGATGGACAGCACACCGCAGAACGCATCTTATGATGATGATGAGACTCAGGTGCCAGGTTTTGTGGAGCAGGGTGCTGCCCAGACCATCCAACAGCAGCAGGTGTTGGAAGAGGGTAGTGGAGATGATGAAGTCCGAGACCCAACATGGCGTGAGCAACAGGAAGGTGGTGGGAGCAGCTCTGAGGAAGAGATTGTCCCAACGGTACAAAGAGGAGGGAGAGGTAGGCTGCAGACTCGCTTGCCTGTAGCCTCCAGTTTGGCACCTGTTGGGAGCAGTTCTCTTAGAACTGTCAAAATTGGCGCTCCCATGACTTGCACTGCGTGGTCCTTTTTGACAGACTTGTAGATGATATTTGCTATGTTCAATGCAAGCTGTGTAAGCAAAAAGTTAAAAGAGGTAAAAATATCAGGAACCTGAATACCACAAATATGTGGAAACATGTACGGACAAAGCACGTAGCTGAGTTCCAAAGACACACTGGAGATGTAGGCCAACCTACAGCAGCACCTACATCTTTAGGTCATGTTCGAGCCTCTACTTCCAGCTCTCACACACCTGTTTCGGCTTCTTCACAGGATCTCCATGGAAGAACCTCGGTCACTGTTGTCCATAGACAAACTGTTATTCCACCCACTGCAGCAAGTTCACAGTCATCGTCACACTCCCAGAACAAAAAACAGCCATCGGTAACACAGGCATGGGATAAAAGACGGCCATACTCGGCAAACCATCCACGAGCACAGGCTCTGAATGCTGGCCTTGCAAAACTCCTGTCCCTTGAAATGCTGTCATTCAGGCTGGTGGAGACTGACAGTTTCAGGAACTTTATGGCATTGGCAGTCCCACAATATAATGTGCCAAGCCGATTTTATTTCAGCAGGCAAGCTGTCCCTGCTCTGCAAAAACATGTCGAGGGAAACATTAAACATGCGCTACTAAACGCCGTCAGTAGCAGGGTCCACCTGACCACCGATGCGTGGACCAGTACCCATGGCCAGGGACGATACCTTTCCCTCACTGCCCATTGGGTCAATGTTGTGGAGCCGGGTACAGATCTTGCCAGTGGCGCTGTACGTGTTCTGCCAACTCCAAGGATTGCAGGAATCCAGTCTGTGCACATTGATTCCTCCTCCTACTCCAGTTCCTCAGAATCATCGCTGCACGAGCCGTCACGGTATACCTCCACATGGACCCGTGAACGCTTACCTGTTGCGACCGATATGAGCACAGCCGTGGCCAAACGTCAACAGGCCGTACTGAAATTAATTCCCATGGGAATCGAAGCCACACAGCGCAGGAGCTCTGGGATGCCATCAAGCAGGAGAGCGACGTGTGGTTTTTGTCAGCTAATCTCCAGCCAGGCTTGGTAGTGTGTGACAATGGCCGAAATCTGGTGGCAGCTCTGGGCCTTGGCAACCTCACTCACATACCATGTCTGGCACATGTGCTCAGCTTGGTCGTGCAGAGTTTTTTGAGGGACTATCCGGATCTTGATGCACTGCTGCACAAGGTCCGCCTAGAGTGCGCTCACTTGCGACGTTCCAGCATGGCCAGATCGCGCATTGCAGCTCTGCAAGTCAGATTTCGCCTTCCTGAACATCGCATCATATGTGACGTACCCACCAGGTGGAATTCCACGTTACATATGTTGGAGCGGTTGTGTGAGCAGCAGCCAGCAGTAATGGAGTATCAGCTGCAACAGGCGCAATCAACTCGCAATTTGCGCCGTTCACACTTCACCACTACTGAGTGGGCCTCTATGAAGGACATCTGCGACGTTTTGCGTGCGTTTGATGTCTCAACGCGGATGGCGAGTGCAGATGATGCACTAGTCAGCATGACTGTCCCCCTTATCTGCCTGCTTCAGAAATCACTGAAAGCATTAAAGGAAGAGGTTTTGGAAGAGGTGGAGGATGAGGAGTCACAAATTCAATTACCTTCAGGACAGTCAGCGCAACGTGGTTCCTCACAAAGGGCTGGGCAGGGCTCACTTTGTGAGGAGGATGAGGAGGAGTCCCTACAGAGGGAGGTACACAACGCTGTAGTCAGTATGTAGAGCGAGGGTGGGGTGATGCAGAGGAGACAGAGATGACGCCTCTTCCAGAGGACAGCCTTTGTTGGCCAGTTGGGAGTCTGCAGCACATGGTTGATTTCATGCTTCAGTGCCTGAGAAACGACCGCCGCATCGCCCACATTCTCAGCACGTCAGATTATTGGGTGTACACCCTCCTAGACCCTCGCTACCGGGACAACTTACAAACCCTCATCACACCGGTGAACCGGGACCGTAAAATGCAGGAGTACCAAGACACACTGGTGCAATCCATACTGTTGTACATTCCAGCCGAGAGAGCTGCTGCTACTGCTTTACAAAGCAGCTCTGTGTGTCGAGGCACTGTAGACACGTCTACAACAAGAGGGAGCAGAAGCAGCGCCTCTGCACAGGGCAAGAACTGTATGTTACAAATGTGGCAAAGTTTTGTGACAGCGCCAGCAAGGTCTACACCATCCGAGACGGCTCCAGTCACCAGGAAGAAACGTTTCCGTAAGATGGTGACAGACTACTTGGCTTTCCCTCTAAGTGTACTCCCAGATGCCTCTTCCCCTTTCAAATTTTGGGTCTCTAAGTTGGATACATGGCCAGAGCTTAGCCAGTATGCATTGGAGGTGCTGGCTTGCCCTGCTGCCAGTGTATTATCTGAGCGTGTCTTTAGTGCTGCAGGTGGTGTAGTAACAGACCGTCGCATGCGACTATCCTCAGAGAATGTAGACCGGCTTACTTTTCTGAAAATGAACAAGGCATGGATCTCACCTGAATTTGCCTGTCCGTTTTCAGATTAAATAACTGTTTGGCAACGTTTTCCATGTCTCCTGTTATGTTCATCTTTCTACCACCTGAACTCTACTCCCTGGGCTACAACACCGCCATTTGTTGCTCGTAAGTAATTGGCAGGGGTACTGACTCCTGGCCAGCCTGGTTACAGCACGACAGCTGTTTCCTGGCAGTGTGAACGTCAATTATCCTCCAATAAGTTGTGCTGTCGTGTTGCATTCGGGTTAGCCGACTCTATGGTGCCTGCAGTTTAGGTGATTCCTATGTGTGCTGTGGGATATGTAAATAAAGGCGGTTTCCATTGTGACAATAGGATAAGCACCCACTGTAGGACTGTGTGATTCGGTAACTGCGGACGGCTTGCGTCCTGTCAACTTACATTTTCATGGTGCGTTCTTCTACCCGTCCGGGGTCCAGTACCGTCAAGTGGTTCTCCCCAGTGCCTTTGGCCTAGGTGCCTCCATCTCCGTATCCGAGTTCCAGCAACGTCTGCTGGTCCTTGGTAGTGCTTTGGAGCACAGTTACCTCCTGCTTAGTAACCGTGTCACAGTAACGTCAGCTGGTACTCGGTTGTGACATTGCCTCTTTTCCTTCTGCTACCCGTCCGGGGTCCAGTACCGTCAAGTGGTTCTCCCCAGTGCCTTTGGCCTAGGTGCCTCCATCTCCGTATCCGAGTTCCAGCAACGTCTGCTGGTCCTTGGTAGTGCTTTGGAGCACAGTTACCTCCTGCTTAGTAACCGTGTCACAGTAACGTCAGCTGGTACTCGGTTGTGACATTGCCTCTTTTCCTTCTGCTACCCGTCCGGGGTCCAGCACAGTCAGCTGGTCCTCGTTACTTCCATTGTCTCTTGCTCCATCTGATACCCGTCAGGGTTCCAGTAACGTCAGCTGTTTCTCGGAAATTAGACGACCTTAAAGACCACCCAGAAGAAGATGACGACAACAAGGACGACGAGCATGAAGCCAACCAGCCTGAACACCATCACAAAGAAAAAATAAAAGATTACCCAGAAGAAGATCACCAACAGGACAAAGAAGGTTAAGACAAACTACAAGATACAGAACAAGAGACAGAAGAACAATAAGCAAAAGATCAAAAAGCAGAAGAACATGAAGTATAAGACCAAAATGAAGAGCAAAATATATGCTCTAAATTCTAAGCAGAAGAAGACTAAGCAGTGTATGGGGGTGAGTCCGTTCCTCCTCGTGGTGCCCCTGGAAAATGCCTGCTGCTGCAGGCTAAACTGAACACTGACAAATACTGTTGTAATTTAAATCTTTTGTGACAGCAAGAACGGAAGTGTAAGGTTCTGTGTATCTGTTTCTGAAACTCAGTTTGTTCGTCGGCCATTTTGCTTTCTGTTTTGCTGCAGCTATCTTGCCCTCAGTCAAAATGGAGTTTTCCAGCTTGCATGTTCCCGCCCTGATTCTCTCCGTTTGCTTCTTAAACAGCCACAGCTGAGCAATCAGTGCTTCAGAATCTAGCCTGCAGTGAACCTGTGTTCTGACTCCTGAAGCCTTGGTGTCACGCTGTATAGCAGATATATATATGTGATGACAATAATCTATATCAAAAGGGCAACATACTATATAACATGCGCATAGCTATATGATAACATAGATTTACCTGACAGAAAGTCCAGTGGGTCAAAACGGAATCCGTTATACGCTGTCTCCGGCTAGAGGGTGACCGGGGTCTAAGCTGACCCTAAACTGGGGTCCTAACTAATCCCTCAACCTGGAGGTACTGTTAAAGGTACAGAGGTCCAGGCCACCAGCGTAAACCCTGTCTCCTATCAATCCCTGCCAACTGTATTCTAGTCCTAAGAAGGACCCTGAATACCACCAAAGGGAATGAACAGGTAACGGTTAATGAACAGAAAGACATACAAGAAAGACAAGAAATAAAGTAAATAAAGTCTTACATACAACACTCACACACAGTAGGAACACCTAAGGTCTCAGAGATAAACTATAAGCTGTAAGAGTAAAAACAACTAAGGAGCTCTTAGCTTAAGTATTCTCAGAACCGATCCAGTCTGCTAAACTATATGAATGCTTTCACCGGCATCAAACACCCAGACTGGCAGGAATATAAAGGAAACTAATTAGAACATAATCCAAAGCAGCCGGGCGAGGCTGGACCTAGTCTTAGCAAAGAGCTAGGTAAAATTAACTCTCTCATTACCAAACACAAAGAAACAGCAGCTCAGCTGTGAGAAGTCAGAATGTGCAATCGCGACGATCTTCGTGGCGATGCACCCATGACAGTACCCCCCCTTCTACGAGGGGCCTCCGGACCCTCATGACCAGGTCTGTCTGGGTAAATTGTGTGAAAGGTCCGAACCAATCGATCTGCGTTATCATCAGACGCAGGGACCCACGTCCTCTCCTCAGGACCATACCCCCTCCAATGAACTTCCACGTTATCATTGACTACCACTGAAGGAGGAGGTAGAGGTGACGGTATGACTGGTGCCACATACTTTTTAAGTAATGACTTGTGAAACACATTATGAATTTTAAACGTAGGAGGGAGGTCCAGACGAAATGCCACAGGATTAATTATGGAACTGATCCTGTATGGCCCGATGAATCTGGGACCCAACCTCCAGGAGGGAACTTTAAGTTTTATATTCCTGGTAGACAACCACACCAGATCGTTCACCCTCAGATCTAGACCAGAAACTCTCCTCCTATCAGCCATCCGTTTGTAAGGGTTCTCCGTAACCTTCAGTCTTAAGCGATCTGGAACTATCAGTCTCCCTGGAAGTCCCACAGGGGCGTCCCCCTGAGCCCCCAATACCTCCCCCTCAAGCTCAGAGCATACAGCTGACACTACAACTCCCTCCTGAGGAATAGGAACCGGATCATCCGTCTTCCCGACCCCTGGGAAAGTACGAGATAAGGCATCAGGAAGCAACTTTATTGAGCAGTCATATGTGCGATGAGGAGGTAACTCTTTACACCCCTCCTCTGAGAACTTCTCCCAAAAGTCCTCCAGAAAAGGAGGCAAAGTCCTAGGCACAACCGCACCGATGACCGTGCTCATGCAGTTATTCTTGCAAAATTCACCCCACTGGCTTATCTTTCTGGATTGCCAATCAATCACTGGGTTATGTTTAGCCAACCAAGGAAGTCCCAACACAATAGGAGCAGGCAGACCCTCCAACACATAACAAGACAATTGCTCTTTATGTATTGCCCCTACTCGAAGATCTATGTTATGAACAGCTTGTACCAAGCTACCTTGACCAAGAGGTCTAGAATCAATAGAGAGTATAGGGACCGGTTTGGCCAATACACTCAGTTGCATACCATGCACCTGGGCAAACCGAGTGTCCACCAAATTAGCCCCGGACCCACTATCAAGAAAAACAGAAATCCTCTCAGTTCTAGTACCAATCACCACCTCCGCAGGCACGAGAAACTGAGAGGGATTTGGGGACGAAATACACACTCCCAGGTTAACTCCTTGGTTCAAAGAGGTCCGGGATGGACACCCCCCAACAAAATGTCCCTCTCTCCCGCAAAAGAAACACCTTCTAGTCTTGCGGCGCACCGCTGATTCCCTCCTACAAAATGATGTCCCTCCCAACTGCATGGGTTCCTCAGAACAGACCAGGGGAACCTCAGTATAAGGGACTTTAGTAGTAGGTGGAGTCATCACGGGGGGCGGAGTTACCTCGCGTCTTCCCCGAAGACGTCTATCAATGCGAATAGCGAGGGCCATAGCAGCCTCCAGTGATGGAGGAGAATCATACTGAGCCAACACATCTTTTAATTTGTCAGACAACCCTTGACAAAACTGGCTCCTAAGAGCTGGGTCATTCCACTGAGTATCTGTTGCCCATCTACGGAACTCAGAAGAATATTCCTCCGCTGGACGATTTCCTTGCCGTATTTTACGCAACCTTGTTTCAGCAAGGGAGACTCGATCCGGATCATCATATACCAGACCCAGGGCAGTAAAAAATCGATCCACTGACTGGAGATCTGGGGAGCCTGGAGGAATAGAGAACGCCCAAGATTGAGGATCCCCTTGTAAGAGCGAGATAACAATTCCCACCCTCTGCTCTTCACTCCCAGATGACCGAGGCCGCAGCCGAAAGTACAATTTACATGCCTCCCGGAAAGTAAAAAATTTGTCCCGCCCACCAGTGAACCTGTCCGGGAGAGCAACCTTAGGTTCAGATCTGGTTTGCTCCGGGGGGACAGAACCTTGGACTTAATGTCTGCCAACTCCATGGACAATCCCTGCAACTGCCGGGCCAGCTGGGCTACTGGATCCATGATAGCTGGGGAGAATCTTTAGTATAGGCCGGTGAAAATGTCACGCTGTATAGCAGATATATATATGTGATGACAATAATCTATATCAAAAGGGCAACATACTATATAACATGCGCATAGCTATATGATAACATAGATTTACCTGACAGAAAGTCCAGTGGGTCAAAACGGAATCCGTTATACGCTGTCTCCGGCTAGAGGGTGACCGGGGTCTAAGCTGACCCTAAACTGGGGTCCTAACTAATCCCTCAACCTGGAGGTACTGTTAAAGGTACAGAGGTCCAGGCCACCAGCGTAAACCCTGTCTCCTATCAATCCCTGCCAACTGTATTCTAGTCCTAAGAAGGACCCTGAATACCACCAAAGGGAATGAACAGGTAACGGTTAATGAACAGAAAGACATACAAGAAAGACAAGAAATAAAGTAAATAAAGTCTTACATACAACACTCACACACAGTAGGAACACCTAAGGTCTCAGAGATAAACTATAAGCTGTAAGAGTAAAAACAACTAAGGAGCTCTTAGCTTAAGTATTCTCAGAACCGATCCAGTCTGCTAAACTATATGAATGCTTTCACCGGCATCAAACACCCAGACTGGCAGGAATATAAAGGAAACTAATTAGAACATAATCCAAAGCAGCCGGGCGAGGCTGGACCTAGTCTTAGCAAAGAGCTAGGTAAAATTAACTCTCTCATTACCAAACACAAAGAAACAGCAGCTCAGCTGTGAGAAGTCAGAATGTGCAATCGCGACGATCTTCGGGGCGATGCACCCATGACACTTGGACCTTGTACTCCAGCCATTCCTACTGAGGAACTCTGAAGCACTTGTGGACTCTGAACTCTGCTCTTGAGAGCCTCACGTTTGCATGGACTTGCGGTAACAGAGAAGAAGATCTGAATCTGTTGTGGAGAGTTATTGCTGAGCTTAGATTACTCTGGCCTGCTGTGTCTCCTGCTTCTGTGTTTGCAACCTGTGTGTTTATTTTTGCCAATTTGTATGAAGCAATACAAGACTTTCTTTATCAACCTGTGTCTCAAGTATTTTCATCGCACCCAAGCACAAGACGCTATATGAACTGTACCACATACATTACAAGATTCTGAAGCCAGACGTTAGTGTCTGCTGGGTCTGGAAAGGCTTGTCTGCTGTACTGTGGATATCGGATGTCCGGTTGTACTTTCTGTGATGACAGTGGTTGTGACTTCTCACAACCATTCCAGGTGAGCAATTCCCTTAAGTTTTTTTTTCTGCAGTGTTATCACAGGTAAACACTATTGTTTTTTTTTTTTCTCTTCTCTTTTTGTCTGCTGAAACTCTGGATATCAGATGTCTGGTTGAAAGCTTTCTGTGATGATAGTGGTTGTGACTTCTCACAACCATTCCAGGTGAGCAGTTCCCTTAAAGTTTTTTCTTTCTTCAGTGTTGCCACAGGTGAACACTATTGTTTTTTTTTTTCTCTCCTCTTCTTCCAGTATCCTGTCTTAAAAGATCTGGAAAATGGAGGCCCGCATAAAGGAACTTTGCGGAGTGACTGATAATATCCTTGCAGATTTGCAGAATATAAAGACCCGTTTTACAAATCTTCAGGACCTAAATAATCACAATTTGCAAGTGGTTGGACAGACTACCCAGGATTTGCGAGCCAGGATTGAGGTTCTGGAGGGGCGAGTCCAGGCTCCTGCCGTGGCCCCGAGTTCTGGGATTCCCAAGTTGCCCCCTTTTCGTTTTGGTGGTGAACGTGAAAAATTCAGGGGATTTGTTAATCAATGCAATCTTTTTTTTCTGCACATGCTTCACAATTTCCTACTGAACGATCTAAGGTGCTTACTATAATTATGTTGCTTACCAACAAGGCTTTGATATGGGCAAACCCTCTGATTGAGACTGAGGATGATTGTTTGAATCACCTTGATGATTTTATTTCAGCCATGGGGCAGGTGTTTGATGACCCCAATCGAGGTGCAACAGCTGAAGCAGCCATGTTAGCTTTGCGCCAAGGTAAGCACTCGGTAGCTGAATATGCCTTGGATTTCAGGAGATGGGCCCTTGATACCACCTGGGACAATTCCGCCAAAAAATCTATTTTTCGAAAGGGGTTATCCCCACTGATTAAGGATGAACTTGCTCGTGCCGACCCTCCCACTGCGTTAGGTGACTTTATTAACTACTGCATCCGTATTGATACTCGTTTAACTGAACGCAGGCAAGAGAGATGGTTCGAAAGCAATCGTACTAACCTTTTCCTACCTTCCTCTCCAGCTAAGGAACCTTTGAATATCTGGTTATGCCTTTTGGTCTGAGTACCGCCCCAGCCACTTTCCAACACTTGGTGAATGACATCTTCAGGGATCTCCTAGATACATTCGTGGTAATTTATTTGGATGATATTTTAATTTTTTCTAACTCCACAGAGGAACATCATGGACATGTGAGAATGGTCTTGGAACGTCTAAGACAAAATCATCTTTACATCAAGCTTGAAAAGTGTGAATTCCATAAGACCGAAATTCAATTTCTGGGTATGTACTGTCTACACAAGGAATTAGTATGGATGGAAGTAAAACCCAAGCCATCAATGATTGGCCAAGTCCTAGAAATGTGAAGGAGGTACAGCGCTTCATCGGGTTTGCAAACTTCTATAGACGTTTCATTAGAAATTTCTCTGAGGTAGTGTCACCTATCACCCAACTTACCCGGAAAGAGTCTAAGTTCTCCTGGACTCCCCAAGCCCAGGAAGCATTTTCCCGTCTAAAAGATAAATTTACCACTGCACCTATCCTAGTACATCCCAACCCCGAGCTTGCCTTCATAATAGAGGTGGATGCTTCAGACTGTGCCGTGGGAGCTATACTCTCTCAGAGAACAGGTGAGAAGAATGTCTTGCATCCCTGTGCCTTCTTTTCCCAGCAGTTGTCTTCGGCTGAGAAGAACTACGATGTGGGCAATAGAGAGTTGTTGGCCATTATTGCCGCCTTCAAAGAATGGAGACACCTTCTTCAAGGAGCTGCACAGCAAATAGTCGTTCTGACAGACCATCGTAATCTTGAGTTTATCAGGTCGGCTAAGTGCCTGACTCCTCGCCAGGCTCGCTGGAATCTTTTCTTAAACCAATTTAATTTTATTATTTCTTATAGACCAGGATCGCGCAATGGAAAGGCTGATGCACTCTCTAGGATTTACTCAGCAGAGACACGTCCAATTACTCCTCCTAAGACTATTCTTCCTGACTCTAGATTCCTAGGAGTGATTCATCATCAAGACCTAATTAAAGACATCAAGGAAGCATACCATGCGGATTCTTTTTTTGGCTCAACCCCCAAGGGACGTAAGTCTTGTCTTTAAGAATGGTGTGTGGATTCTGGGACAACGTCTGTGTATACCTGAAACAGTCAGATTGAGAGTATTGCAACTCATTCACGATTCCAAAATAGCCGGGCATAGAGGAATTCTAAAGACACAGGAATTTCTTTCTCGTTTCTTTTGGTGGCCCACTTGTAGGAAGGATGTTTTGGACTATGTCACTTCGTGTGAGGTTTGTGCAAGATGCAAAACACCTCGCTCTTCACCAACTGGTCTGTTACAGCCTCTTCCCACCCCGTCCCGCCCGTGGGGATCCATTTCTATGGACTTCATTGTGGAATTACCAACCTCTCAAGGGAAGAACACTATTCTAGTGGTGGTTGACCGTTTAACAAAGGCAGCTCATTTTATCCCTTGTGTCGGCTTACCCACTGCAAAACAGACATCAGATTTGATGATTAAAGATGTGTTTCGTTTACATGGAGTACCGGATGAGGTTATTTCGGATCGAGGGGTGCAATTCACTTCTAGGTTTTGGCAAAATTTCTGTGCAGCATTGGACATTAAAGTAAACCTTTCTTCTGCTTTTCATCCCCAGACTAATGGACAAACCGAACGAACCAATCAAACCCTGGAGCAGTATCTCCGCTGCTTTATCTGCCACCTACAGGATGATTGGGTGGATCTACTTCCATTGGCTGAGTTCTCTTACAACAACTCTCAGAGTGCCTCCACTAAACAGTCTCCTTTTTACTCTAATCTAGGTTATCATCCTAACATTCTACCACGATTTCCCATAGAGACGCCTTTGCCAGCAGTGGCTGAAAGAGTCACGACTTTACAGAAGAATATGGATCTTCTAAAGGAGAATCTGGAATCGGCTCAGGAAAGGTACAAGAAGGCAGCAGATAAATTTCGTAAACCTGCACCAGCTTTTAAGGTAGGAGACCTGGTCTGGCTGTCAACCAGAAATCTTAAGTTAAGGATTCCATCGTCTAAGTTGGGACATAAGTACATTGGACCCTATAAAATCAGTAAGATTATAAGTGCCGTTGCTTGTCGTCTTCAATTGCCCAGAACTATGAGAATCCACCCTGTCTTTCATGTATCCCTACTAAAGGCTGCGACACCCAATACGTTTCCTGGACGTTCTACTTGCCCTGACCCAGTGCTAGTCGATGGTCAGGAAGAATTTGTGGTGGAAAGGATTTTAGATTCCAGGTTGTATAGAAATCAGTTACAATATCTGATTAAATGGCAGGGCTACCCAGTGGAGGACAACTCATGGGAGCCAGTCAATAACGTTAATGCTCCTCGCTTGCTCCGTCAGTTTCATCAGAGGTACCCACACAAGCCTGGTCTGAGGTCATCCGGAGGTTGTCCCTAAGGGGGGAGTAATGTAAGGTTCTGTGTATCTGTTTCTGAAACTCAGTTTGTTCGTCGGCCATTTTGCTTTCTGTTTTGCTGCAGCTATCTTGCCCTCAGTCAAAATGGAGTTTTCCAGCTTGCATGTTCCCGCCCTGATTCTCTCCGTTTGCTTCTTAAACAGCCACAGCTGAGCAATCAGTGCTTCAGAATCTAGCCTGCAGTGAACCTGTGTTCTGACTCCTGAAGCCTTGGACCTTGTACTCCAGCCATTCCTGACGCTCTGAAGCACTTGTGGACTCTGAACTCTGCTCTTGAGAGCCTCACGTTTGCATGGACTTGCGGTAACAGAGAAGAAGATCTGAATCTGTTGTGGAGAGTTATTGCTGAGCTTAGATTACTCTGGCCTGCTGTGTCTCCTGCTTCTGTGTTTGCAACCTGTGTGTTTATTTTTGCCAATTTGTATGAAGCAATACAAGACTTTCTTTATCAACCTGTGTCTCAAGTATTTTCATCGCACCCAAGCACAAGACGCTATATGAACTGTACCACATACATTACAGGAAGGATGAACAATTCATACTTTTACAGATTACAAGTACAGGAATCTGTCACAAATAAGAATATGATGAAGAAGATGAAGAATTTGAATATGAAGAAGATTAATTAGTTTAATAATAACAATATGAGTAATGTAAAGAAAAACATGAATAGCAAGAAGTTTAAGAAGAAGATTAAGAAGGTGAAGATGAAGAATAATTTGATGAGAAAGATGATGCTGCTGAAGATTATGAAGGAGAAAGTGTGGCACTGGCAAAAGTTAAAAAGGTGAAGAGCATGGAAGTTGTGAAACATACATATTTGCCAAAATAGAAAAAAGGTTAACAACATTGTCAATTTGTTAGTCAATCCAAACGTATTTCCAAAAAAATATATGTTAATGCTATTCCAATGCATTGGGTTAAACATGTATGCCTTTATTGTCTCCTCAACCTCCCCCAATACATTCTACATTAGTCTTTGTTGTTTTCCTTCATGTACAATTAACCAACAAGGCAAGAATGTTTTTTTTTAATGTCGATATTTTGTTCCCATAGACTTACATTGGACTTCCGGTATCGGAATCGGATATCGACGATATTTAGTGATATCGGCGATACCATTTCGATACGATATTTTTAGATATCGAGCAGTATCGCTCAACACTACCTGTAAGTCGTTAGTAAGTTTGGTCAGGGCTGTCTCAGTGGAATGTAGGGGACGGAAGCCAGATTGTAGGTTGGCGAAGAGCGCGTTAGATGCAAAGTGAGAGGAAAGTTTAGCGTGGACGCGCTGCTCAAGGAGTTTGGAAGCAAATGGGAGCAAAGATATGGGGTGATAGCTGGACAAAGCGCTCGGGTCAAGGCTTTTTGAGGATAGGCATGATTGTGGTATGTTTTGAATGCAGAGGGGAAGGAACCAGAAGTTAGTGATAGGTTGAAGAGATGGATTAGGGATGGCATAAGTGTGGTGGTGAGGTTGGGGAGGAGGTGGGATGGGGTCAAGTGCACAAGTGGTGAGGTGTGATTTGGAGAGGAGATGAGCAAGCTCTCAGTGATTTTTGGAGAGGGAAGTTAAGGAGTTAGGGCATTGGTCAGGTATACAAAGGGGTTGTGGTGGTCGGACAACAAAGACTTGCCTTGTTTGGTCTATCTTATTTTTGAAGTGCGTGGCAAAGTCCTCAGCAGAGGTTAGGGAATTCGGAGGGGGCAGTGGTGGGCAGAGGAAAGGTGAACAACTGTTTGGGGTTGTTTGATAAGGAAGATACAAGGGATGTAAAGTAGGCATGTTTAGCAGAGGTGAGAGCTGATTTGAATGCGAGTGTTGCTTGTTTGAATTTGGTGAAGTCATCTTGCGAGTGCGTTTTCTTCCCACGCCACTCTGCAATTCTGGATACTTGCCGAAGCTTTTTAGTGATGTTATTGTGCCAGGGTTGTCTATTGATTTGTCGCACTCTGCTATGCATGACGGGTGACCGAGTCGATGGCTGATGCAAGAATGGCATTGTAGAAGCTAGTTAGTGGCAGTGTCTGTGGAGGGAAGATATGGAGGACCGTGGTAGAAGAGAGTCGGAGAGTGTGCGAGTATCTAGATGTGCGAGGTTTCTGTGGGGGGTGCGCAAGTTGGTGGACATGGGTGACAGGTGAGGAGGACAATGATGATGAGAATGTGAGTAGATGGTGGTCAGATGGAGGGGAGGTTGTGAAGTTGGATGGGGAGCAGAGGTGGGTGAAGACTAGGTCTAATGTATGGGTGGCTGAGGAGGACCACTGAGTAAGTCCAAAAGATGAAGTGAGCAACAGGAGTTTGGAGGCTGCCGACTGGTGGGTGTCAATGGGGATGTTGAAGTCACCCATGATTATGTTGGGAATGTCAGCAGAGAGAAAGTGAAGAAGCCAGGTGGAGAACTGGTCAATAAAGGCAGTGGTCGGGCCTGGAGGTCAGTATATGACAGCCACTTGGAGGTTGTAGGGAGAGTAGATGCGGACAGAGTGGACTTCAAAAAAAGGGAGGATAAGGGAGGGAAGAGGTGGGATTGGGTTAAATATACAATTGGAAGAAAGGAGAAGGCCCACTCCTCCACCATGTCTGTTGCCAGGGTGACGAGAGTGTGTTAAGTGGAGGCCGCCATAACATAGTGCAGCAGGGGAGGCTTGTTGGGAGATTGTTGGTAGTTGTAAAGGGAACCTGTCAGCAGGATTGTGCATAGTAACCTATAGACAGTGTCAGGTCGGCGCCGGTATACTGATCACAATTATTCCTTGGTTGATGAAATCCGTCTTGTGGTTGTTGTTTAATCTTTATTTTCAGTTTTGAGTTAATGACGTTCATTCTTGTGTTCCAGGGTGGCCTGTGGGGGCCTTCATGTGGTGCTCTGATTAGTTATTCATCATTATGGTTCTGACAGGTCACTGATCGCTCACAGACCTGCCCCCTAGTTTACATAATGAATATTATATATATCAGGGTTCGACAAACCCGGGTGTCAGGTCGCCAGTGGCGCCTAGAAAATCATGCCTGGCGCCCGGGCAGTAGCGTAGCTACCGGGGGGCAGAGTGGGCGGTGGCCCCGGGCCCCGCGCTCGGAGGGGGCCCACCCGGAGCTACGCTACTGTAACTGTATCGGCGTGCACAGCGCACTGATACAGTTACATTCTGCGGCAGAGCAGGGAGAATCGCTCTCCCTGCTCTGCCGCCGGCCGCTATGGGCCCTGAACAGGCGGTGGGGGGCCCGGCGCCAGCAGTGGGCCCCCTGCCCGTCATCGGAGCGTCAGCTGTATCTGCATCCAGCCGATACAGCTGACCGCATTGAGAGAGAAGGAGTGAGTGCTCCTTCTCTCCCATAATCCCCCTCTCAGCGTCTGACAGCGGGCGCGATGACGTCACTGCCCGGCGCCGGCAGTCAGACGCTGAGAGGGAGAGCAGTGAGCAGCGCAGGAGCCGGGAGCAAGAGAGGTGAGTACAGGATTTATTATTTTTGTAAAGGGGGCTGCATTATATTACAGAGCAGAGGCTCCATATGGGGGTGCATTATAAATAAGGCTGCCTATGGGGGTGCATAATAAATAAGGCTGCCTATGGGGTGCATTATAAATATGACTGCCTATGGGGTACATTATAAATAAGGCTGCCTATGGGGGTGCATTATAAATAAGGCTGCCTATGGGGGTGCATTATAAATAAGGCTGCCTATGGGGGTACATTATAAATAAGGCTGCCTATGGGGTGCATTATAAGTAAGGCTGCCTATGGGGGTGCATTATAAATAAGGCTGCCTATGGGGGTGCATTATAAATAAGGCTGCCTATGGGGGTGCATTATAAATAAGGCTGCCTATGGGGGTGCATTATAAATAAGGCTGCCTATGGGGGAGTGCATTATAATAGAGAGGCTGCCTATGGGGGTGCATTATAAATAAGGCTGCCTATGAAATCTAATATATCAAAATATAATATTTATTATCTTTAGAAGTTAAATGTTTATAACGTTTGTAATGTTTTTTTGTTAAATTAAAAACCAAGTTTGTTAAAAAAAAAAAATTCTGGCTCCTAAATTTTTTGGCTGGCTCCTAGATTCTGAACAACTTTGTCGACCCCTG
This sequence comes from Oophaga sylvatica, assembly GCA_033576555.1. Taxonomy (NCBI): domain Eukaryota; kingdom Metazoa; phylum Chordata; class Amphibia; order Anura; family Dendrobatidae; genus Oophaga; species Oophaga sylvatica. Next base: position 389,443,912 of record JARQOD010000002.1, on the reverse strand, counting down.
AATATCTTTGGAGGGGGGAGGGGGACAAACCTTTTGCAGACTGACACAATAATCTATACAAGCGTTAAAAATACAAACATTAGCAATGAAATGCCTCTCAAGTCCTAATGGCTACATAGTTAGTAATGTATGGATCCAAACCCCTATTACTTTTGGGTCTTTGCAGCCTGTTCTCCTTGTTGTGGGAATCTGTTCTAAGCGCTGGTAGTATAGTTGTAACAGATTGTCGTGCTATGGTAAAATGTGCTATTATTGGCAGACCGATCCTCTTGCATCGGATATTGGACCAATGTTGGGATGTGCGATCACGGATATGTCAATTTAGACTTTCCCACATATCAGTGACTGCAATTGGGTATATCACAATGCAGGAGTCGTGTGAAAAGTAATCCTTAATGGGAAAACCTTTGCCAGATGTGGATAACTGTGTAAAGTACACTATTTGTAATGGGTGAGCATTGGTCACAGTATATACATGGGAATGTTCCCCTCTTTTTAGTGTAGTGAATGCTGGATAGCTGCGCTCTCCTGATTCACCCATACACGTGAACTTTTGTCTCCGATGACCTGTCTGCTGACAGCTATCCCCATATGCATGGCCAGCTTTACTCCAGCAGATAAGCAATTTGTCAAGTGGAAGAGCTATGTTCTCATGTGAATCTGTGTCTTTTGTTTCATTCACCCCATAATGCTATTTGACCCCTTTACACAATTATCAGAGGCTCTCAGTTTGCTATTGTCTTTTTGGTGCAAGTATGCAAGCTCTGAAAACTTTTTAGGCCTAATCATGCAGCCCTAATGGGTAGATCTATAGTTTAGTGTACAGATTATGCATAGAATCAAAATTGATTTAGCAGTGTGTGAAAGAATAGTAGCCTTTTTAGTAGTCTGACAGCACAAAATAGGTAGGAAGTTTAAGCTCAGAGTATAAATGTAGGCAGTTCAGCCATAGCTCTAGTGGGTTTTGTCTACATTTCCTTTTTTTGCTTCTAATTGCCCCAATGCATTTGGCAATTTAAAAAAAAAAATGCAAATAGCATTCTCTCAATTCAGGTTATTTAGAGAAGCTCAAGTAGGAAAATTGCATATGAGTGATCATGTGGCGACTGCTGGGGTGTGAAACAGAGCTGAATTCTAACAATGTGTATAATACACTTTTAGGATTCAATGTTTTACAGCCCCTTCCTAGTTTTATACAAGACCCAGACAACCTCTTTAAAGGGTTTGCTTCATCTTTTTTCTTCAGAAGCCCTCCACTTGGCTACTAGAAGGCAGAGCTGCTAGCCCACACTGTGTCCTCTCCAATGCTGCAAGCAGAGAAGCCTATTGTGTCTGCAGGATTGCAGAAGGTGAGGGGCACAAAAACTGGCCAGATCCAGTGATCCAGCCAGCTTCAGAGTAGCTCTTTTCCAGTTCTTTAGCAAAGAGTTTGTAAGCGCTGCCGTCCTTGCCAAGATGATCTGCCATTACTGATAGACTGCAAAGGTAGCTGGTAACCTAGGGAATAAACTGTAAACTATAGAAGATGTGTGTGTTTATAAATAGGGAGTAAATTACAAAATGGCTTGTTTTTTTTGCAAACCCTTTCCAATTTTTCTTATCTAACAAGATTTAACAACCTCTTTAGTGTTATATTTTTTTCTTCTGACAACTTTTTCGCTTTTATAAAGAATTTATATGTATCTTTGTCTGACAACTTGACGTTATAAAGTATTCTAATGTAAATTTTCACTAATGGCTGCTATCTTAATTGAGCTTTAAATTTTAATCCCTAGGCCCTCCACCGACCAACCTCTTCCAGCCTCCGCGGCGTCCTGGCTTGGGAACCCTTGGAAAGCCAATTAGGCTCCTAGCCAACCATTTCCAGGTACAAATACCAAAAATTGACGTGTACCATTATGATGTGGACATTAAACCAGAGAAAAGACCCAGAAGAGTGAACAGGTAAATATTTTGAGAATTATAATTGTATGGGTTCTGCTTCTTTTTTTTTTTTTTTTTTTTTCTTTCTTTCTTTCCCCCTCTCCTCTGTAGCTATTGCTAACAATTCCTGCCCACATATAGGGAGGTGGTGGATACAATGGTGCGTCACTTCAAGATGCAGATATTTGGAGACCGTCAGCCAGGATATGATGGAAAAAGGAATATGTATACTGCACATCCACTGCCAATTGGGAGAGACAGGGTGAGAAATGATAAATATATGTATATTTTTTTTTTTTTTAGGGAGTTTGTCTCTAGATTTTTGCTGTCCCATTTCAGAGCAGCATGATGTAGGCACAAAGAATTTAATTCCATCGGTGGATCACTTATGAAACTGTTTGCTGTCATTTTGATAAAATCACTCTTATCTTCTGCAGATCTACCAGTTCTATGATTACACAACCTTCATAACCCATCCCACACCACTGACTGACCGCTTTGTGCTTATGCACAGTGTATACAGAAAGCTGCCAATTAGCGGTGAGGTTATACAGAGCTCATGAATAGAACGGGCAGATGGTTTGCTAGTCCTCTAGTGGTGATCTTTTGCTGATAAAGCAGCCCAGTAAGTGACAAATCACTGGAATCATGTTTTATGTCTATTATGCTGCTGTCTGATTTACATGGCAAAAACCTGGTGACACATTCCCCTTTAACACATCCTTGATTTATTATTTATTTGATTGAGTTAAAAAGAAATTACAACTGAATACTTTGAGAGCTAATACTTCACTAAGATTCCAATAGTTTATGCTGTTTTCCCATCTAGCTAGTCCGTAATGACAGTTATTTAATCATGCTGCTAGCTATGGATGTGTGTGTGACAATTGGTGCTTCATAGCCTTGTTTACTTCTTTCTGCAGGTTGATCTTGAAGTGACCCTTCCAGGGGAGGGAAAGACCAGACTTTTAAAGTGACAATTCAGTGGGTTTCAGTTGTGAGCCTGCAGCTTCTCTTGGAAGCATTGTCTGGACATCTGAGTGAGGTTCCTGAAGACTCTGTGCAAGCTCTTGATGTGATCACCCGTCATTTGCCATCTATGAGGTATCTTAAGAATTGACAATGACCAATATGCCCTATCTGACTGTTTTATCCAATGTTGGTTGTTGTTGCTATTTTTGTTTTTGTATACTTTGTAAATAAAAAAAAGTTTATTATTGCAGGTATACCCCTGTTGGACGTTCATTCTTTTCACCCCCTGAAGGTTACTATCATCCACTTGGTGGGGGTCGTGAAGTTTGGTTTGGGTTTCACCAGTCTGTGCGTCCCGCAATGTGGAACATGATGCTCAATATTGACGGTGAGTATGCCAAGTTCATCTATATTTTATTTTTGATAGTGGATGTTTGGTATTGTTGGCAGCATTTATCAAAATCAGCCAAGGAATAGCCCTGTAATATAGCTATTATTTTGAAATCTAAATTAAAAGCCCCACAATAAAGAAAATATAAACAGTGCTCTCCCTGAGTGAAAGCAGTTAAGTCCAGTGCAGCTACCAGAAGGTGCCCATGTGTCACAATAGCCTTTATGATTTATTTACAGTGGCATGTAAAAGTTTGGGCACCCCTGGTCAAAATTACTATTTGTGAACAGTTAAGCAAGTTGAGGATGAAATTTCCAAAAAGGCTAAAGTTAAAGATGACACATTTCCTTGGTTTTGTTTTTTTTGTTTGCCTAAAATTCATTCTCATCTTTTAACCCATTTCAAACATCGGGCATAATAGTACACCAATGTTGGATTCCCCCTGTTTGGTGTGGGCTCCGGTGTTGAGCCCGCACCTTTCCGGGTACATGTCAGCTGATATATACAGCTGACGTGCCCGCAACAGCCGCGGGTGGAATTGCGATCCACCCGCTGCTGTTAACTAGTTAAATGACGCTGTCCATCTTCGTGCTTAATGGTTTGCAAGATGTTCTTTTCCTGAAATTATGTCCCTCTTCTTTTTTTTTTTTTTTTTTCTCCACACATCCCTTTGATCATTGTGGCCAAAGAGTTCTATTTTGTCTGTGGAGAAAATCTAATATACCCGAAGATTTTATCCATTACAAGTTCATGCTTAAAACATACAACTCTGCCCTTCACCTCTCTAAACAAACCTATTTCAACAACCTCATCACCTCACTATCCAATAACCCCAAATGTCTCTTTGACACTTTTCACTCCCTACTGAACACAAAAGTGCATTCTCCAACCACAGATCTCCACGCTGACGATCTGGCCAATTATTTCAAAGAAAAAATTTACCATATCTGACAGGAAGTTATCTCCCAATCCCTTCATACCTTGCACTCTCCTCCCTCCCCCACTGCATCTAGCTCACTCTGTTTTTGAACCAGTCACAGAAGAAGTAATCAGGCTCCTTGCATCTTCCCACCCTCCCTACCACTTGCATCAGTGACCCCATTCCTTCATATCTCCTCCAGTCCCTTTCCCCTGCTGTCACCTCTCGCCTAACAAAAATATTCAATCTCTCTCTCGCTCTCGCTCTCTCTCTCTCTCTCTCTCGCTCTCTCTCTCTCTTTCCCTCCTCATTTAAGCATGCCATCATACATCCATTACTTAAAAAAAACATCCCTCGACCAAAACTGTGCCGCTAACTATAGACCTGTCTCTAATCTTTCCTTCATCTCTAAACACCTGGAACACCTGGTCCACACCAGTCTTATCCGCTATCTCTCAGCTAACTCTCTTCTCGACCCTCTTCAATCTGGTTTCCGCTTTTTACACTCTACTGAAACTGCCCTCACTCAAGTCTCTAATGATATACTAACTGCTAAATCTAATGGGCACTACTCCATCCTAATTCTCTTGGATCTGTCCGCAGCATTCGACACTGGACCATCAGCTCCTCCTCACTAAACTACACTCCATCGGCCTCAAGGACACTGTTCTCTTTTGGTTCTCCTCCTATCTCTCTGACCATTCCTTCACTGTATCTTTTGCTGGCTCCTCCTCCCCTTACTGTTGGGGTTCCTCAAGGATCAGTCCTAGGCCCCCTCCTCTTCTTAGTATACCGCCCTTATTGGACAAATCAGTAGATTTGGTTTCCAGTACCATCTCTATGCTGATGACGCCAAATTATACACTTCAACCGATATCAGGCCTGCCTTTTTAGAAAACACCAGTGACTGTCTTACCGCTGTCTCTAACATCATGTCCTTCCTCTATCTGAAACTGAACCTGTCAAAAACTGAACTCCTCGTGTTTCCTCCCTCTACTAACCTACCTTTGCTTGACATTGCCATCTCCGTGAGTGGTTCCATCATTACTCCCCATCAACATGCTTGCTGTTTTGGGGTCATACTTGATTCCAAGCTTTCATTCACCCCCCACATCCGATCACTGGCTCGCTCTTGTTATCTCCACCTCAAAAACATCTCTAGAATTCAACCTTTTCTTACTTTCGACTCTGCAAAAACTTACTGTTTCCCTTATTCATTCTCGTCTGGACTATTGTAACTCTACTAATCGGTCTCCCTCTTACCAAACTCTCCCCTCTCCAATCTGTCTTGAATGCTGCAGCCAGAATTATATTCCTCACCAATCGCTATACCGATGCCTCTACCTTTTGCCAGTCATTACACTGGTTACCCATCCTCTCCAGAATCCAGTACAAACTTATTACCCTCACCCACAAAGCACTCCATGGCTCAGGACCACCCTACATCTCTTCCCTCATCTCAGTCTACCACCCTACCTTCGTTCTGTTAATGACCTGAGTTTAGCATCCTCAATAATCAGAATCTCCCACTCCCGTCTCCAAGACTTTTCACGTGCTGCGCCAATTATTTGGAATGCACTACCCAGGTTAATATGATTAATCCCCAATCCCCACAGGTTTAAGCGTGCCCTAAAAACACATTTGTTTAAACTGGCATACCGCCTCAACGCAGTAATTCCTGTTGGCCCATTCAAAAAATTTTCTACCATTATCAGGTACCTCGTATTATGTTCTCACCCACTTTATGCATTTAATAGCCCTCTGTGTCTGTACTGTTACATACTTTGGCTGTTAACTGGTTCATGCAGAATTACATGAACACCCGATTCTTACACTATGGCTGGTTCGAACAATGAAAGCAATTGTTACCATCTATCTTTTGTGTCTCCCCTTTTTCCTCATAGATTGTAAGCTTGCGAGCAGGGCCCTCATTCCTATTGATATCTACTTTGATATGTTGTTATTATTGTTATGCTGCAATGTCTATTGTCTGTACAAGTCCCCTTTATAATGTAAAGTGCTGCGGAATATGTTGGCGCCATAGAAATAAAATTATTATTTTAAGCCCATCGGTCCAGAGGACTTGTTTCCAAATGCATCCGGCTTGTTTAGATGCTCTTTTGCATACTTCTGACTCTGAATTTTATGGTGAGGACGCTTCAGAGGTATTCTTCTGATGGACTTATTCATGAAGGACAAATTTATGCAGGTGCCTCTGAACAGTAGAACAATGTACCACAATTCCAGAGTCTGCTAAATCCTTTTGAAGATATTTTCCCGTCAAGCTGGGGTTCTAATTTGTCTCTAGCAGTCATATGAGCAGCTCTCACTGAAATTTTGCTTTGTCTTCAAGACCTTATCTTGACCTCCACTGTTCCTGTTGGCTACTGTCACGGGGTCCTTCTCAGGTATCACACAATCAACAAAGCAAGAGGAGTGCGAACAATCCCAAGACCTTTATTATAGGCAAAGCTAAAAAGGTCCATAAACAAACCACCACACTGAGGATACAATAGTCCAGAACACGAATGCAGTTCAGTAACAGGATAAATGTCCCATAAGATGAGTCCAATAATCCAGAAGACATAGGATAAAGCAAAAGAAACCAATCTTTCTTTCTCTCTGAAGTGCTGTGTCTGTACACCATGCTTTCCACACAGAAAACTGACTTCAACCTCTCCTGAGACCCCCTCCTTATCTACAGGGGAAGTCAGACTGGTTTGATGGCTTTCAGACCCTTCTGACCTGGGAAAGGTGCCTCAGGGATTAAAACACTACAGGGGGTGACTCGCTGCATTTGGATAGCTGAGGGGTCATGAATGGACAATCAGGAGATATCAGCAGGGGTTCATCAAAAGGTATAGACACATTCAGGCTGCAGATGGTAGGTGACCTAACTCAATTATCAGCCAAAAGGCTGACAATTGAGACTCTAGACAATATGTGAAATACACAGAAATCAGTAAAATATAAATATACACAAAATGATACCCACAGAACATATCACACCATCACAACCGTAATAAAAAAGGCAGAAAAAATGGACTGTATCAGAAGATACTAGGTGTATATAGTATAGGGTAAAATTTAAATCTCCGTATATATTTCCAGAGTCACACACAGATGCGGTGTTAAGGGCGCCATGTTTTAAAAAAAAAAAAAAAAAAAAAAGCCGGAGGCACACAGAGCAGCGTGCTCATGATGGCGTCCCCGGCGCATGAGGTGCACCCACCAGCGGTGGAGCAGAGCAGTGCTAGCATAAGTAGCAGCGCTAAGAGGAGTAGCAGCGCTAAGAGTGCCAAGAGTGGCCATAATGGCAGCAGCACCAAGAGGAGTGGACGCTCCAGTGAGGAGACTTCCACAAGCATAAGGCAACTGAGTAGAGAAGTGGATCTACCTAGAGCCCGCATGGTTTCTCCCCCTCCAGAACCGGTACCATTGTAACTTCACTGGGTGAGTGTTAAATGAGCCTCTACCTATTAAGCTGACCCCTTCCTTCTCTATACCTCTCCCTCCTAGGTTAAGAAAATCCATAAAACGAAACATATGGAATGTGCCTTGTGTATGCACCCCCTGCCCGACTCATACCCTAAGAGGTTATGCCCAGTTTGCATTGATCAGACCTTGCAGTAGGAGGCTGCAGTAGCAACCATGGATGTCAGAGCCATGATCAGGGAGGAAATTCAGGCTCTGGAGTCCAGAGGGTTAAAGAAACAGGGAAGCAGAGCCCCTTCTCCATCTCTACTTCAGGATCTGAAGAGGGCTTGATCCAATCATCTGGTCCCTCTGGTTCGTCATCTAGTTCATCAGACTACGAGGGCCGAACATGCTTCCCTGTTGACAACATAGATAATCTTGTGAAATCTGTCAGAAATATGATGGGGTGCCCAGACACGAAAGAGTCTAGGTCCGCACAAGGTATAATGTTTTCTGGATTAGCACAGAAAAAGCGGCTAGCCTTTCCAGTGATCTCCGCTAATAAAAACCTTGTTAAGAAGGAATGGGACAAACAAGGTAAAGGATTCCTCCAATCCTCTTCTAAAAGGCGTTACCACTTTAGTGACGAGGAGCTGGCCACATGGTCTAAAATCCCAAAAGTAGATGCGGCTGTGGCATCCACCTCAAAACAGTCGTTTCTGCCAGTGGAGGATGCAGGGGTCTTGTCAGACCCACTGGACCGCAAGACCGAGGCTTTACTTAAGAGATCGTGGGAAACAAATACTGGAGCTTTCAAAGTTGCCATCTCCAGCATATGCACGGCAAGATCACTATTAGTCTGGATAGATCAGCTGGAGCAACAGGTCAAAGGAAAGGTGGCAAGAGAAAAAGTCCTTCAAACAATTCCGTTGATCAGAGGTGCTGCAGCATTCTTAGCTGACGCATCAGCAGGAAGATGAAGAGTTCTTAGACAGAGCAGAATTATCTCTTCATGGTACAGAAAGAGAAGAAATTCGAAGTGCACCTGAAGAAACCGAGGAATGGAAGCATGTGACCCAGAGAAGCAGGAGGATCGGGAGACAGTCAGTACCCATACTGCTCAGGAACCAGTACCAGGCTCTCACACCGGAGAATGATGAAGAAATACATCAGGATAAGACTTTGCCCACAAAGAACAACCTTGTACGCCCTCAGAGTCCTCCTGGATGGGGAAAGAAAAATGTTGTGAAGAAACTGAGAGTTGTAGTCATGGGGATTCCCTGTTGAGAGGAACAGAGGCCGCTATATCTGCAGACCGGATATAACCTCAAGAGAAATGTTCTGTCTTCCAGGTGCAAAAATTAAAGATGTCTGACAGGATATCAGGACTCTTCAGACCTAAAGATGACTACCCAATCCTGCTAATACATGTGGGGACAAATGACACCACAAGAAGTGACTTGGAAACCATCTGCAGTGACTTTGAAAACTTAGGCAAGAAAGTGAAAATTGGGTGCCCAGGTGGTCTTCTCTTCCATTCTCCCAGTGGATGGCCATGGAACAAGGAGGTGGAATAAGATTCTGCAGGTGAACAACTGGCTATGTCGATGGTGCCGTCAGCAGGGATTTGGATTTTTGGATCACTGAGTGAATTACCTATACGATGGACTACTTGCTAGAGATTGGGTGCACCTTACGAAGACTGGAAAACATGTATTTGGAAGTCGCCTTGCTACACTCATCAGGAGAGCTTTAAACTAGAACAATGTGGGAAGGGAAGCAAAAGGCCATAAAAATCCATACACCTGACAAATGATATTGAGAACTAGGAAGAACGAAGACAAAAAAATCTAAATAATAAAAATATTGGGGGAAGAGAAACCAATCACAAACTAAAATGTTTCTATACAAATGCACAAAGCATGGGCAGCAAACAAGGAGAATTGGAACTACTAACGCAGGAGAAGTATGATGTAATTGGAATCACTGAAACTTGGTGGGACGATACACATGATTGGAATACAAGGCTAGAAGGATACAACTTATTTGCAAGAAGCAGACTTCATAAACGAGGAGGAGGTGTGGCATTATATGTTAGAAAAGTGTATATCTGCACAGAGATTCAAGCTTAGAGACTGGGAGTTCTGTGGAAACTGTTTGGGTAAGAATACAAGGAGCGAACAATGGAAAGGACACCATTGTAGGCATTTACTACAGGCCGCCTATGCAAGCTGAAGATTTGGATGAACTATTTATGCATCAAATGGCCAAGTTCTCCAAAAAATATGACATAGTGGTCATGGGAGATTTCAACTATCAAGACATTTGTTGGGAATCTCTCTCAGGCAAAACTAACAGGTCCAGGAAATTCTTATCCTCTATTGCTGACAACTTTATCTTCCAAAAGGTAGGGGAGAAAACAAGGAGATCTGCTACCTTGGATCTAATCCTTATAAACTGGGAGGAAATGGTTGAGGAGGTAAGAGTGGCTGGGACCCTAGGAGGAAGCGACCATGCTATTTTAGAATTTCGGATAACTAGAGGAGGAAGACCTGTGAAGACTCAGACTTCAAGGTTAGATTTCAGAAAGGCAGATTTTAAGGGACTCAAAGAGAATCGGAGGGATCCAATGGCTGGATATCCTTAAGGACAAAAATGTCCAGGAATGATGGGAAATCTTGAAAAATGAGATTCTCAAAGCACAATCATTAACAATTCCGAAAAGAGGGAAGAGTAGGAAGCATTTTAAAGAAACCAGGATGGATGAACAAAGAACTTAAACACATGCTAAATAGGAAGAAAGAAATGTTTATCAAATGGAAAGAGGGAGGCATATCTAAAGAAGAATATAATTATGTCTGCAGAACCTGCAGGGCAAGAATCAGATTAGCTAAAGATGACAATGAATTAAGGCTTTCAAGAGATGTCAAAAGCAATAAAAAAAGGATTTTGGGGATATGTCAAAAGTAAAAAAAAGTCGAAGATGCTATGGGATTTTTACAGGATGAAAATTATTAAATGGTAAGAAAGGATGTTGAGAAGGCCGAACTTTTAAATTCCTATTTTGCATCTGTTTTCTCTCAGAAAGGAAATGTAACATCAACTGATCTTCACTGTCCTATTAAGGGAATAGAAGAATCCAGGATATCTATAAACAGAAAAATAGTGAGGAAACACTTAGCTAACATAAATGAATTCAAGTCTCCAGGTCCAGATGAATTACAGAAATTTTTGAACCACTCTCCATAATCTTTGAAAATTCTTGGAGAACAGGAGAAGTCCCAGAAGACTGGAGAAGAGCAAATGTTGTTCCTATCTTCAAAAAGGGGAAGAAGGTGGACCCAGGGAACTACAGGCCGGTGAGTCTGACTTCTATACCAGGAAAGATCTTTGAACAAATTATTAAACCACCTGTATGTAAGTACCTGGACAAGAATGAAGTGATTAACCAGAGTCAGCATGGGTTTGTAACTAATAAGTCATGTCAGACTAATTTAATTTCCTTCTATGACAGAATCACTGAATGGGTGGATCAGCGAAATGCTGTGGATATATTATATCTTGACTTCAGCAAAGCATTTGACAAAGTATCTCACACAATCCTTATTGAAAAAATGACTAAGTATGGAATGGACAAGGCAACTGTTAGGTGGATTCATAACTGGCTTAGTGATAGGACCGAAAGAGTGGTAGTAAATGGCTGCACATCCAGTTGGAAGAATGTATCAAGTGGGGTACCACAGGGCTGTGTCTTGGGCCCTGTATTGTTCAACATCTTTATCAATGATTTAGATGAAGGAATTGAGGGTAAGCTGATTAAATTTGCTGATGGCACAAAGCTAGGAGGGATAGCTAATACTAGAGAAGAGAGAGGATTCAAAAAGATATAAATAAACTAGAGCAGTGGGCAGCAACTAACAGAATGGTTTTTAACAGAGAAAAATGCAAAGTACTACATCTGGGAAATAAAAATGAAAAAAGCGTATACAGAATGGGAAAAATAAGGCTAAGCAACAGCACATGTGAAAAAGACTTGGGTATACTAATAGATCACAGACTGCATGAGTCAACAGTGTGATGCAGCAGCAAAAAAGGCAAATACAATTCTGGGATGTATTAACAGAAGCATACAGTCTAGATCACGTGAAGTCATTATTGCCCTCTACTCCTCTCTGGCCAGACCTCATCTGGAATACTGAGTCCAGTTTTGGGCACCACGTCTTAAAAAAAAGACATCAACAAACTGGAGCAAGTTCAGAGAAGAGCGACCAGAATGGTGTCCGGTCTGCAAACCATGTCCTATGAGGAACGGTTACAGGATTTGGGAATGTTTAGCTTGCAAAAAAGAAGACTGAGAGGAGACTTAATAGCTGTCTACAAATATCTCCAGGACTGTCACATTGCAGAAGGATTTTCTTTATTCTCATGTGCGCACGGAAAGACTAGAAGCAATGGGATGAAACTGAATGGGAGGAGGCACAGATTAGATATTAGAAAAAACTTTTTGACAGAGTGATCAATAAGTGGAACAGGCTGCCACGAGAGGTGGTGCGTTCTCCTTCAATGGAAGTCTTCAAACAGAGGCTGGACAGATATCTGTCTGGGATGATTTAGTGAATCCTGCTTTGAGCAGGGGGTTGGACCAGATGACCCAGGAGTCCCTTCCAACTCTACCATTCTATGATTCAGACTCTTTATGTCTGGCAGCTAGGTCGGCCGGCCTGGTTAACGTGGCTTGACGAACCCTCTGGCTGAAGTGCTGGAAAGGGGATGCACAGTCAAAATCTAAGCTGTGTATAATCCCATGCCAGGGTGAGTTCCTGTTTGGAAAAGTACTTGATGATTTACTCACCAAAGAGGGGGAGAGAAGGAAGGGATTCCCTAACCAGTCTCTTCCTTCCTACAGGAGGGCGTTTAGGAGACTGCCATTTAATAGAAGGAAGCCATATGAGCCGCAAAAAGACCGGTGGGATTTGAAGGAAACAAGGCAGAGAGGTGCCTTCTTTAGTGGATCCTCTTCAAATAAATGTAATAGACACAGATAGTATAAGAACCCCAGTAGGTGGTAGGTTAAAAAATTTTCATCAATAATGGAGACGTATAACATCAAGTCAGTGGATCCTGGACCTGATTAAATCTGGGTTAAAATTGGAATTTTTTTGGAATTCCACAGGATACTTTCATAGTGACATCCCTTAGAGCGCCAGAACAACAGGAGGCTCTCCAATTAGAAATCTTCAGTCTTACGGCCAAAAATGTTCTGGTAGAGGTACCAAAGGATCAGGAATGGAGGGGAATCTATTCCCCTTTATTCCTGGTTCCCAAACCTGATGGTTCGTTCCGAACAATAATACATTTTAGGAAATTTAATACCTTTCTGTATGAGCGTACCTTTAAGATGGAATCAATCAGGTCTACTATCACACTTTTGTTCCCCAGATGTTTTATGGCCGGGCTAAACTTGAAGGATGCATGTTATCTTCCGGTACACGCAAAGTACCAGCAGTACCTCAGAGTGGCTGTCAACCTGGCAGGTCAAATCCGACACTTCCAATTTGCAGTAATGCCGTTCGGTCTCTCGATGGCTCCTCGAGTGTTCACGAAACTAATGCTGGAGGTGATGGCTTATCTACGTCAACAAGATACATTAATTGTACCCTACCTAGATGATTTTCTAGTGATGGGAAGATCGGCCTCCCAATGTAAAGAGCCTCTGGCTAACACCATTTCATCTTTACAGGCATTAGGATGGATTGTGAATTTCAAAAAATCCAGACTGGTTCCAGAAACCCTCCAATCTGTCCTGGACTACACCTGGACTCCGTAAGTCAGAGGTGTCTCCTCCCAGAATCCAAAAAAGTGACCATAATTTCAAAGTCAGTTCAGCAAAGGACAGCCCTCAGATGTCATTAAGAAAGGCCATGTACCTCCTGGGGTCACTCGCCTCCTGTATTCCAGCAGTTCAATTGGCTCAATACCATACTAGATCCTTACAACATAATATTCTAGAGGCACAGCGCCATTGTCAGGAGCGTTTAGACCGAAAGATTACCCTTTCTGAAGAGGTACTAGATTCTGTATCTTGGTGGTTAAATTCAACTCATCAGTCCAGGGGAGTTCCTTGGACAAGAAGACCCTCTAAGATAGTCACCACTGACGCTAGTCCAGATGGATGGGGTGCCCATTTGGGGGAGAATCTAGTTCAGGGCCTCTGGAACACTGTTGAGATGCAACATTCCTCCAATTGGAAGGAATTAAAAGCAGTTAATCATGCTTTGAATTTTTTCCTTCCCCAGCTCCAAGGATCTCACATAAGAATCCTATCAGACAATATGACAGTGGTCGCTTACCTAAATGATCAAGGCGGAACGAGATCAGAAAGTCTGTCTACTTCAAAGGATATTTTTGACTTTGCAGAAGTGAACTTGTTGTCACTCACGGCTCTTCACATCAGAGGCAAGGAAAATACAAAGGCTGACTTTCTCAGTCGCCACACGCTACGCCAGAGAGAATGGACTCTCAGTACTGGCATATTCAGGATGATAGTGGAATTCTGGGGGCTTCCACAAATAGATCTATTCGCTACCAGGGAGAACAGACAGGTGCAGAAGTTTTCCTCCCTAAACACAGCAGATCGGCCAGACATGGTAGATTCTCTCCAGTTTCCCTGGAAATTCGACCTAGCATACGCTTTTCCCCCGATGATGTTAATTCCGTTAGTCATCAGGAAGATAAGGGACGAAAGAGCAAGGGTGATTCTCATAGCGCCCTTCTGGCCGAAAAGACCTTGGTTCTTATGCCTCCAAGCCATGTCAGTATGCGACCCCTGGATTCTCCCAGCAGACCCGGATCTGCTATCTCAAGGACCATTCTGTCATACTCAAGTGAAAGGCCACCAATTGACGGCGTGGAACTTGAGAGGCAGATATGAAGATGAAGGGGCTTCTCCAATGATCTCATCAACACACTGCTGCTAAGTAGGAAGGAATCTACAACCACAATATATGGCAGAGTGTGGTGGAAGTTTCTGGACTACTATACGGAACCATTCTCTGAGGTAGTTCAGATTAAAGCCATCCTAGAATTCTTACAGAAAGGTCGGGAGCTGGGACTGTCAGTTAATACATTAAGAGTCCAGATATCTGCTTTAGGAGCCCTTTATGGTGCCAATATAGCAGGAGATAGATGGGTGGCACGATTCATTAAGGCATGTGAAAGAAGTAACCCAGTGCACATCCCGCGTCTACCACCTTGGGATCTAAGCCTGGTCCTAGATGCCCTAACTGCCCCCCCCCTTTGAGCCATTAGAATCTATCTCTCTAAAAAAACATCTCATATAAGGTAGCCCTATTAGTTGCCTTAACATCTGCTAGAAGAGTTGGGGATATCCAGGCCCTTTCGGTAGACCCTCCCTTCCTATTAATATTCCGGGATAGGATAATTCTCAAGCCAGATCTATCATATCTCCCTAAAGTGGCAACAAGTTATCATAGATCACAGGAGATTTTTCTTCCTTCATTTCATGACAATCCGTCAAGTCTGGAGTAAGAGAAACTTCATATGTTGGATGTAAGGAAGGCAGTCTTGAGTTACATAGAGAGAACCCGGTTCTGGAGACATAGTAGGGCTCTGTTTTATATCCTTTCAGGGCCACAAGAAAGGTCAATGGGTCACAAAGGCTACCTTGTCCCGATGGATCAGAGATGCCATCTGTCTGGCCTATTTGTCAAAAGGCGAGAAACCTTCAGAAGGAGTAAAGGCACATTCTGCTCGAGCTATGGCATCTTCCTGGGAGGAGAAGGCAGATGTCTCTATCGACCTTATATGTAAGGCTGCAACCTGGTCGACACCTTCAACTTTCTACAAATATTATACGCTTGATCTATCTTCATCATCTGACTTGGCTTTTGGTAGAGTTGTCCTCAACACGGTGATCCCACCCAGGTGACGGTTCTCTGCAAATCTCTCATGTGGGTGCTGTCGTGGCGAAGGGTAAAAAGCCGGATTACTTACCGGTAGTGCCCTTTTAATGAGTCCACGACAGCACCCACTCACTACCCTCCCTAGTCAGATATATTATGAATAGAATAATGGTTGTCTCACTGATGAACATATGTAAATAGAATGACGTATGTATATAAAAAATGTGAATAAGTATCTAAACTAACACCTGGCGGTACCTCTCGTACTTTGAAAAACAACTGAGGAGGAGAGTGGGACCACCCCTTTTATTTCTGTAGGTTTCCTGTTCCTATGGGCGGATCCCTTTCTCATGTGGGTGCTGTCGTGGACTCATTAAAAGGGCATTACCGTAAGTAATCCGGCTTTTTCCTTTTCAGGTTTTGTTGTTTTATTAATGTTTTCCATTTATTTTTCAGATACAGCTTCAGGGAATCGGGGTGTAAATTCTCACCCTGCCTTCCCATATCTATGCGGCTGAGTGAGCAGTGTGGTGTCGTCCGCACAGCAACTCTCAGGCCGCAGGCAAGACCCTTTCCCCTATCACCTTCGGGTGCTATGGGCCGTTTGCGGTGGCTGGTCCTGCCAATTTCCCCTCCTCACCCCTCTCCCTGGAGAGGGCTGAGAGTAAGACTGTGGTCACCAGCGGTGACCTCGCCCCTTCTCGGAAGGGGTTGACGACGTCTTCTGCGCTGTTCGGACAGTGCGGGAAGGAAGATCTGGGCTCCAAGCGGCCTTCTCCACCCAGGGCCCCTGCGGTCACTTCTTCTGTATACCTGGGACTACAGGACTGTCTCCACTGTTAAGAAGATCATCTTTACACAGAACATGGAAGTCTATGGGGCCTGCGCTCCACTGTACCTGCCCCCAGCATTCTCTGTCCCCCTATCTCTCATGTGCGCGCTCTATTTTTAAAAAAATGTGCGCCTCTTCTTATGCTCGCGCGTCTCGCCTATCTCAGCCCCGGATCCAGAGGTGTCCGCACCCGCACTTCCCGCGTCCCCCTTGAAGTTCTTTATTCTATCCCGCGGTACTGACATTGGCTTTGCAGTGTCACGGCCACCAGCCACGCTTCCTTGCCGGATACCGGTGTTGTCCTATTACTTTCGCTTCCTCTGGCCGCGCCCCCTGCGCTGCGCTCGCTGTGTTGACGCCTTTCCTTTCCTCATAGCCAGCCTATCTCGGGGTTCTTTCGTTATTGAGCCTCGTACCCTCCACGCCTGGCCCACCCCTTCCTCTATCAGCCTATCACCTGGCTCGGCTGCTAAGCCACACCCACTGTTAAGGTCCTTTTGGTTTCCTGGACCCTACTCAGCACCTCGTGTACTGTCCTCACGGCCCACTGAACTCGGCACGGGGGACACAGCTACTCTGCAGTCTGCTGCGCATTTTCTACTGGGTAGGCTCTGCTTCTCCCTGTTCATTAGTTAGCTCCCCGGCAGTACTTTCACCTTAAAGTTCTGTCGTATAGCTCAGACTCTCCTATGCCCAACCCTGCAAGGGCTGCTTATCCTAGGCCTATCATAACTCGCTACGCCTGCGCACGCTGTAAGAAAAAGGGATGTTGGGTCAGCCATCTCCTTTCTGCCCATCCTGTAGTCCTTCCATCATGTCGGCCTCACAGAAATACACCGACTCCTGGGATGAGATCACTCCCCCCTCCCCCAGAGTGGGCCATTGCAATGTCTCAGTCGGTCGCAGACCTGACTAAGGTATCACAGTCCCCTGGTCCATGTCCTAGAACAACTTCCTCAGCTATCTACAACCACCAGTGCTCCGAACGCCTCTCACGCGAGTCGTCAGCACCTGTCCGTGACCTCCAAAGGGACAGACCGGGTAGAAGTTCTAGGAAGCGGCTCTGTCTGGCTCTTCTTCCAGCTCACCAGGACCCTCCGCAGCATCCAAGCTGCTCTCTTCTTCCCAGCTCCCCTCGGAGGAGGACCTTGTGTCGGACATTGATTCCCAGTCCGGGTCTGATTCAGATACAGACCAGACTTCCAGGATGCAGGACATGGTTGATAGCCTTATCTCGGCTATCTCTCAAACCCTCAAACTAAAAGAGGACGAGGTTCCTTCCCAGGACTCCTCTGTCTCATTTAAACGGGTAAAGTGGCCCTCCTGCACCTTTCCCAACCACGAGGAGTTTGACTCTACTCTGTCAAAATACTGGGAACATCCCGAAAAACGCTTTCAGGGAAGGAAGCACTTGGACGTCCTATACCCCTTTAAGGTGGATCCGCCGGCTCTGTCTTTACAGGATGGTGCGTCTCTTAAAGACGCGACAGACAGGCAGATCGAGTCACTGGCCAAATCAGCGTTTGAGGCAACTGGCGCATCCCTTTGCCCCAGTTTCGCCTCCACCTGGGTGGCGAAAGCCATATCGGCCTGGGCCAAGATACTTTGCAGGGGCATCTTATCTTCAGCTTCTCCAGACGAGCTAGCTGAGTTAGCAGACCAGATTGGCCTCGCTGGCAAATTGTCTCGCCAGAGCAAGCAGCAACATTGTGGCTATACGCCGCATCCTTTGGTTTAAGGCCTGGAGTGCAGTTTCTACCTCCAAAAGGTCTGTCACCAACCTGGCCTTCCAAGGCTCCAGGCTCTTTGGGGCTAGGCTGGACCAGATAATTTTGGATGCTACTGGAGGCAAAAGCGCCTCTCTTCCTCAGTCTAGACCGAAGTGTCCTTTCTACAGAAAAGGCCCTCGGCCCTTTAGATCCTTTCGCTTCTTCCAATCTTCAGAATCCTCCTCCAAGCAGGAGCGTCCCTCCGCATCAGGAGAACGGACAAAATCATCGTTCAAGCCCTCTCCACACTGGAAGCTAAAAGGCCAATTTTCAAGCCCTCTGGGTCCCGTTCCAACATGTTCCGTTCTAAGTGAACCCACACCTGGAAGTCTTTCCTGGGTGGAGGCAGGCTTCTTTCCTTCAAGGACGCTTGGCTGTCATGGTCAGCGACGCCTGGGTCAGGGAGATCATTACATCCAGTTACAAGATCGAATTTTCTTCCAACCCTCCCCCCCCCCCCCCCCCCCCCAGAAAAGGCGCTACTTTCTTTCAAAACAGCCGTCCAGACTCCAGGATTTCTCCAGGCTGTCTCTTCCCTTCAGACCGCCTGAGTTTTTCGTTTGCGTTTCTACTCGAACCTTTTCCGTATCCCGAAAAAGACGTTCCCCCGCCCAATTATGGACCTCAAACTGCTGAATCGTCACGTTTGGATCCGCCTAGCAGGCAAAAAACCCGTCCGCATCCAGTTGGACAACGCCACAGCCGTGGCGTAATAAACCACCAGGGCGGGACTCGCAGCAAACAGGTGATGGTGGAAACGGCAAAAATTCTGCGTTGGGCGGAACGCCATGTTCCGGCCATTTCAGCCCGTTCATATTTTCCGGGGGTCGAAATTGGGCAGACCGATTTCCTGAGCCGCCAAGGCCTAGCGTCAGACGAGTGGTCTCCTTCATCCCTCAGTCTTCAGTCAGATATGTCAGCTTTGGGGCACTCCCGGACGTCGACCTCATGGCGCTCGATGAACCCACAAGGTTCCTCGGTTCGTAGCCAGATTCCCGGGACCCTCTGGCCATCGGCTATGACGCCCTGGTGATTCCTGGTTCAATTTCAGCTCTCTTACCTGTTCCCTCCCCTTCCCTTGATCCCATGGTCGTAAAAAAAGATAGTCAGATAGGATTCCGGTTATCCTGATTGCGCCAGAGCCAAGGCGTCCTTGGTATGCGGAACTGTGAACATGCTTTCGGACACTCCTTGGAGGCTACCAGACCATCCAGATCTTCTCCTCGCAAGGTCCCCCTTCCACAGAGTTCTCAGTCTCCGAGTTTAATTGGCATGGCCGTAAGGCCGCGGTCCTAAGGGAGTTGGATTTTCCACCAGGTCATTCAGACCATGATCAGAGCTAGAAAACCACTTCTTCCCGCATTTACCACAGGTATGGAAGCTTCTTCAGATGGTTCGAGGAAAACGATGTGTTTCCAATGTCTTTTTCCCTTCCTTCCTTGGGTCCTTCGAAGGGCCTCGACTCGGGACTGTCCCTCAGTACTCTAAAAGGACAGTCTCCGACCTGTCCATCCTTTTCAGAGGTATCTGTCTTCCATTCCTCAAGTGAAGACCTTTCTCCAGGGAGTTGCTCACCTGGCTCCTCCTTACCATTCCCCGTTGCCCCTTGGGACCTTAACCTGGTCCTGACCGCTCTGCAAGCTGCGCCTTTCGAACCCCTTCAGGACATTTCTTTTTCCTTCCTCTCTTGGAAAGTGGCCTTCCTATTGCAATTGCGTCCTATTAGGAGGGTTTCTGAGTTGACAGCCTTATCACTGTCGCTCTCCATTCATGATTCTTCATCAGGACAAAGGTAGTTCTCAGACCTATTCCTTCCCAAGGTGGTATCTTTTCCTCATCAACGAGGACATCATTCTTCCTTCATTTTGTCCTTCCCCGGTTCATCCTCTGGAGAAGTCTCTTCACAAGCTGGATGTGGTCAGGCCATCCCGGTTTATCTTTCTAGAACTGCCCCTCTTCGACAATCCGATTCCCCTGTTTGCATCTCTGAAGTTGCCGGAAAGGTCTCCCCGGCCTCCAAGTCCACCTCGCTCGGTTGGATTCATTCTGCGATACTGTAAGCGTACCGCTTTCAGGAAAAACTGCCCCCTCCGGAATGAGAGCCCACTCTCCCTACCCGGCTGTCGGGCTTTTTGGGCTGTCCGTCGCCAAGCTTCGGCATTACAGATCTGCATAGACCTGCGACTTGGTCCGTCCTTGCACACATTTGCGAGGTTCTACAGGGTCATACCCAGGGACTGCTTTTGGACGTCCCATGGTTACCTTGTCCCCCAATGAAGCGATAAAGAAAGAAGAAGATTTTTTGTACTCACTGTAAATCTTTCTTGGAGCCTTCATTGGGGGAACAGCACCCCTCTTTGTTTACCGTGTTGGGCCTAAGAGCTCTTGTTGGGTTGGTAACATATTTTGAGTTTTTGTTGCTTCCCTACTGCTTTTTTTTTCACCAACTGAGGTACTTGTGCTGTCGGGGTGGTATACTGCCGGGAGGACTACTTTTTTCCTTTTTTACATAGTGTCAGCCTCCAAGCAACAGCAGCATACACCCATGGTTACCTGGTTCCCCAATAAGACTCCAAGAAGAGATTTTATGTGTGGATACCAGAAAATCCCTCCTTTTTTTTCTGATAAGTTGCGTTTTTGAAAACTGCAGCATGTCACGTATTTCAGCATTTTTGCAACATTTTTCACCCATAGAAAGCAATGAGTAAGTAAAAAAAACTGAGGTATAAGGTTTTGTTGTGTTTTTTAGTGAAAAAAAAAGTATGTACAGCAGTATGTGAAAACCCATTTATTTTTGTGCTTTTTTCCCCGATTTAAACCATGATATCGTGGTCTCCTCACCTGAGAATGGCAGCAGGATTAGTACAGTTTAATTAAATTAGTGATGTTGACAAAGTTAACATTGGCCGACCAAGACGTGAAAGTAAACAGTGTCCTACAAACTCAATGCTCTACCAATGTCTAAGTAAGCTATTCCAGACCACCTTCACCTCCCCCAACTTTTACATTGTAATTGTGGTATTTTTTCATGAACTCATATGAACTTTTTGTTCAGATTAATCCACTATTTTTTTTCAGACAATTTTTTGATCAAATTGCCCTTCTTTTTCCAAAAACACAGTAGTTTCAAATATGTCTTGCATTGGTGACATGTGTTCATGCTTCTGAGATGGAAGCAAAGTGAACTTTGGGATCCTGAAAAATGCAACAAAACCTGCTTAATGTAAGCGGCTTGTTTACGCCAAGAGAGCACGTTTTGCGTGCAGAAAAAAGTGTACCCAAAAATGCAATGTGTGAACATAGCCTTAATTGTGAAAATACCACAAATATTGAGTCGAGCTTGACCAAAGTCAAAGTGTAGTCCTAGCCTAACCCCTAAAAGATGTGGGTTTTTTAATTGAGTAAATTTTGACTCTTATTAGTACTAAATTGGCACTCCTTTTCCCTTGTGTATTTTGCTTAATTTCACTACATTTCTAATGTTCGCAGGAAATAATGTGGTCCATTGGATAGACCTATCTTCCGATCTCTAAGGGTCTGATTGCTGGGATCCCTAAAAATCTGGGCTCCTGAAGAGCTCAGAGTAGAATGGAATGGTGGGTGTATATTGGTACACTGCCTCTATATTCATTTATCAAAGGGAGTGCCAAAGACCAGCCGATCACAGCACTCAGCAGTTCTAAAAAAAAAATAAATGATGTGCTGTCACATGATTGACCAGTGCTCTAATTATCCTGGCCTCGGATCAGTGGTGAAACCCGTGATTACATCCCTACAGTTGGAAGATATCCCCTATCCAGTGAACTGGAGATTACCTACTTAAAGAGGACCTGTTACTAGGCCCAAAAGTACCCATTTTTTTTGCACTTGTTTTTATTACTGCTGCTTTCCTGTGTAGTAAATGTTGTTTCCTGTTTTTTTTTTTTTTTTTTTTTCTTCTCCCCCATATGGTTTCAAAGATGTGCACATTTTATGTAGTGCAAATGTTTGGTTTCTACAAAGAAGTGAAGCGGAGCAGCCCAAAGACATTCCCTCAGAAAATCCTGAGCCACACAATCTTGTAAAGACGTTTATAGCGGCGCTAAATAAAAAAAAAAACAAAAACAACTTATTTCTGGAAACCGTTTGAACGGAGTAAACAAAATCAAAAAACAAAAGCTTTACCGGGGGGAAGAAGCAAAAAAAGAGCAGAATACCAATCTGACTTGGTCAGAGTCCTCTTTTTATTGTAAGGCTAGGTTCACGTTGCTTTAGCCAGTCCGTTCAATGCATGCATTAACTGACTGCCTAACGCAACTGCTTTTTTTGATCGCGCTAGCAGTGACGGCCCTCGAACACTGCAGACCCGCGTCCGAGAGTCCGTCACAGCATGACGGCACATCGCTAACGCATGCCGATATGACATGCGTTAGCTATGCGCTACGTTATGGCAGTCTATGGGTGCGTTAATGGATGCGTTACATCGCGTTAATGCCGCGTTGTAACGCAGTCCTTTAGATGCGCTGCCATAACGCAGTGTGAACCCAGCCTAAGGACTTTGTCAGATGTCATGCATACTAATGTTGTCTAACATGGATCTTGTATGTATTTTTTTCTTGCATTTCTGCCCACTGCTTTTATCGTGCCAGCCGGTCATTGAGTTCATGTGGAAGTCCTTGATGTTTCAGAACTCAATGAACAACCAAGCCTCTGACAGACACCCAGCAGTGAAATTTACCAAGAATAAGAGGTCATTCCTGGGTTATTGTCCAACTTTTTTTTCCCCTATAATTATTTTCCTATACCAGGGACCACTTTTCATCTGCATAACTTGCTCTTTAGGTCTTAAGGTGGAGGGCACACATTGTGGTCAGATGAAGAGGAAATACAGAGTGTGCAACGTTACCAGGAGACCAGCAAGTCATCAGACGTAAGCATTTTAATATTTATTTTTCCATTAATCCCCTTTAAAACTGAATACACAGGGATAACCAAGCCATGTTTGAAAGCATAAACAACAATTTTAATATTTTGTTTGTTGAAATATTGAGAGTAAAGTGCTTAACCCACCCCTTCACCCTTCACCTGTTTCACCTTCCTGACAATTGTGACTGTCTCAATATCACTCTGGAATGCTTCAACATTGTTTTTTCGTGACATTGTACTTCATGATGGTGGTAAAATTTCTTCACTATGAGTTGCGTTTACTTGTGAAAATATCGAAAATTTAGCATTTTTACAACTTGATTTTTATTGCTTTTAAGGCCAGTTTCACACGTCCTTTTATTCCCGGTTACCGGTGAGACAGTGTCCATGTGTTTAATACTTACAGCACACGTGTGGCAACCAAGTGCCGCATCAGTACCACACGGATGGGGCCAGGGAAGAAGCCTACAGTAAGCACTGGTCCCAGGTGCCAAGTGCGAAGACCGCTCTAATCATTCTCCCCTGCTCTGCCGGCGATCACAATGACAATGACAGCAGCCAACAGCTGATGGTCTATTACTCCCATCAGCGTACACCTGCTGCGCTAATAATAGTGGACAGCAGGACTGCTGATGGGAGTATTTTTCACTTGCCACCTGCTGAAAAAAAAAATAAAAAACCCGGCTTGGGTCCTCAATTTTCTATAACCCGCCTAGCAAAAACTCACAGCTGGGGGCTGCAACCCTCAGCTGTTTATTTCTAATACAAAAGTGACATCAAACCCCACAAATATAAACTGCACTTGCCAAAACTGCAGTGCAAGTCGGAAGACCCGGCCAAGCGCCAAATAGCGCATCAATAAATGCCCTTTTTTTGGGCAGCTGCGGGCTGCTATTTTTAGGCTCGGGGTGGCCTATTAATGGACCCTTGCCAGCCTGAAAATACCAGCCCCCAGCTGGACCCCACGCCGTTATTTTAAATTTTAAATAATTACAAAAAACACGTGGGACCCCTCTATTCTGATAACCAGCCTTGCTGAAGTTGACAGCTGAGGGTTGCAGCCCCCAGCTGTGATTTTGCCTGGCTGGTTAAAGAAAAATAGAGGGGAACCGACACCGTTTTTTTTTTTTTCCATTTATTTATTTATAGTGCAGGAGCTGGCTGAGGAATACTCCCATCAGCAGCTCCTGCTCCACTGTTATTAGCGGCAGCAGGTGTAGGCTGATGGGAGTAATAGTCCCATCTAGCGCCACCTGCTATCAATGTTATCACTTGAATACAACTCTCATTCATTCTCCCCTGCTTGCGCTGATTGCCGGCAGTCTCAGCATCTGCGCCCGGAACAGCGCTTACTAAAACACTTCTTCCCTGGCGCCGTTCTGCGTGTTCCACACGGATTACATCCCATTGTTTTTATGTTATGTGCAACGTGTGCAGGATGTTTGCGGCCCGTGCTGACAGTAAAAAACGGACATGTCGGCGTGTTTTGCCTACGGGCACGGTCCGTGGAAGCACACTGACATATGCACACTTCAATGGGTCTACGGTGTCCATGTCTTCCGGTACTTGTGAAAACTGTCACCACACGTACACATTATTTTACACAAAATGGTAAATAAACATCAACACATGTCCTACTTTACATCTGCATCATTTTTTTGAAACTTTTTTTTTTTTTTTTTAGAAAGTTAAGTTGATTGGCATTTTCCCCTTTTTTAACAAAATTAACAAACCTTTTTTTTTTAGGACCACTTACATTTACTTTGGTGGGCCTATATCAAAAATAATCAAAATGACACCAATCTAAAACGCTCTCTCAAAACCACGTTCAAGAAGTTTATTAACGTTTAGTGCTTCATAAAATTAAAGGTGTGGGAAAAATTTAATATTTTTACTTTTTTCACAACAAAATTACTTTGGTTAAAACCAAATCAGAATATTAATTTACAGACACTGCCTTTTAGGGTATTGCCCTTGCCCGTGCAAGTAATAAAAAACTGATTTTTCTAGGTGAGACTCTGGACTGAGGTCTAAGGGGTAATATTTCTCTTTGTGGGGGATTTCTTAACCCCTTCGCTCTGCCAGTGTAAGGGGGCTTATTTGTGCAATGCTCCTTTGGAAATTTAATATGGCAAAATGTCTCTTCGGGAAGGAAGAGGACTTAAAGGGTTATAAGACTTGTAGGATTTGATTCCTCAGGTAGCGCGTAAATTCAATCCTCTATTTCTCTAAAAAGGGTAATTTGAAATATTAAACCAAACATTGCACAGTAATAGCCTCCTTACTTGGACTGCCAGAGCCGGTAGGGTCACTTCCACAAGGAGAAAACGCTACCCCTTAGATTTCTCACAAAAATGTTACTTTAGAACAATTTTTTTATTTTCACAAGTTTAACAGGAGAAAAAGGACCCCAAAAAGGTTTTCAATTTCTTCTGAAACGCGATACCCCATGTGGGCGAAAATATTGTTTGGGCACCGGAGATCTCGGAAATAGGAGTGCCTGTAATGGAATAGTCTGCGGATCATTTTGCGTTTAGAGAGCACCTATGTGCCTAAACAGTGGAAACCCCTCCACAAGGGGACCATATTTTGGAAAAGGATCTGTATTTTCCGGTATCAAATTTTAAATGTGGTGGATATGTAGTTGTCAGTCAGAAAGGAGTTTAGTAGTCTTTGATTGTGTGAAACAGTTTGAACCTTTTTTTTTACACGGGGCCGTTTGTCCAATTGTTCACATGGTAATGTGCCTTTTTAGCTTCCTCGGAACACATTCAACACTTTTTTTGCCACATTTTTTTGAATTTGAGGGACCTCACCTTAAAATGTTTTCCTGGTACAAAAATATTAGGGGGCCCTTTATCACTCCGGAGCCGCTTTGGAATTGCCAATCGGGCCCCGCAGATCATTAGCACGGACGCGCTGTACATTTTACAGATGGCAATGTGCATGGCCGCCTTTTACCACACCTTACTTTTGTGTGGAATAGGGCTAAGGACTTAGTCCCCAAGGGACTAAGTAAAAAAAAATTAAATTTTTTTTTAAATACCCTAATAATATTGTACCCCTTAATAAATATTTTTTTGGGAAAAAAAAAAAAAGAAACAAAAAAATACACATTTGTTTTGGGCCCCGTCCAAACGACCCCAAACCATAAAACTGTCCCACTTATTAACCCCTTCAGTGAACACCATAAAAAAAAATTTTAGAGGCAAAAAAACAATGGTTTTTTTCATATTCCACCGAACAAAAAGTGGAATAAAACGCAATCAAAAAGACAAAATTAAAAAATGATTCGCCCCGTAAACGTCACTTTTCCTGCAAAAAAACCCTTCCCCATACAGCTCCTCAACCCGAAAAAAGTTTATATCTCTCCGAATTTAAAACAATTCCAAAGATTTTTTTTTTCTTTAAACAGTTTTTGTGTAAAAGCGCCCCAAAAAAAAAAAAAAATATAAATGTGGTATCGCTGTAATCGTCTGACCCGAAGAATAAATCAATTTTGCCATAAAACCCCAAAACGGCATAAAATTTTTGAACTTGTTTTCTTTGCATTATTTGATCTGCAAGCACTGCATTTTTTTTTTTACTTTGACCTTTTTTCTTTTCTGAAAATAAATACAAAATTTTTGTTTGGGAAATTCGGGCATTTCAGTTTTATAGAATAAAAGAACAATTTAACATTTTACTCAAAAATAACCTATAAAGGAAAAAATCAAAAAAAAAAATTTTGCCAGTGGTCCCTTAATTTTTGCCCAGGTTGTATTAAGGCCCGGGCACATAAGAAATAACACCTTCCAAAAACCATTTCAAGGATAGCCCAAAACAAAAAGGGAATAAGATTATTTTATGCATCCAAAAATATAGAACATTAATTTTTTTTTTTTTTTTTTTTTTTTTAAATAAAAATACTATTTTCAAAAAAAATATTTCTAAATTCATAAAATAATAAGACAAAAAATAATAAATTCAGACAAACCAACCAAAGGGGAACAAAACCCCCCCCCCATGTGCTTTGTAGGGGTTTCAGGGGCACTTCATTTGATACTGACCAAATGAAAGGCCACATAAAATCTTTTTCTTGGATGTTAACTTTTATTGCTTTCTTTTTTCCCCTTCACTAGAAAATGGGCAGGAATGGAGTGTTCAGTGCCCCAATACTTCAAGCAAAAATACATTTGCAGCTAAAAATCCTCATTTGCCTTTTTGCAAGTGGGTTCCAAACAAACACACCTATTAAAACCCCCCCCCCGAGCAGGCTTTCAATAGAAACTAGGAAGAAGGTTATATTGGCTATTAGAAGTAAGAGTTATGATCCTTAATCCTGGGTGAGGTTACTAAGTTTAATCAAGACTTTAATTTAAAAAAAAAAATAAATGGTCATTAAAACAATTTTCTTAGCTCAACACTTTACTCGTTTTCTTTCACCTGATGAATTATTTGTACAATTGTTTTCAGGTCTGAAAATTTTTTGTAGTGGCCAACGCTGCATCAAGAAGCTGACTGACAATCAGATTCCACTATGTCAAAGCAACAGCCCGGTCGCCCCCGACAACAAAAGAATCAGCCGGTGGGTGAGTTTTGTGTGGTGTTGTGTGTGTTGTTGTGGGTGTGTTTTGTGTGTGTGTGTGGGTAGCTGTATCAACTAAGTGGGTTCTTATTAACAGGATTTTTTTTGAGCTTGTAAAGTGGTGTATCTAAGTAGGTACTGGGACAAAGTTGTGTCTGGATTGTAAATTTGCTTTTTTTCCCATTTAAAAAAAAAAATTTGATTTGCATAAGAAGCAATTTTATGGAATTTGTCATGGCCAGTATGTAAATAGGCCAAGGGTTTCTCGGCACAGATATCTCTTTTAAATATAGCCCCCCAACAAGGTTAAGGGGTTTTTCAAAATCAAACGATTTATGCAATCCCTATGATGGGTCTCAGCACAGATTTGGGGGTGAATTCTGCACCCGCCCTCCCCCCCAACCACAACCAACACCACAGGGGTAAGGATACTCCTTTTTTTCATAAAAAAAAAATTTTAAATTTTTAAAAAACATCATCCTATTTTAGGTACACGGATCAAATAGGGGGCTGTGCGGGATACCAATGTTGCATTTGTATGTATGTGATGTATGGTGGCCCACATTGATAATAATCTCTTATGGCCACAGGGAAAAGTAATAGCATGGTGGGAGGACCAATCCTATCTGAAGGAGTTTGGCATAGTTTTCTAACGAAATGACGAACTCACTGGTAGGTGCTTCCAGCCCAATGCTTCGGGATGGTGGCATAACTTTGCCTTTTATTCCCTTTTTAAGAGGAAAACCTCAGCATTTTTTTTTTTTTTTTTTTGGGGGGGTGTACCACAAATTACACACACCGGTTGTTTGCAAGAATCTATAGAAGGGCAGAGGGGTTTCTGCTTTAAAATGGAGGGGTTACTACAAATTCAAAAATTGTCCAAAAGTGCCTAAAGGTTTACGTCACACTAAACGATTGCTCTGAGTCACCATTTAGGAGGCAGTACGATCTGTTCGACTTCTGTTGTGACATGTTCGGCGATGTGCCCCGCCTGCCGAGGGCGCTGATCGCTTTGAAACTTCCCACTGTTTTTTTGGTCCTTGAGCCTGAATCGCTGATTGTGACACCCTTTTTTAACGACTTTACCACGTGCCCCAGGCGGGAAACCCCTTTTCCCAACGACCGCAAGGTCTTATACAGAAACGTGAGAAGTTTTTTGGAAGCAACACGACCCAAAAGCATCGCACTAGCGGACCGCCAGGTCTTCCCTTGCGGATCTATGCAATCGCTAGTGGGGCAACCTTAATAATGGGCACGTCCTTCCCCTCCGAGAATTTGGGGGAAAAAGGGGGAAGATGCCTCATAACTTAAACCCTTCACCCCCAAGGGGGTTTGCACGTTAATGACCGGCAATTTTTTTCAATTTTGCCACTGTCTTTTTTTGAGGGTTTTAACTTGGAACGCTTCAACATTTTTCGCGTTCTAGTTGTTTTTCCTCCCTAGGTTTCTTCTTTTTAGTGGTAAAATTTCTTCAAAATACCTTCTTTATTTTTGAAAAAAAAAAAAGCAAATATGGCGGAAAATTTTAAAAATTTTGCAATTTTCAAACTTTAATTTTTTTCCCTTAAACAGAGAATATTCACACAAAATAGTTTAAGAAATAAACATTTCACTCGATGGAAGGAGGGAACCACAGTACTTCCTTTGAGGGTAGGGGAGCCCAGACGGGATATTTACCTCAGATTAAAAGAGGGGCTGACCGGCCCCCCAGCTCGGGCTCCTCCTACCCTTACCCATTTACAATTTGAGGTTCAGAGGAGGTCGCTGCTGGAAGCAGCTCCCAAAGATTTTATTTTTTATTTTCGGACAAGAGACTTTTATCACCAAATGTGGGCTGAGGTCTCAGGGGCTCAGCCTGCTTTGGACTCCACCCTCCCCTTTGGGGGATCTGTATTTACCCTGAGGGTGGTCCCTGCAGAACCTGCCGGCCCGGGGGATGAGGGTGGCTTCCCTGGCGGGGGCGCACACCCCGCCCAGGGGTTACTGCGATCTCCGCCCTGGGGGGGAAGCATGGGCACGCGCCAGAAACCCCTGGGGGTCCCTGTGGCGCATAACGGGGTGAGTACTCCACATGTTTATCAGTGTGTTGAGCGATTCACCGGCTGCTGCGGCAGCCGCTGGTACAGTTTCATGTGGTGATTTTGTGTATTTTGTCCGCAGGTGGATGCCTGCAGGACGGGGATCGCGGTACCGGAGAAGGGGAGTCCCGCGCTTTTTTTGAAGGCGGGGGCGTGGCTTCGCGTCTCCCGGGATAGGAAGCGCTCTCTGAGCGCGCTTTCCTGCTTCCTTCTCTTCCGGCTGCCTCCTCAGTGCGGCGGCCATTACAGCGCACCGGGCTCCTCTTCCTCTCTGCTCTCCTGCACAAGTGAAGAACACAGCACCGCAAAACTGTGAGTCGCTTCTGCCCAATCGGGGCAGAAGCTTAGAGAATCTTTTTCTCTCCCCCGTAGCGCAGGTTGCCACACGCTGAGTTTAGCGACGCTATTTGGGTCGCTGGAGGTCTTTGCGATACAAAATTGATCGCAAATATTTAGCGATTTAAGTGTGGTATTTTTTTGAGACGTTTTTTCTGTCTCTGCCTGCTGCCTCATTGAGGCTCCTGGAACTCGCACATCTGTCACTTGAATACAGGTTGTGAAGAGTTTTGTGATTTTAACCCCTTATCAAGCGGTTAAATCTTAATGGTGGCTGGGGTAACCTTTTTTCTTTAAGAGTTAACCCTTCAGCGTCTGGTTAAAAGGTTTTTTTCCTAAAACCACATTTTTTCGTGTTACTATCAGTGTAACCTGTCATTGTACTGAGTAAGACATGTCAGATCAGGGCACAGGTGCGGATCATCATCCAGCTCCGTTACGAGATCAGTCTCGCATATCTGACACACAGACCTCGACATCGAGTGCAGCGGTCGGAGAACCCAGTGACGCAAAAATGGAGGCTCTCACTCGTTCGATTGATAGCCTGTCTAACCTTATAGGTTGTTGGGTGTCAGCCAAACCCCCTCATAGCAGGAAGCGTCATAGGCCGGTGTCTTTTCGCTCGTATAGCGACTCAGAGAGTTCTGACGTGGAGGGTTCCCCTTTAAGTTCAGAGGGGATATCCGAATCGGATAGAGAGGATCGGCAAATGCACTCTGCTTTTTGCTCGGGTCGTGTAGAGGCTTTAATTGAGGCAATGAGGGAGGCGTTACAGTTACAGGAGGATGTAACTACTCGCCCTGGTAAGTCGGCCAGGATGTTCCAGGAGTCGCATAAGTCAGTCGCGACTTTTCCATCGATGATTGAGTTCAACCAGGCAGTGGAGAAGGAGCGTCTGTGCCCAGACAAGCGTTTTCAGGGGACTCGTCTTTTGGAGTCACTGTATCCGTGTACTACGGAATCTAATGATTGTTGGATTCAGTCTCCCGAGGTGGATGTCTCCTTATCTCAGCTTAGCAAATCTTCTTTGCTACCTATTAAAGGGAAGGCGAGTTTGCAGGACCCGCTAGACAGAAGAGCAGAGTCAGCGGCAAAGTCCATTTATGAAGCCATGGGTTATGGCTTCAGAGCAATGTTAGGCTCCATGTGTGTTTATAAAGCTGCCCTGGTCTGGTTGGGCCGTTTACGGAGGAAATGTGAACCTCAAGTACCTGAGGTGGATGGACTGTTTGAATTGTTAGAAAGTGCCTTACAATATGGACATGATGCAAACCTGGACACGGTGTCACTGCTGTCCAGGGCTCAATCCTCGGCGGTCTCAGTCAGGAGGGCACTGTGGCTTAGACAGTGGACCGGTGATGCGGTTTCTAAACATGGTTTGCTAGCCTTAGCTTACAAAGGCGGTCAGTTATTTGGATCTGACCTTACGGAACTGATTGCCAAAGCAAAGGCAAGGGAGACAGCTTTACCACAGCGAAGGACTGTGGCTTCTACGTCTGGCAGGCCTGGTACCAATAGTGGTCGACGGTCCTTTCGTTCCAGGGGACTATTCGGTCAGCCCTCATGGGGGTCGGGTCGTCCCTCTTTTTCGGGAAAAAAGACAAATCAGAAATCCCGCGCTCCCTGGAAACAGAGTTTCCGTCAAGATAAAAGGGAATCTGACAAAAAGCCCACTAAGGCAGATTGACGCCAGGGTCCCGCTCGAGGGCTCTCGAGTGGGGGGTCGCCTGCTCCAATTCAAATTGACTTGGGTTTCCCGTGTCCCAGACTCCTGGGTGACACGGGTTGTGTCAGCAGGCTATTTCATAGAGTTTTCTTCCCGACCCCCGAACAGTTATTGCCAGTCTCGCATGCCATCAGAGCCCGGGCTATGTGCCGCTTTACTGCAGGAAGTCGAGTTTCTTCTGCAGAAGGGTGTGGTGGTTCCGGTTCCACCAGAAGACAGGGGAAGAGGTTTTTATTCCAACCTCTTTGTAGTCCCCAAAAAGGAGGGAAAGTTTCGCCCCGTCCTGGATCTCAAAAGGTTGAATCGGCATATCCACGCCCGAAGGTTTCGCATGGAGTCGCTTCGCTCCGTAGTGGCAGCATTGTCACAGAACGATTTTTTGGGGTCAATCGACATACGCGACGCCTATTTGCACGTTCCAATCGGAGGGGCTCACCAGCGTTATCTTCGCTTTGCCATAGGTCAGGATCATTACCAATTTGTGGCTCTACCATTCGGTTTGGCCTCGGCACCCAGAGTCTTTACAAAGATTCTGGCACCTCTCATGGCTATACTTCGAAGGCAGGGAGTCACGATCCTCCCCTATCTGGACGATCTTTTGATTGTGGCATCCTCGAAGGAGGAGGCGGTGACGGCTCGCAATCTATCCCTTAAGCTCCTGGAGGACTTCGGGTGGCTGGTCAATTGGGAGAAGTCGTCTCTGGAACCGTCACAATCAATCCTGTTTCTGGGGATGCATTTCGACACAGTACGAGCAGTGGTGTCTCTTCCTCCAGACAAGCAAGCATGTCTTATCCGACATACGCAGGTGATGAGGTCTTCAGTGACAATGTCTCTTCGAAGATGTATGCGTCTTCTGGGGTTGATGGTGGCTTCAATGGAGGCTCTACCGTTTGCCCAGTTTCATTCCAGGGCGCTCCAAGGGTTCATTCTAAATCGCTGGGATCGGTCGCAGACCTCACTGGATTGCAGTGTGGTTATCTCCCGCAAGGTACGAGAGTCTCTGGGATGGTGGATCCGTTCGACAGAATTGTCTCGGGGGAAGTCCTTTCTTCCTCTGAAGTGGTCAGTCATAACCACCGATGCCAGCCTGACGGGCTGGGGGGGGCGTTTGGAACGATCTCTGGGTTCAGGGAGTATGGTCGCCAGAGGAGTCTGTCTTGCCGATCAACATCCTCGAATTGAGGGCAATTTTCCTTTGCCTCCAACACTGGACGGTCCCTTTACACGGTCTGCCTGTCCGAGTGCAGACAGACAATGCGACGGCGGTCGCTTATATCAATCACCAAGGCGGAACGAGGAGTTCCAGGCTTATGGTGGAGGTATCTCGGATCCTGATATGGGCAGAGTCCAGGGTCCCAGCCATCTCTGCGATCCACACCCCAGGAGTTCAGAATATCACGGCGGACTTTCTAAGTCGCGAGAGGATGGATCCCGGAGAATGGAGTCTCCATCCGGACATTTTTGCACTGCTGTGCTCCCGTTGGGGAACTCCTCAGGTGGATCTGATGGCATCCAGGGCCAATGCCAAGTTACCGACATTCGTGTCCAGGTACAGGGATCCGAAGGCTGTAGCGGTGGATGCTCTGGTGGCCCCGTTGGACCAATTCAATCTAATCTATGTGTTCCCGCCGATTTCTATGCTACCTCTGGTACTCCGTCGGATCAGGCTGGAGAGGATCTCAGCTATTTTGATAGCTCCAGATTGGCCAAGGAGGACGTGGTTCTCGACACTGGTGTCGCTTCTAGCGGCACCGCCATTTTCACTTCCTCTTCGTCCGGACCTGTTAAACCAAGGGCCCGTCCGTCATCCAGACCTGAAGTCTCTGCGTTTGACGGCGTGGCTCTTGAAACCAAAATTTTGACCCATAGAGGTTTTTCAGCCGAAGTCATTGCTACTCTGCGTGCTGCTAGAGGTCCAGCTACTACTAGGATTTACCACAGGACTTGGGAAGCCTTCTTTTTGTGGTGTTCGAGTTCTTCAAAGAACCCGAGAAAATTTTCTATTCCCAATTTGTTGGCTTTTATGCAACACGGGTTGGACAAAGGTTTGGCCATTAGCAACCTGAGGGGTCAGGTTTCGGCTCTGTCTTTACTGTTTCGGAGGGCTATCGCCTCGCGTAGGGACGTGCGTTCCTTTTTTCGTGGAATAACCCGTCAGTTTCCACCGCGGAGAACTCTTGTATCTCCTTGGCGGTTCAATCTTGTTTTGGAGGCTCTTCAACATCAGCCTTTTGAGCCTATGGATTCGGTTAGCCTTTATTTACTTTCTTGGAAGGTGGCCTTCCTAGTGGCAGTTACCTCTTTGAGGAGGGTTTCGGAGTTGGCGGCTCTTTCTTGCTCGCCTCCCTTCTTGGAGTTTCACCCGGATCGTGTGGTGCTTCGCACTCGGGGCGACTTCCTACCTAAGGTGGTGTCGCGATTTCATGTTAACCAGGATATTGTGTTGCCTTTTCTTTGTCCGAGGCCAAGGACTGTGAAGGAACGGGCCTTGCACACATTGGATTTGGTGCGGGCTTTGAAATTCTACTTGAATGTTACTCAAGGATTTCGGAAATCAGACTCTCTGTTTGTTATTCCAGCAGGTCGTCGACGTGGTCAGCGAGCTTCCAAGGATTCTATAGCTCGCTGGATTCGGTCGGCCATTTTGGAGGCTTACCGACTTAAGGGCGAACCTTGCCCGATTAAACTTCGAGCTCACTCCACGAGGGCTGTGGGCTCATCGTGGGCCTTTCATCAAGGGGCCTCGGCGGCTCAGCTCTGCCGGGTGGCGACTTGGCGCTCCGTTCACACTTTTACAAAATTTTATAAGGTGGACGTTAGTGCTTCCGCTGATGCAGCCTTGGGACGTAGGGTCCTGCAGGCAGCGGTAGTTTAAGAGTCTAGTTAACTTGTTTGGCGCCTGTTGCGCTTTTATTCAGGTTGTTGGGTTTCTGCCTATTTTGGTTTTGTTTCCCACCCTAATGTTTTGAACTGCTTTGGGACGTCCCATCAGTAATGAAGTACTGTGTCTCCCTCCCTTCCATCTGCAGCTGAAAGACGGATTTTGGTAAGAACTTACCTGTAAAATCCTTTTCAGCGAAGGAAGGGAGGGAGACACAGATCCCTCCCATGGCAGAAGTGTGTTGTTAATTTACAGAAGCAGCGTGGCCCTTCTCTGATAGCGATTTCTGGACTGAGGTCGACGCGCTACGGCTCTGTTCCAGCATTGCCAGCTCATCGCAGTGGTCAGGTTCCGTGAGTAGTACCTGGAACTGTGTGGTTTTTTGCCTATCTGCATGCATAACCTGTATTCTTGTGTTTTTTTTTTGTCTCTGAAGTTCTTCAGAAGGGGTTATGTTGCTCCGCTGGTGATATTGCTCTTCCTTAAGCTTGTGTACAACTGAGTAAGCTGAGTAGGAGGAGCCCGAGCTGGAGGGGCCGGTCAGCACACTCTTTTAATCTGAGGTGACTATCCCGTCTGGGCTCCGCCTACCCATCAGTAATGAAGTACTGTGTCTCCCTCCCTTCCTTCGCTGAAAAGGATTTTACAGGTAAGTTCTTACCAAAATCCGTCTTTCCCACATGTCTACTTTACATCAGCACAATTTTGAAACCAAAATTTTTTTTTGTTAGGAAATTATAAGGGTTAAAAGTTGACCAGTGATTTCTCATTTTCAGCAGCAGATGAAGGAAGGGAGACAGTCATTACTAGTGGGTAGGCGGAGCCCACACAGGATAGAACACCTCAGATTAAAAAGTGTTGACCGGCCCCTCCAGCTTGGGCTCCTCCTACTCCAGCTCTCCAGTCTAAAATTTGAGGTCACAGAGGATAGTCGCTGCTGGAGCAACTCCTCAGAATTTTTTTTTATTTTAGTAGACAGAGACTTGGACTGCCAGTGGTCTAGAGGT
Organism: Oophaga sylvatica; assembly: GCA_033576555.1. Classification (NCBI taxonomy): domain Eukaryota; kingdom Metazoa; phylum Chordata; class Amphibia; order Anura; family Dendrobatidae; genus Oophaga; species Oophaga sylvatica. The sequence goes on along the minus strand of JARQOD010000002.1, from coordinate 389,408,264 downwards.
CTCAGGGGTCTCAGCGCTGCTGGACCCCCACCTCTCCCTTGGCGGATCTGTATTACCCTGTAAGGTGGTCCCTGCAGAACCCTGCCGGCCCTGGGGGATGAGGATTGCTTCCCTGGTGGGGACGCAAACCGCGCTTCTGGGGTCACTGCGTTCCCCGCCCTGGGGGGAAGCTACGGGCACAGCGCCACAAATCTCTGAGGGGTCCCTGTGGCGCTCAGCTGGGTGAGTACTCCACATTTCAATGTGTTTGAGTGCTTCAGCGGCCGCTGCGGCAGCCGCTGCTACATGTATTCAGTGTGGTGATTGTGTACTTTTGTCCGCAGGTGGATGCCTGCAGGACATGGGAGCGGAGAGCGGAGTGAGTCGCGCACTTTTTTTGAAACCGGCGGGGGGCGTGGCTTCGCGCTTTCCCATTTTTTCGCGGGCAGGAAGCGCTCTGAGCGCGCGCTTTACCCTGCCTTTTCTCTTCCGGCTTCTCTCCTCTAGCGCGGCGGCCATTACTGAAGGCCTCCTCGGGCTCCTCACTCTACCCGAGCGACCGAAAGGAACAAGGACACTACACCGCGGCCAGCTGGGTGAGTCGCTTCTACCTGTCAGGGCAGAAGCTTGACCACCTCACCCCCACAGCGCAGGGCAAGGTACTGTCACACGGAACGCTCCCGCTACGATCACGATAGCGACACTTAATTTTGCGATAGTTTTTTGTGATCGTTTTAATGTCGCTAGTAGCTGCCACAGTGGGCGATCTCATTGATGACGCATAAGTGGTTAGCGATCTCCTTAGCGACTTTGGCGGTCATTGCGATGTACAATTCAGCGCAATATGTTAGCGATCTCGTTGGCGTTCTTGTTTAGTGTGGCATACTTTTGAGGCACTGTCCTGCAGCTGTTACCTCATAAGAGGCACCTGGGGCTCGCACACCCTTTTCATTAAACAAGGGTTGTGGGGAGTCTGCGACATTAACCCCTTCTTTGGCGGTTAACCCTTTATTGGGAGACAGCTGGGGTAGCTCTCTCTTTAAGAGCTTTAACCCTTCAGCGTTCGTTTTGCCTTTGAAAACCACACTGTTCTAGTTGCTGACAGGTTTTGACCTGCCATATACTGTGTGAGGGCATGTCAGATCAGGGTCCAGGAGGTGCGGACCGTCTCCCAGATCCGCTACAGGATCAGTCTCGCGTATCTGACACGCAGACCTCGACTGCGTCAAGCGCAGCGGTCGGAGGTGTCAGTGATGTCAAAATGGAGGCCCTCGCTCGTTCTATTAATGGCCTTTCTGACCTTCTAGGTTATTGGGTGTCAGCTAGATCCTCTCATGGTAGGAAGCGACACAGGCCGGTGCCATCTTCCCCGCGTAGCGACTCGGAGATTTCGGGCATGGAGGGTTCCCCTTCAAGCTCGGATGGGGAGATGTCCGATTCGGATAAGGAGGATCGGCAGGGACACTCTGCCTCTCTTTTGAGCCATACAGAGGCTTTTATTGGAGCCATGAGGGAGGCGTTACAGTTACCGGAGGAGGTAACTAGACGTCCTGGTAAGTCGGCCCGGATGTTTCAGGAGTCGCATAGGTCGCGATCAGCCTTACCATCTCTGGATGAGCTTAATGGGGCAGTGGAGAAGGAACGCCTGTGTCCAGATAAATGTTTTCAGGGGACACGATTTTTTGAGACGCTGTATCCGTGTACGACGGAGTTGATTGATGGATTCCTTCTCCTGAAGTGGATGTCCCTTTATCCCAGCTTAGCAAATCCTCATTACTTCCTGTTAAAGGGAAGGCGAGTCTGCAGGATCCGCTGGACAGAAAAACGGAGATGGCAGCGAAATCCATCTACGAGGCCGCGGGTCGTGGATTCAGAGCAGTGCTAGGATCCATGTGTGCTTGTAAAGCTTCCCTGAGCTGGTTAGACCGTCTACGGACGGCGTGGCAAGATGGATCCCCACTATCCGAGGTAGAGGGGCTTTTCAAGTCATTGGAGGATGCAGCCCGATATGGCAGTGATGCAGGTTTGGATACTGCCTCAATGCTGTCCAGGGCACAATCCTCGGCGATCACAGTCAGGAGAGCACTGTGGCTTAGACAGTGGACCGGAGACGCGGTTTCCAAGCAAGGTTTGCTTTCTTTAGCTTACAAGGGTGGTCAGCTATTTGGATCTGACCTCACGGAGCTGATTGCCAAGGCAAAGGCAAAAGAAACGGCTTTACCGCAGCGAAGAGCTGTGACTTCTGCGTCTGGCAGGCATAGTGCCGGTAGTAGTCGGCGGTCCTTTCGGTCCAGGGGATGGTTCGGTCAGCCCTCTTGGGGATCGGGTCGTCCCTCTTTTTCAGGAAAAAAGAACGCTCAGAAATCCCGCACTCCCTGGAAACAGAGCTTCCGCCAAGACAAGCGGGAAGCTGACAAAAAGTCCGCTAAGGTGGACTGACGCCAGGGTCTCACTTGAGGGCTCTCGAGTGGGAGGTCGCCTGCTCCAATTCGAACCGACTTGGGCTTCCCGCGTGTCGGACGCCTGGGTGACGCGGGTTGTGTCGGCAGGCTACTTCATAGAGTTTCTTTCTCGACCCCCAGACAGTTTTTGCCAATCCCGCATTCCGTCAGAGCCCGAGCTATTTGCCGCTCTACTGCGGGAGGTCGATTCCCTTCTGCAGAAGGGTGTGGTGGTACCAGTTCCACCGGAGGACCGGGAAGAGGGTTTTATTCCAACCTCTTTGTGGTCCCCAAAAAGGAGGACAAATTTCGCCCCATTCTGGATCTCAAAAGATTGAATCGGCATGTCCGCACCCGGAAATTCCGCATGGAGTCACTTCGCTCCGTTGTGGCGGCCTTGTCGCAGAACGATTTTTTGGTGTCAATCGACATTCGCGACGCTTATTTGCATGTCCCCATCGGAAGGGCCCATCAACGCTTCCTTCGTTTTGCCATAGGTCAGGACCATTACCAGTTTGTGGCCCTGCCATTCAAGTTGGCCTCAGCACCCAGAGTTTTTACAAAAATTCTGGCTCCTCTCATGGCGATTCTGCAAAGACAGGGGGTTACGATTCTTCCCTATCTGGACGACCTTTTGATTGTGGCGTCCTCAAAGGAGGAGGCGGTGACGGCTCGCAATCTATCCCTTAAGCTCCTGGAGGACTTCGGGTGGCTGGTCAATTGGGAGAAGTCGTCTCTGGAACCGTCGTAGTCAATCCTGTTTTTGGGAATGCATTTTGACACGGTACGAGCAGTGGTGTCTCTACCTCCAGACAAGCAAGCGAGTCTTCTTCGTCATGTACAGGTTATGAAGTCTGCGACAGCAATGTCCCTTCGAAGGTGTATGCGCCTTCTGGGTTTGATGGTGGCGTCAATGGAAGCAATTCCGTTTGCCCAATTTCATTCCAGGGCTCTCCAAATTTTCATCTTGAACCGTTGGGATCGATCGCAGTTTTCACTGGATTGCAGTGTCATCATCTCCCACAGGGTGAGAGAGTCTCTAGAATGGTGGTTACGTCCGGAAGAGTTATCCCTGGGGAAGTCCTTCCTTCCTCCGAGGTGGTCGATCATAACCACCGATGCCAGCCTGACGGGCTGGGGGGTGTCTGGAACGATCTCTGGATTCAGGGAGTATGGTCGTTGGAAGAGTCTGTCCTGCCGATCAACATCCTGGAATTGAGGGCAATTTTCCTTTGCCTCCAACACTGGACGGTCCCTTTAAGCGGTCTACCAGTCCGAGTGCAGACAGACAACTCGACGGCGGTCGCGTATATCAACCATCAAGGTGGGACGAGGAGCTTCAGGCTCATAATGGAAGTGTCTCGAATTCTGGTATGGGCCGAGGCCAGAGTGCCAGCCATCTCTGCGATTCACATTCCAGGAGTTCAGAATATCACAGCGGACTTCCTCAGTCGCGAAAAGATGGATCCTGGAGAATGGAGTCTTCATCCGGAAATTTTTGCACTGCTGTGCTCCCGTTGGGGAACTCCCCAAGTGGATTTGATGGCATCCAGGTTCAATGCCAAGTTACCGACGTTCATGTCCAGGTACAAGGACCCGAAGGCTGTGGCGGTGGATGCTCTGGTGGCTCCTTGGGACCAATTCGAGCTAATCTATGTGTTCCCGCCGATATCCTTACTTCCTCTGGTGTTGCGTCGGATCAGACTGGAGAGAATCCCGGCTATGTTGATAGCCCCAGATTGGCCAAGGAGGACGTGGTTCTCGACACTGGTGTCGCTTCTGGCAGCGCTTCCACTCCCTCTTCGCCCGGACCTGTTAACCCAAGGGCCCGTTCGTCACCCGGACCTGAAGTCTCTGCGTTTGACGGCGTGGCTCTTGAGACCGAAATCTTGACCCGTCAAGGTTTTTCAGCCGAAGTCATTGCCACTCTGCGAGCTGCCAGAGGTCCGGCTACTACTAGGATTTATCACAAGACTTGGGAAGCCTTCTTTTCGTGGTGTTCGGGTTCTTCTAGGAACCCGAGGATTTTTTCCATTCCCAATTTGTTGGCCTTTTTGCAGTACGGGCTGGACAAGGGTTTGGCAGTTATCACTCTGAAAGGGCAGGTTTCTGCTCTGTCCTTGCTGTTTCGGAAGGCTATCGCCTCGCGTAGGGACGTACGTTCCTTTTTTCGCGGGGTAACCCGTCAATTTCCGCCGCGGAAGGCGCTTGTGTCTCCTTGGCGGCTCAATCTTGTCTTGGAGGCTCTTCAACATGGGCCTTTTGAGCCTATGGACTCTGTTAATCTTTCCTTTCTCTCTTGGAAGGTTGCTTTCCTAGTGGCGGTCACTTCTTTGAGAAGGGTTTCTGAGTTGGCGGCTCTTTCTTGCTCGCCTCCTTTTCTGGAGTTTCACCCAGATCGCGTAGTGCTTCGCACACGGGGCGATTTTCTACCTAAAGTGGTGTCACAGTTTCATGTTAACCAGGATATTGTGTTGCCCTCGCTTTGTCCGGAGCCAAGGAATGCGAAGGAACGGGCCTTTCACACATTGGATTTGGTGCGGGCTTTGAAGTTCTATTTGTCTATTACTCAAAGTTTTCGGAAGTTGGATTCTCTGTTTGTGATTCCAGCAGGTCGTCGACGTGGGCAACGAGCTTCCAAGGATTCTATAGCTCGTTGGATTCGGTCGGCCATTTTAGAGGCTTACCGACTTAAAGGGCGAACCTTGCCCGATTAAGATTCGAGCTCACTCCACGAGGGCTGTGGGTTCATCGTGGGCTTTTCATCAAGGAGCCTCGGCAGCTCAGCTCTGCCAGGCGGCGACCTGGCGCTCCGTCCACACATTTACGAAATTTTATAAGGTGGACGTCAGTGCTTCCGCTGATACGGCCTTTGGACGTAGGGTCCTGCAGGCGGCTGTAGTTTAAAGTTCTTGTGAACTTGTATTTAGCGCTAGTTGCGCATTTATTTAGGTTGTTGGGTATCTGCCTCTGTTGGTTTTTTTGCCCACCCTTATTTTTGGACTGCTTTGGGACGTCCCACTAGTAATGACTGTGTCTCCCTTCCTTCATCTGCTGCTGAAAGACAGATTTTGGTAAGAACTTACCTGTAAAATCCTTTTCAGCGAAGAAGGAAGGGAGACACAGATCCCTCCCATGGCAGAAGTGTGTTGTCGTGTTTTCAGATGCGGCGTGACCCTTCTCTGATAGCGATTATCTGGGCTGAGGTCGGCGCGCTAAGGCTCTTTTCCAGCATTGCCAGCTCATCGCAGTGGTCAGGTTCAGTGAGTAGTACCTGGGACTGTGTGGTTTTTTCGGCTATATGCATAACCTGTCTTCTTGTTTTTTCTCTGAAGTCCTTCAGAAGGGGTTATGTTGCTACGCTGGTGATATTTGCTCTTCCTTAGCTTGTGTACGGACTGGAGAGCTGGAGTAGGAGGAGCCCAAGCTGGAGGGGCCGGTCAACACTCTTTTTTTAATCTGAGGTGTTCTATCCTGTGTGGGCTCCGCCTACCCACTAGTAATGACTGTCTCCCTTCCTTCTTCGCTGAAAAGGATTTTACAGGCAAGTTCTTACCAAAATCCGTCTTTTACAACAAAATTTACAAAGCCATTTTTTTAGGGACCACCTCACATTTGAAGTCACTTTGAGGGGTCTATATGGCAGAAAATACCCAAAAGTGACACCATTCTAAAAACTGCACCCCTCAAGGTACTCAAAACCACATTCAATAAGTTTATTAACTCTTCAGGTGCTTCACAGGAGCTGAAGCAATGTGGAAGGAAAAAATGAATATTTAACTTTTTAGCCACAAAAATGATCTTTTACAAACTTTTTTATTTTCACAAGGGTAAAAGGAGAAAATGGGCAGATAAAGTTGTTGTGCAATTTCTCCTGAGTACGCCAATACCCCATATGTGGGGGAAAACCACTGTTTGGGCACACGGCAGAGCTCGTAAGGGAAGGAGCGCCGTTTGACTTTTTCAAACTAAAATTGGCTGGAATTGAGATTGGATGCCATGTCGTGTTTGGAGAGCCGCTGATATGCCCAAACAGTGGAAACCCCCCACAAGTGACACCATTTTGGAAACTAGACCCCCTAAGGAACTTATCTAGATCTGTTGTGAGCACTTTGAACCCCAAAGTGTTTCACAAAAGTTTGTAATGCCTGGGTGTGGAAAAAAAAAAAAAAACAATTGTCCACAAAAATGATTTTTTTAGTCCCATATTTTTGATTTTTCCCAAGGAAATTGGACCTCAAAAGTTGTTGTCCAATTTGTCCTGAGTACGCTGATACCCCATATGTGGGGGGGGGGGGGAACTGTTTGGGCGCACGGCAGGGCTTGGAAAGGATGCAGTAACGTTTTGGAATGCAAACATTGATGGGGGTCATGTTCCGTTTGTAGTGCCCCAGATGAGCCTAAACAGTGGAAACCCCCCACAAGTGACCCCATTTTGGAAGCTAGACCCCTAAGGAATTTATCTAGATCTTTGGTGAGCACTTTGAACCCCCAAGTGCTTCACACAAGTTTATAATGCCCGGGCATGAAAATAAAAAATCCTATTTTTTTCCCACAAAAATTATCTCTTAGTCACTAATTTTTTATTTTCCCAAGGGTAACAGGAGAAATTGGACCACAAAATTTGTTGTCCAATTTGTCCTGAGTACGCTGATACCCCATATGTGGGGGGGAACCACTGTTTGGGCGCATGGCAGAGCTCGGAATGGAAGGAGCACTATTTGACTTTTTCCAACCAAAATTGGTTGGAATTGAGATTGGACGCCATGTTGCATTTGGAGAGCCCCTGCTGTGCCTAAAGAGTGGAAACCCCCCACAAGTGACCTCATTTGGGAAACTAGACCCCCTAAGGAACTTATCTAGATCTTTGGTGAGCAATTTGAACCCCCAAGTGCTTCACACAAGTTTATAACGTAGAGCCGTAAAATTAAAAAAATCATATTTTTTCCACAAAATTGATCTTTTTACCCCAATTTTTATTTTCCCAAGGGTAACAAGACTCCAAAAGTTATTGTGCAATTTGTCCTGAGTGCGCTGATACCCCATATGTGGGAGTAAACCACTGTTTGGGTGCATGGCAGAATTTGGAAGGGAAGGAGCGCCGTTTGACTTTTTCAACGCAGAATTGGCTGGATGCCATGTCGTGTTTGGAGAGCTCCTGATCTGCCTAAACAGTGGAAACCCCCCACAAGTGGCCCCCATTTTGGAAAATAGACCCCACAAGGAACTTATCTAGAAGTGTGGTGAGCGCTATGAAGCCCCAAGTGCTTCACAGAAGTTTTATAACATACAGCCGTAAAAACAAAAAAATCATTTTTTTTTTACAAAAATGATTTTGTCGCCCCCAGTTTTTTATTTTCCCAAGGGTAACAGAAGAAATAGGACAAATTGCACAATAACTCTTGTGGTCCAGAGAACGCTGATACCCCATATGCGGGAGTAAGCTACTGTTTGGGCGCATGGCAGAGCTCAGAAGTGAAGGAGCACCGTTTGACTTTTTCAACGCAGAATTGGCTGGAATTGAGATCAGACGCCATGTCACATTTGGAGAGCCCCTGATGTGCCTAAACAGCAGAAACCCTCCAATTCTAACTCCAACCCTAACACACCCCTAACCGTAATCCCAACCCTAATACTAATCCTAACGTTAGCACCAACCCTAACTTTAGCCGCAACCCTAACCCTAACGGGAAAATGGAAATAAATACATTTTTTTAATTTTATTATTTTTCCCTAACTAAGGGGGTGATAAAGGGGGGTTTGATTTACGATTTATAGTGGGTTTTTATGATTGGCAGCTGTCACGCTAAAAGACGCTTTTTATTGCAAAAAATAGTTTTTTGCATCACCACATTTTGAGAGCTATAATTTTTGCATATTTTGGCCCACAGAGTCATGTGAGGTCTTATTTTTTGCGGGACAAGGTGACGTTTTTATTGGTACCATTTTTGAGCACGTGACATTTTTTTGATCGCTTTTTATTTCGATTTTTGGGAGGTTAGAATGAATAAAAATCAGCAATTCATGAATTTCTTTTGGGGGAGGCGTTTGTACCGTTCCGCGTGTGGTAAAATTGATAAAGCAGTTTTATTCTTCGGGTCAGTACGATTACGGCGATACCTCATTTATATCATTTTTTTTATGTTTTGGCGCTTTTATAGAATGAAAACAATTTTATATAAAAAATTATTTTTGCATCGCTTTATTCTGCGAGCTATAACTTTTTTATTTTTTCACTGATGATGCTGTATGACGGCTCGTTTTTTGCGGGACAAGATGACGTTTTCAGCGGTACCATGGTTATTTATCTCGGTCTTTTTGATAGCGTGTTATTCCACTTTTTCTTCAGCGGTATGATGATAAAGCATTGATTTTTTGCTTCGTTTTCTTTTTTTTTTTTCTTTTTTTTTTTTTTTTTTAAGGGGTTCACTAAAGGGGTTAACTAGTGGGACAGTTTTATAGGGGGGGTCGTTACGGACGCGGCGATACCAAATATGTGTACTTTTATTGTTTTGTTTTTTTTATTTACAGGAAAGAATGAATGTATTGGGGAATATTTTTTTTTTTTTTTCATGATTTTTTTTACCACTTTTTTATTTTTATTTTTTAACTTTTTTACTTTGTCCCAGGGTGCGACATCACTGTATTTTAGCAGATCGCTGGTGTGACAGTGTGCACAGCACTCTGTCACACCAGCGATCGCTCTGGCATCGCTGCAGGCTTCCTCAGCGCCTGCTCTCAGCAGGCGCTGAGGAAGCCGCCTCCCTGCAGGACCCCGGCGCCATCTTGGATCCGGGGACCTGGAGGGAGGACGGACCCTCGGAACAGCGCGACACATCGCGATCCTCCCCTGTGCCCCGGGTACACCGCGATCATGTTTGATCGCGGTGTGCCAAGGGTTAATGTGCCGGGAGCGGTCCGTGACTACTCCTGACACACAGTCACGGGTGTCAGCTGTGATAATCAGCTGACACCCGGCGGCGATCAGCTGCGCTCCCCCTGGGAGCGCAGCTGATCGCCCATGACGTACTATTCCGTTCATGGGAATTAGGTCCAGGGTCACATGGACGGAATAGCACGTCTGATGGAATAAAGGGGTTAAGACTTGCCTTTATGTAATGTTAATACCATGCCTTACCTAGGCCTGTAACAAAAAAAGCTGTCATTCCTTTTTGTGGTCTAGTATGAAAGCTGGAATAATTCTGGATTTATTTTTTATGTAAACAGTAACAAACATACTGGATGTAAAAAAAAATAAAGGTACAATTTTCTATTGAAACCTTCCTTATGCTAAGTTTTTTGTTAGGAAAGTGACTTCGTCTAAGACTAATGACCTGAATTATTTCTTTATTTTCCTCCTAGAATAAAACTGTGGCTACTCCAAACCAGGGTGTGTGGGACATGAGAGGAAAGCAGTTCTATGCTGGCATTGAAATCAAAGTTTGGGCTGTTGCTTGCTTTGCCCCTCAGAAACAATGCAGAGAAGACTTGTTAAAGTGAGTTTTATCTTGGCTTGTTTAGTTTATAATGTCTATATTGGATAGTGGTTCAAGAAGAATCTGTGTATACTTGATTAAAGCACCACTTTTTTTTTTTTTTACTGTTAGAGTGGTACCAGTAATCTAAGTTCCCTTCTCCAGTATTATACTCGCCAGCCGCTGTCTTCAGCTCTTCCCGGCGTCGCTTCGGTCCCGATCCATCATCTTGTGAAGGGGGTCCACATTTTAACCCCTTCCCGACCCATGACGCCACGTAGGCGTCATGAAAACCTGTGCCAATCCGACCCATGACGCCTATGTGGCGTCATGAAAGGATCTCGTCCCTGCGGGCCGGGAGACCGGGGTCACTCAAAGGTCACCCGACCCGCAGTTACAGGACCCTTTGTGCTTCACCACAGGGGGTTGGCTTAACCCCCCCGTGGCCACGATCGCTCTGATGGGCTGTTAAAAGTGAAACAGCCAATCAGAGCAATGTGTAATATTTCACCAATTTAATTGGTGAAATATTACAATCCAGCCATGGCCGATGCTGCAATAGCATCTGCCATGGCTGGAGACCGAGCCCTGACCCCCCCCACACCGAGTCACGGCGGTGATCGGCCGCCGCCACCGAAAGATGGCAGCGATCGGTCACCGCCGTCACTTACAGCTCCCCTCCTCTTTTGGTCCACTGCCCCCACTTCCTATCCCCTCCCCCAGACTTCCGACCCCCCTACTCACCTCTCCCGATCCACCGATGTCCCACGATCGGGCCCGGCGTCCGCCCGGGCCTCTTCATGGGCGCCGCCATATTGGAAAATGGCGGGCGCATGCGCAGTGCGCCCGCCGGCCGGCGCATGCGCAGTGCGCCCCCCAGTGTTCAAAAATTAATTTTGATCACTGTGATAAACTGTCACAGTGATCAAAATAAAAAAAAGTAAATGAACCCCCCCTTTATCATAGGTAGGGACAAATAAAAAAAATAAAGAATTTTTTTTTTTTTCCTAGCGGATTTCGCTGCTGATCCGCGGCGGACATCGCTGCTGATCCGCGGCGGACATCGCTGCTGATCCGCGGCGGACTTCGCGGCGGATCCGCTGCGGATTTCGCTGCTGATCGGCGGCGGACATCGCTGCTGATCCGCGGCGGACTTCGCGGCGGACATTGCTGCTGATCCGCGGCTGACTTCGCGGCGGATCCGCTGCGGATTTCGCTGCTGATCGGCGGCGGATTTCGCTGCTGATCGGCGGCGGATTTCGCTGCTGATCCGCGGCGGATTTCGCTGCTGATCGGCGGCGGATTTCGCTGCTGATCGGCGGCGGATTTCGCTGCTGATCCGCGGCGGATTTCGCTGCTGATCCGCGGCGGATTTCGCTGCTGATCCGCGGCTGATTATCTGCTGATTCATCTGCGCTAGCGGGTATAGCATAACGCGATCGCGTTATGCTATACCGTTACCAGCCGGTCAACGCTACGTGTTGAACGGGCTGGTAAAACGCAATATGAACCCAGCCTTAGGGTTAGAACTAGGGTTAGGGTTAGCATTAGGGCTAAGGTTAGAATTACGGTTAGGGTTGGAATTTGGGTTAGGGTTGGAATTTGGGTTAGGGTTGGAATTAGGGTTAGGTTTGGAATTAGGGTTAGGCTTGTAGTTAGGTTTATGGTTAGAGTTGGGATTAGGGTTAGGGGTGTGTTGGGGTTAGGGTTATGATTAGGGTTTGTATTAGGGTTAAGTGTGTGTAGGCATTGGGGGTGTGTTGGGGTTAGGGTTGAAGTTAGAATTGAGGGGTTTCCACTATTTAGGCACATCAGGGGGTCTCCATACGCGACATGGCGCCACCATTGATTCCTGCAAATTTTGCGTTCAAAAAGTCAAACAGTGCTCCCTTTATTCCAAGCCCCGATGTATGCCCAAACAGTGGTTTATCCCCACATATGAGGTATCAGCGTACTCGGGAAAAATTGCACAACAACTTTGGGGGTTCTAATTTCTCCTGTTAACATTGGGAAAAAAAATTGGGGACTAAAAATTATTTTTGTAGAAAAAAAATGATTTTATATTTTCACGGCTCTGCGTTATAAACTTCTGTGAAGGACTTGGAGATTCAAAGTGCTCACCACACATCTAGAGGAGTTCCTTGGGGATCTAGTTTCCAAAATGGGGTCACTTGTGGGGAGTTTCTACTGTTTAGGCACATCAGGGACTCTGCAAACGTAACATGACGCCCGAAGACCATTCCATCAAGTGGGCATTTCAAAAGGTCACTACTTCCCATCCGAGCCCCGACGTGTGGCCATACAGTAGTTTTCTCCCACATATGGGATATCAGCATACTCAGGACAAATTGGACAACAACTTTTGGGGTCAAATTTCTCATGTTACCCTTGCGAAAATAAAAAAATTGGGGACTAAAAGATCCTGATTGTGGAAAAAATATGATTTTTTTTATTTTCATGCCCGGGCGTTATAAACTTCTGTGTAGCCCTTGGGGGTTCAAAGTGCTCACCACACATCTAGATAAGTTCTTTGCGGTGTCTAGTTTCCAAAATGGGGTCACTTGTGGGGAGTTTCTACTGTTTAGGCGCATCAGGGGCTCTGCAAACGTAACAAGATGCCCGCAGACCATTCCATCAAGTTGGCATTTCAAAGCGTCACTACATCCCTTCCGAGCCCTGACGTGTGCCCAAACAGTGGTTCCCCCCCACATATGGGGTACTAGCGTACTCAGGACAAACTGGACAACAACTTTCGGGGTCCAATTTCTCCTGTAACCATTGTGAAAATAAAAAATAGTGGGCTAAAAAATCATTTTTTGAGAAAAAAAATGATATTTTATTTTCACGGCTCTGCGTTATAAACTTCTGTAAAGCACCTGGGGGGTTCAAAGTGCTCACTATGCATCTAGATAAGTTCCTTAGGGCGTCTAGTTTCCAAAATGGGGTCACTTGTGGGGGAGCTCCAATGTTTAGGCACACAGGAACTCTCCAAATGCGACATGGCAACCGCTAAATATTCCAGCATATTTTCTATTCAAAAAGTCAAATGGCGCTCCTTCCCTTCTGAGCCCTGCTGTGCGCCCAAACAGTGGTTTATGATCACAAATGAGGTATCTGTGTACTCAGGAGAAATTGCCCAACAAATTTTAGAATCCAATTTATACTGTTGCCCATGTGAAAATGAAAAAAACTGAGGCTAAAAGAAAATTTTTGTGAAAAAAAAGTACTTTCTTTTTTTTACGGATCAATTTGTGAAGCACCTGGGGGTTTAAAGTGCTCACTATGCATCTAGATAAGTTCCTTAGGGGTCTAGTTTCCAAAATGGGGTCACTTGTGGGGGAGCTCCAATGTTTAGGCACACAGGGACTCTCCAAATGCGACATGGCAACCGCTAAATATTCCAGCATATTTTCCATTCAAAAAGTCAAATGGCGCTGCTTCCCTTCTGAGCCCTGCCATGCGCCCAAACAGTGGTTTATGACTACATATGAGGTATCTGTGTACTCAGGAGAAATTGCCCAACAAATTTTAGGATCCAATTTATACTGTTGCCCATGTGAAAATGAAAAAACTGAGGCTAAAAGAAAATTTTTGTGAAAAAAAAGTACTTTCTTTTTTTTACAGATCAATTTGTGAAGCACCTGGGGGTTCAAAATGATCACTATGCATCTAGATAAGTTTCTTAGGGGGTCTAGTTTCCAAAATGGGGTCACTTGTGGGGGAGCTCCAATGTTTAGGCACACAGGGACTCTCCAAATGCGACATGGCAACCGCTAAATATTCCAGCATATTTTCCATTCAAAAAGTCAAATGGCGCTGCTTCCCTTCTGAGCCCTGCCATGCGCCCAAACAGTGGTTTATGACCACATATGAGGTATCTGTGTACTCAGGAGAAATTGCCCAACAAATTTTAGGATCCATTTTATCCTGATGCCCATGTAAAAATGAAAAAATTGATGCTAAAAGAAAATTTTTGTTGGAAAAATTAAAATGTCCATTTTTTTCCTTACACGTTGCTTTAGTTCCTGTGAAGCACCTGAAGGGTTAATAATCTTCTTGAATGTAGTTTTGAGTAGCTTGAGGGGTGCAGTTTTTATAAAGGTGTCACTTTTGGGTATTTTCTGCCATATAGACCCCTCAAAGTGACTTCAAATGTGAGGTGGTCCCTAAAAAAAATGGTTTTGTAAATTTTGCTGTAAAAATGAGAAATCGCTGGTCAACTTTTAACCCTTATAACTTCCTAACAAAAAAAAATGTTGTTCCCAAAATTGTGCTGATGTAAAGTAGACATGTGGGAAATGTTATTTATTAACTATTTTGTGTCACATAACTCTCTAGTTTAACAGAATAAAAATTTGAAAATTACAAAATTTTCAAAATTTTCGCCAAATTTCCATTTTTTTCACAAATAAACGCAAAAATTATCGACTTAAATTTACCACTAACATGAAGCCCAATATGTCACGAAAAAACAATCTCAGAATCGCTAGGATCCGTTGAAGCGTTCCTGAGTTATTACCTCATAAAGGGACACTGGTCAGAATTGCAAAAAATGGCAAGGTCTTTAAGGTCAAAATAGGCTGGGTCATGAAGGGGTTAAAAAGGATATTAAGAAGTTAGAATCAGTTCAAAGATGGGCTACTAGATTATTACAAGGGATTGAAGGCATCTCATATGATGAAAGGTTGGGCTTGTTTAGCTTAGAAAAGAGACGCCGAAGAAGAGATCTCATTTACATGTATAAATAGATGTGTGGCCAGTACAAAACACTGGCACATCACTTATTCCTTCTAAAGACCATACTGAGGACTAGGGGGCACTCATTATGGGTGAAAGAAAGGCGATTCCGACAGCTAAATAGGAAAGGGTTCTTTACAGTTAGAGCAGTCAGACTGTGGAATGCCCGACCACAGGAGGTAGTAATGGCAGACACTATAAAGGCTTTTAAAAAAGAGCTGGACGATTTCCGTGATACACGGAACATTGCGGGTTGTCGTTAAATTGGTGACAAAATGTACTATTGGTGGGGAAAGGTTGAACTTCATGGACCTAGTTCTTTTTCTCAGCCTGCGTAACAACTTCAGACTGACCAGAAGTCAGAGGTAACCATCACAAGATCTCAATGTTATGTCTGTGAGAACCTCGTTCTGGCCTCATAGACTTATATTGAGTAGTTACTTCTGGCTCGCCCAGGAAACACTTGAGTGATCTTGCAAGTCACAAACTGCTGAAGACCAACCAGAGCAGTTAAGATATCAGATGACAATATGAAGTATAATATTAGGGTCAGGAGACTAAAACAAGTTGCACCACTCCAGTGCTGCAGTAAAAAAAACAACAGCTGAAGTGGTGCTTTAAGTTTACAGGTATTTTTGTTCTATTTCACGTGGCCCATATTGCAGAAAAATAATTTTTTTACTATTCTTCTTAATGGGTAACTGCTATTTTGTAAAAGTGTTTATAGATAGGTGATGCATAGTGTTCCTGAACAGAACACATTTGTGAAGTCAACAGTTGCTCCACATGGTGTACGAGCTCAATAGGAAGTCTATGTGTTGGTACACTGCTCTGTGAGTATGCGATTTGATCCATAGACATGCAGATCAGAAACATCATTGCTAGTTCTATTGTTGCCAATGAACTGTCAAAATAGACACTGCATGCTCAAAACTAGACTGGTTAGAGTCTACAGTTGTGGCCAAAAGTTTTAAAACCACTTTGGTTTTCTCAAAGTTTGTTTCTTCAGTGTGTTTACATTTAGTTATTTTTTCAAGGCCAGGGAAAATCCTTGGCTGGCAAAAGCAACTGACATTTTTAGGAAAGGTACTGGTTTAGTCACGCATCAGACGTTAAATTTATTTATTTTTGTCAGATGTTTCTATTCTTGTACTGAAGTATAATTAGGCATTGTTTGCACTTAACAGTACCATCAAAGGGAATGAGATGAGATTTCTGGACATGCTGCTCGTTTTTTCCTTGAGGACTTGAACCATGAAAGCGTGTTGTTTTTTTTTTTTTTGTTTGTTTTTCTTAAATTTGTAGCATGTCAATGTTTTTTCAGCATTTTTTTTTCACCATTTAAATGAATGGGAAAAACCTCAACATTAGAGCATGTGTTTTTTTTTATTTTTTGTTATGCTGCATTCTTGCCAACACTCGTACTTGCAGCAGATTTTTTGTCAACATTAGCTAACATAAGTTTTTAAACTTTTATGTGACTGTTATATCAAGTTTATGCAGTGACTCAATATTGACAGTGTTGACTCGTCTTCTCCTTCGCCTCATTGGGGACACAGGACCATGGGTGTATGCTGATGTGCCACTAGGAGGCTGACACTAAGTGAATATAAATAAATTAGCTCCTCCTCTGCAGTATACACCTTCCACTATCTCCTGCCCAAACCAGTTCATGCTTAGTGTTTGTAGGAGGCACATGGGTCTGGTTTTCAGACTGCAATTTTTTTATATTATATTCTTATTCTATTTTTTACTTTTTACTATTTTTTTTTTCCATGGGTTACAGCGGAGACGGATCCCTTCAGGGTTCCGATCTCCCCAAACCAACAACAGGCGGGAATGTGGATTGTCGCCTCCATGTACCCCCTCCTGCACCATTCAAGCCATGCTTGTGCTATTTTAGGGGCGACTGGTCCCTTCAGGGCACCGCTCTCCCCCACACCAGCAACAGACTGGAACATGGAGTGTCGCCTCCATGTACCCCCTTCTGAAGCCAGGCTTACAGCTGGACAATAACCCTGTGCCATCCTTGGGGAGTGAACCCCTAGGATGTATAGAGGCATCTATGGCGTCCGTGCTTCCCCACTGCATCACCACTGATAGAACAGCGGTGACGGAAGGAGGACGGTCTCTCTTCACCTCCCTAACAAAGGGATGGTGGATTGAGGGTTCCTGCACCGTCAATACTGCAGCCTCTCACCTGCAGGCAGTGCGGTAACTCTGCGATTCTTCTGTTTCAGGACGGCTAATTCAGACCACGAAGAGTTGTATTGGGGTCGGATTGGCTGGAGGGCTCCTGTAGCGCGCATCGCGGCTCCCCGGGTGCATTCCCGGCCTATGTCGGAAATTTAGTCACCGGCTTTGGCCTGTACTAGGCTGCAAGCCGGTAGATCTGCCCAATCGCTTTCGTCGCGCGAGAGTGCCTTCCCTGACCCCGGCTGCCATCTTTACTTCCGTTGCCACGGGGACAGAACGGTTCCACCAGATCCCTGGCACCGGGAGAACCACTCACAGGGCCACAGGACCTGGGTAAGAGCTGTGCTGCTACATACCCACTGACCTTTTTCTGCAGAGCTGCGCTGCTATACACACTGGCTCTTTCTCAGCAGTATATATCTGGGACTAGCCACGTTTCTCCCTATTGGGGCAAGGGTACACGATGTCAGAATTTGTTGCCATGGGGACAGAATACCCCACTCTGTGAAGACTGTGATCCCGAATGCACTCAGGAGCCCTCCGCCGCGACCGATCCCAGTGTACCTAGCCCCCCTCGAGTGGGCTTCGTCACAGTCCATGGCATCTTTGGTCTTTGAGTCCATTCAAGATCCCTCCATGGGTCGGGGCATCCGTCTGCCTGTCTTAGAGGGTTCTTCTACCACACGGAAACTGTCGGCCTGCAGGGGCCGTTCTCACTCGAAAGATACACAGGCATCTAGAAAACGGATCAATAGCCTGTCTCGTGGGCACTCTTGCACCTCGGCATCCAGGAGCTCCGTTTCTCGCTCCCCTCGCCAGGGGTTTGCAGCAAACAGAACTCTGACTAAGAGTCTAACGGGCCCCTCGACCAGGACTCGCCGGGTTATCGGGCGACGGTGGATAGTCTCATAGAGGCCGTCAACCAGATTTTGAAGATTGATGAGGAATCTTCCTGTACCCCGGACCACACGGTGTCCTTCAAAAGGACCAAACGTCCTCATAGGGTGTTTGCCAATCACCCTGAGGTTTAGGACATAGTGTGGCGGCCTACACAGCGGCTGGTGAAACTCTTCACAGGTCAGAAGCCTCTAGAGGCCAGATACCCTTTCTCATGTAATCTGCGTAAGCAATGGGCAGAATACCCTCTGGTGGATCCACCTGTATCTCGCATGGCTTCCAAAACCCTCTTATCCTTGCTGGATGGATCTTCCATTAAAGATCCCACGGACCATCTGATAGCCTTGCCCGTTCTGCCTTTGAGGCCTCGGGTTCGGCACTCTCTCCCTCTTTTGTGCGACATGGGTACCCAAAGCAATGGTTTCCTGGGCAGATACCCTGAGCAGGGCCGTACGGGACAGAGATCTTCCCCCGGGGCAGAGGGTCTGGCCAATCAGATCTCTTTGGCTGGGGACTATTTGGTAAATACATCCCTGGACACGGATAACTGCGCCGCGGCCACAAACGCTGTCGCTATCAGACGGGCACTATGGCTCTGGGAATGGCGAGCAGACTCTGCATCCAAGAAGTCCCTAGCCTCTCTGCCTTACCAGAGCGGTCGTTTGTTCCGAGAGAAACTAGATCAACTGATCTCTGACGCCACAGGAGGGAAGCGTAAATTCCTTCCCCAGCAGAAAGTTAGGCGACCCTTTCGCCGCCAGCAACAGACACGTTTCCGGTCCTTTCGCAGAAATCCCTGTTGGCCCACCACAGCCAACTCTTCCGGCTCAGGGCGCTCCCCTCAGGGGTCCCCAGTTCTCATGTAAGACCAACCAGTCATGGAAGAACCGACCCAAGCAGTCCAGATCTATGGGATCCAGGTCCTCTCCTCGATGGAAAAGGGGAATCTCTTGGTGTCCATTGACATCCAGGATGCTTGCCTTCATTTCCCGATCTTTCCCCCTCGCTAGAAGTTCCAGCGCTTTGCTGTCCGCGAGGAACGTTTTCAGTTCATAGCCTTGTCCTTCAGCCTTGCCACTGCTCCCAGGGGGGGTCACAAGGGTCATAGCAGCCGTCATGTCCATTCTGCAGTCTCGGGGCATGGTCGTTTTGCCGTATCTAGACGACCTACGGATCAAGGGGCCATCCTTCCAAGCCTGCGCGGAGTACGACCGGATCACTTTGGATACTCTTTCTCACTTGGGCTTGCTGATAAACTTGAACAAGTCTTCCCCCGTCCCAGCTCAGCAGATTTCCTTTTTAGTAAGGACCCTGGATACCTCCCGTGGGTTGGTGATTCTACCTCAGGACAAGCTCTTAGCCCTTCAACAGGGAGCCCGGCACTGTGTTGTCCTTATCCTCACTCCATCCAATTTGGTGTGGGGGTCCTTGGCAAGATGGTGGCAGCGATGGAAGCTGTTCCATTCGCCCAGCTACACCTCGGTCCTTTACAGCATGCGCTTCTGGCAGCCTTTGACAGGAGCCCGTTCTCTCTCGACTGTGCTGTTTGTCCCCGCGTGTCAAGCAGGCGCTCAGGTGGTGGACGTTTCGGTCTTCTCGCATTCAGGGGAAATCCCTTCTCCCGGTCCATTGGCTGGTGGTCACTACCAATGCGAGCCTTCTCAGCCGGGGAGCTGTCTTCTGTCACCACACTGTCGTTGGGCGTTGATCACCTCAGAAGTCGCTCCTTCCGATCAATGTCCTAGAGATTCGGGTGATCCGATGGTCCCTGCGGCGGTTTCACCACCTCCTGGCTGGTCACCCCCATCCGAATTTAATCGGACAATGTCACAGCCGTGGCATATATCAATCATCAGGGGGGCACCCGCAGCAGGGCGGCAGTGCTAGAGGTGGAACACATCCTTCTCTGGGCCGGGAGAAACCGAGAGTGGTCTCTTCATCCGGAGGTCTTCCAGCAGATCTGCCATTGCTGGGGGACCCCGGACGTGGATCTGATGGCTTCAAGGTTAAACGCCAAGGTGCCAGAGTTTGTTGCTCAGTCTTGGTATCCAGAAGACATTGGAGCGGATGCACTGGTTCTTCCGTGGCGTCAGTTTAGTTCAGTATGTGTTTTCCCCGCTTCCGTTACGTCTGAGGGTCATCAGAAAGATCAAGGTGGAAGGGGTTCCAGTGATCCTAATCGCTCCGGATTGGCCACACAATCCTTATTGAAAAAATGACTAAGTATGTAAACTGATTAAATTTGCTGGTGACACAAAGCTAGGAGGGATAGCTAATACTAGAGAAGAGAGAGAGTGGATTCAAAAAGATATAAATAAATTGGAGCAGTGGGCAGCAAGTAACAGAATGGTTTTTAACAGAGAAAAATGCAAAGTATTACATCTGGGAAATAAAAATGAAAAAAGCGTATACAGAATGGGAGGAATAGGGCTAAGCAACAGCACATGTGAAAAAGACGTGTATACTAATAGATCACAGACTGAACATGAGTCAACAGTGTGATGCAGCAGCAAAAAAGGCAAATACAATTCTGGGATGTATTAAAAGAAGCAAACAGTCTAGATCACGTGAAGTCATTATTGCCCTCTACTCCTCTTTGGCCAGACCTCATCTGAAATACTGTGTCCAGTTTTGGGCACCACGTTTTAAAAAAAAAAACATCAACAAACTGGGGCAAGTTCAGAGAAGAGCGACCAGAATGGTGTCCGGTCTGCAAACCATGTACTAAGAGGAACGGTTACAGGATTTGGGAATGTTTAGCTTGCAAAAAAGAAGACTGAGAGGAGACTTAATAGCTGTCTACAAATATCTCAAGGCCTGTCACACTGAAGAAGGATTATCTTTATTCTCATTTGCACAAGGAAAGACTAGAAGCAATGGGATGAAACTGAATGGGAGGAGACACAGATTAGATATTAGAAAAAACTTTTTGACAGAGTGATCAATGAGTGGAACAGGCTGCCACGAGAGGTGGTGAGTTCTCCTTCAATGGAAGTCTTCAAACAGAGGCTGGACAGACATCTGTCTGGGATGATTTAGTGAATCCTGCTTTGAGCAGGGGGTTGGACCAGATGACCCAGGAAGTCCCTTCCAACTTTACCATTCTATGATTCTATGAGTTAGTGCAGCTCGTCGTCTACTTACCCTGGTGACTGCCGGATCGACCAGATCTGCTCTCCCAGGGCCTTATTTCCCACCAGAACTCAAGGGCCCTGTGTTTAACCGCTTGGCCATAGAATCCTGGGTCCTAGCCCAGGATGGGCTAACCCAACTAGTGGTTTCTATCATGATTAGCGCCCAGAAGCCTGCGTCAGTACGCATTCGTCACCGCACCTGAAAAACCTTTTTCGCATGGTGCAGAGACCGCGGACGTCCTCCTCTCGTCTTCTCAATTCCTACCATTTTGGAGTTCCTCCAGACCGGCCTGGATTCAGGCCTGGCGCTTAGCTCCCTCAAGGTCAGATCTCGGCCTTAACGATTTTGTTCCAGCGCAGGATTGCTTCCCATCTGCGAGTGAGGACTTTCATTTAGGGGGTCTGTCACGTGGTACCCCCTATAGAATGCCGTTAGATGCTTGGAAACTTTTCCTGGTCCTGGGTGTTCTTCAGGAGACTCCTTTTTGAACCGTTGCAGGATGTCTCGCTGACCTTCCTTTCTTGGAAAGTCACTTTTCTTGTCGCGGTGATGTCAATCAGGCGGATCTTGGAGCTAGCCGCCCTGTCCTGTGGAGCACCTTCCCTAATTTTCCACCAGGACAAAGTGGTTCTCAGGCCGTCCCCGTCCTTCTTGCCCAAAGTGGTCTCTTCTTTCCACCTTAACGAGGACATTGTTCTGCCCTCGTTTTAATCGGCATCGGTACATCGTATTGAGAGGGCTCTTCACTCTCTGGATGTGGTGAGGGCTCTCAGAAGATACGCCTCTGAGACAGCGTCCTTCCGTAAGTCGGACGCCTTATTTGTGCTTCCTGAGTGTCACAGGAAGTGATCAGTCTCCTCAAAGTCCACGATAGCCAGGTGGATTCGCTCGGCTATTCAGGAATCCTACCGTGTCCGAGGCAAGCCTATCCCAGCGGGGATTGAGGCACACTCCACTCGGTCGGTGGGCGCTTCTTGAGCCATTCGGCACCAGGCGTCGGCGGAACAGTTCCGCAAGGCTGCAACTTGGTTCCAGTCTGCACACATTCTCGAAGCACTACAATATCCACACTCTGGCCTCCCCGCAGATGCGGACCTGGGCGAACGGATTCTGCGGGCAGCGGTAGCGCACCTCTAGTACGTGGGGTTTGATCTGTTATGATGTTCCCCACCCAGGGACTGCTTTAGGACGTCCCATGGTCCTGTGTCCCCCAATGAGGCGAAGGACAAACAGGGATTTTTGTGTACTCATCGTAAAATACTTTTCTCCGATGCACTCATTGGGGGACACAGCACCCACCCTGTTAGCCTGACGGTTTGTGCTTGTTCTTCTGTTTGATGTGTTGTACTTTTATTTGATGTTTATGATCTCCTACTGCTTTGTCACTGAACTGGTTCGGGCTGGAGCCTGTGGAAGGTTTATACTGCAGAGGAGGAGCTAATTTTTTTTTATATTCCCTTAATGTCAGCCTCCTAGTGGCAGCAGCATACACCTATGGTTCTGTGTCCCCACCAATGAGTGGCTCGGAGAAAAGGATTTTATGGTGAGTACACAAAAATCCCTGTTTTCAAGACTTCTTCAATTTGCCATGGCGTGCTGAATATCCTGACTGATGATATCTCATTCTTGTATAATCAGTGCTTGGAGTTTATCACAAGTATCAAGTGTGCTTGTATACCCACCCTTTGAGGATTGACCATGTTCTCAATGGAATTGAGATCTGGGGCATTTCCTGACCATGTGTTTTGAAATGTCAGTTTTTTGTTCACTGAGCCACTTGGTCATCAATATTGCCTTGTGATATGGTCTCCATCATGCTGGACATAAAGCATTCTTCATCACCACATTTCTATTTGATGTTTAGAAGAAGTTGTATATGTTCTTATATTGGAAGATGTTTAGATTCATGGCCATGTTCGTGCAAAATTGTGAGTGAGCCCCACTTCCTTGATTGAAAAGCAAATTTACACTTGAATGGTCTCTGGTTGCTTTACTGTAGGCATAACACAGTACAGTACTCATATTTTCTTTTCCAGACACTTATCCTTCCAGATGTCCCATACAGTCTAAAGGGTACTTCAACAGGGTAAATAACTTTACCCCAGTCCTCTTTGTAAACCCTGCACTCTATACATAATGGAGAGAAGTGGCTTCTTTGCTGACCTTCTTGACACTAGGCCACTCCTCACAAGCCTTCCTCGTTGTGTCTGCAGATGCCTGAGAAATCTCTGCACTTGTGTTAAACCCTATCCCTTTGGACCTGGCACTTTCAGGAATTTCTTGGGTGTTCTTGAAGCCTTCTTCAATCCTCTATTTGAAGTTCTTGATGATTGGCTGAATGGTTAATAGTGGCAATGTCTTTGCTGGTAAAGCTCTTTGTTGCACAACCATAATGACTACCCATGTTTCCTTGGCGATAACCATGATTAACAGAAGAAAACAATGCCCCTTTTAAAACAATTACGGTAGTATGCTTTTATAATTCAATCAGCATGACAGAGTGATATAAGACACATTGTCCTCTTAACACATTCCGCTGAGCTAAGGAGAAATGAAGTAAGCAGGTCACTTTGTGGTAGGGCTGGATATCGGTGAAATTGGGTTTTTGATGTATGTGTATATGTATGTATATGTGTATATAATTTCTGCAAAATATTAACTCAATTTTTTTTTGCAAGAAATGCTATTCTAATCACACTTCATAACAATCGCGAGCAGGGGTGGGCAGTTCATTTTCCCAAGGGGCCACATGAGAGACCATGACAGTTGTGTTAGGGCTGAACCAGTAGGCTGAAATTAATTCTGCTCAATATTAACCTAATTATTGTTAAAATTATTTGTATTGCTTAATATAGAGCAGAATGAAGTATGCTAACATCCCTTATATACTGTATGAGTGCCTACATAGCCCCTCTATATACAGTATAAGCCGATAACCTCTCTAAATATAGTGTGAGCCCCTACATAACCTCTAAATATAGTGTGAGCCCCTACATAACCTTTAAATATAGTGTGAGCCCCTACATAACCTCTCTACATATAATATTACGTCCTACATAGCCTATGTTCAGTATGAGATATAATATATGATATTCATTCTCTGGCGCACTGACTCCCCACACAGCAGACGCAATGTAGTGAAGTGATTGCGTCTGTCTCGGTTGCACATGCTGATTGATGGAAGAAGGAGCCAGCTGCTCCATCCTCTGCCAATGTATCCACCGCTATCTGCATCTTGAGGCCGCAGATGGCAATGATATCGAGGCGCAGTATACGGGCCAGGGAGGACATGGTGTGGCCCATGGGCCACTGTTTTCAGCCCCTTGGCCGTCTCCATCCTCAGGCTGGACTGGAACAGCCAGAGGGCCAGATGTGGCCTGCAGGAGGGCGCACTTTGCCCGGGTCTAATCTAGAGTTAATACAAATTACCACTATGAAAACTATAGCAGCAAACTTTGTGGAAAAAAAATAAATTAGTGTTGGTCTCAAACTTTTTGCCATGACTGTAGTCAATCCACAGCATTTAGCATGTTTGGGTTGTTTCCAGAAAAGTGCAGTGCTGATGGCAACACTAATAGTAAATTAGCTGAGTACGTTGAAGGGAACCCGAGTAACCTTCAGGCAGTGTCAGGTTGGCGACGTTATATTGATTAAAATGATACCTTTTGTTGATCAAATACGCCTTGTGGTTGTTTAATCTTTAAAATTATTATTTCTATAGCGCCGACATATTCCCCAGCACTTTACATTTTAGAGGGGACTTGTACAGACAATAGACATGACAGCATAACAATAAGCACATAGATCAAAACAAATACCAATAGGAATGACGGCCCTGCTCGCAAGCTTACAATCTATGAGGAAAAAGGGGAGACACAGCAGGTAGATGGTAACAATTGCTTTCGTTGTTCGGAGCGGCCAAAGTGTAGGAATCAGGTGTTGATGTAATGCTACATGAACCAGTTATCAGCTTAAGTATGTAACAATACAGACAGAGGGCTGTTAAATGCATTAAGCATGTGAGAACATGATGCGAGGAACCTGGTTATGGCAAAAGATTGAGTGGGCATCACAGGGATAGTTAGGTTAATGCGTTGAGACGGTAGGCCAGTCTGAACAAATGCGTTTTTAGGGCACGCTTAAAACTGTCGAAATTGGGGATTAATCACATTAACCTGGGTAGTGCATTCCAAAGAACTGGCGCAGCACGTGAAAAGTCTTGGAGATTGGAGTGGGAGGTTCTGATTATTGATGTTAACCTCAGGTCATTGGCAGAACGGAAGACACGGGTAGGGTGGTAGACTAAGACGAGGAAGGAGATGTAGGGTGGTGCTGAGCCATGGAGTGTTTTGTGGGTGAGGGTAATAAGTTTGTACTGGATTCTGGAGTGGATGGGTAACCAGTGTAATGACTGGCACAAGGTAGAGGCATCGGTGTAACGATTGGTGAGGAATATGATCCTTGCTGCAGCATTCAAGACAGATTGGAGAGGGGAGAGTTTGGATGGAGGGAGACCGATTAGTAGAGAGTTACAATAGTCCAGATGTGAATGAATAAGAGAAACAGTAAGAGTTTTTGCAGGGTCGAATGCTAGAAATGTTTTTGAGGTGCAGACAACAAGAGCGAGCCAGTGATCTGATGTGGGGGGTGAATGAAAGCTCAGAATCAAGTATGACTCCAAGACAGCGGGCATGTTGCTGAGGTGTAATGGTGGAACCACACACGGAAATGGCAATGTTGGGCATAGGTACATTAGTAGAGGGAGGAAACACAAGGAGTTCAGTTTTTGACCGGTTCAGTTTCAGATAGATGGAGGACATGATGTTAGAGACAGTGATAAGACAACACCGGTGTTTTCTAATCTTTATTTGTAGTTTTCAGTTAATGAGATTCCTGTGTTTTAGGGTGGCCTGTGGGGGTGTGTTCATGTGGTGCTCTGCTTAGCTGTTCATCTGTATGGCCTATGACAGGTCACTGATCCCTCACTGACCTGCCCCCTAGTTTACATACTGAATGTTTAAAAAAAAAAAAAAACTCGCTTTCAGCAGGCAGCGCATGTGCTGTAGCATGATCGCATCTATAATGTCCATTTAATTATTTAAATGTCAGAAGAATGGGACCAGTAAGTATTTGAATGCATACATTGAACATGCATCACCGATAGATTGGGAAATAAAAAATAAAACAAAAAAACAAATGCTGGAGTGGTACTTATAAATACTACAGTAAGCAACTTCATTTATCCCCTTAGTGACCAAGCCAAATTTTTCAAATCTGACATGTTGTTTTGTGGCAATAACTTTGGAATGTTTCAACATATGTCACACCTTCTAGTTTGTTGGTGGCAAATTATTTATTTGCTAAAGGAAAAAAAAATTTGGTCTCCACCAAGATGGCGGCGCCTTCGCAGTAGCATCTATCGGATCATGCCATTTTTGAGATAGACTTTTTTTTTTTTTCTAAATAAATTTATCACCAAATAATTAAATGGACATTGTAGATGTGATCATGCTACAGTGCAGGCGCCTGCTTGCTGAATGTCAATTTTTTTTCTTTCAAAACATATTATATTCAGTATGTAAATTAGGGGGCTGGTCACTGAGGAATCAGTGATCTGTCATAAGCCATACAGATGAATAGCTAAGCAGAGCACTGCATAAAGATCACCCCCCCTCCCTCCCACAGGCCGCCCCAGAGCACGGGCATATCATTAACTCCAAACTGAAAATAAAGATTAAACAACAACCACAAGACGGATGTCATCAACCAAGGTATAATTTTAATCAGTATAACAGCGCTGACCTGACACTGTGTGTAGGTTACTATGCAAAATCCTACTGACAGGTTCACTTTAAGGTTTCACATAGAATGGAAAGAGATTATTACTTTTCTACTATGTTCTGAAGAAACGCATAACTGAATTACCATTCCAACTTTTTTTTTTTTTTCTCTTTTCCCCCTTCCATAGCTATCAGTAATGTGTGATAAGTGTATACATTAAAGCACTCACCCTTGGCTGTCTTCTGCTATTTCCAGAGCCCCTGCGGGCTTCTTGATCATATGAGCTGTGAAAAGGCAGCACGCACAACGTTTACTGTGTGGATCGGAAGTCAGTTTGTCAGTGTGACTTGTTATGGGCTTGTCATGGACTTGCAATAAAGAAGTTGTCCATTACTTGGACAACTTCTTCTCATACCCCTCTGACTGTACTAGTAGTGGACAACCCTTTTAAGGGCGCAGTCGGACGGCCGTATAAGACAGATGATGATCGCCTGGCAATGCTCAGACTGGCCTGCTGCTCTCTTGACCTGAACATGACAGCATGTATGCAGCTGTTAGGCTCCGATCAGGAGAGCTGATGGACAGTCAGTGTGCTGCCATGCAATTGTCATCTGTGTTATACGGCTGTCGGACTGTCTTATAATTCAGGAGAGGACTGGAGCTGTGCTAGTAGTGTCAGAAGAATGGGACCAGTAAGTATTTCAATGCTTACATTAAACATGCATCACCGATAGATTGGGAAATAAAGCAAAACAAATACTGTAGTGGTACTTAAAAAATACTACAGTAATCGACTTATTTATCCCCTTAGTGACCAAGCCAAAATTTTCAAATCTGACATGTCACTTTGTGGCAATAACTCTGGATTTTTTTCAACATTTCTCAGTGATTTTGTTTTTTCATTCAACATTATACTTTGTTAGTGATAAATTTAGGTTGATAATTTTATAAATATTTCCAAAACATATTAGCTGTTAGACAAAGTTTGGCTAGTTTTTTTAAAAATTGTCAATGTCTTTTAAATCCAGAGAGTTACACCACACAAAGTTAATAACATTTACCTTATGTCTGCCATTATTGGTTAAATGTCCTTTTAGGCTGCGTGCCCACCATCAGGAATAGCAGCGTTCTACATTACATTTATAGAAATCCCATTCCCATTGTGCTTCTATTTAACTCTGCATAAACTCACCCACGGTGCGGTTTTACAAGCCGCAACATGTGAATTTCTGTAGCAGGGACTGCATATTTTCAACAATAGAAAGTCTCTACATGCGGTAAATCTGCATGTACCTAAACACAAGTGGGGTAATTAGAACACAGCGATTTGGACACAGTGAAAATATGCTGCGTGCAAAACGCTACTATTCCTGAGAGTGGGCACGTAGCCATATGTTAGGATGTTTAGTTTTAAAAATTTAGCAGCAATTGTTAATTTATTTTTTTTTCAAGGACATTTAGAAAACTTTATTTTCATAATTGAAGTGCCATTAGGAGCCCGGCCCCAAAGGTAATTCCATTTTTAAAAAAGCACCCCTCAACACATTCAAAACTGTGGTCAGGTAGTTTATTGACATTTCGGTGCTTTTTAGGAGTTAATGTAAAATAGAATGACTGGAATGAAAAATTATTATTTTTATTACTAAAATTTTGCTAACACCTGAACAGGCTACTGTAGTTGGCTGACGCTGCGGCCAATACTTGGCCGTAGATTGCAATTCCAATCATGAGGGCCGCAAAATTACAATCTCAATCTGTTCTACTAAAATATTTCTGTCATGCGCAATAATGTGAAACCTTTGCTATGTTTCTGAACAGGAGCTTCACAGATCAGTTAAGAAAAATCTCAAAAGATGCTGGAATGCCCATCCAGGGTCAACCATGCTTCTGTAAATACGCACAGGGTGCGGACAGTGTGGAGCCAATGTTCAAACATTTAAAACTTACCTATGTCGGACTCCAGCTTATTGTGGTTATCCTTCCGGGGAAGACCCCAGTGTATGGTAAGACACATTTTTTTTTTTCTTTAAAAAAAAAAAAACATTGTGTTTTAAGAGTGACCAGACAAAATAGAAGTCACATTTTCTGGGGTAGAACTATGCATTTCTTTAATTTCTCTAAGTTTTATGTAGGAAAAATTAAAGGGGTTGTCCTATCTTAACCTACAAGTCTGCAGTCGCTCTGTGACTGCAGATTTGTGACTCCTAAATCTGCATGCTTCTGGCCACATTCTGACTAGACTATATCCAGCTTCGCTCAATACGCTTGCATTGAGTGATGCTGCACCCATCTAGTCGGCATGTGAACACATGTATGCAAGTCACATACTTAAGCCTGCCACTCCCGGCATCAGAGAATCCTCAGTGCACACACTTTGAGGATTCACAAGTTTGAAGTCACGTAGAGTGACTGCAGACTTATAGCTTAATGCCGGACAGTTTTTTTTTTTTTTATTCCTTCGCCTCATTGGGGGACACAGACCATGGGTGTTATGCTGCTGCCACTAGGAGGCTGCCACTAAGTTGAAACAAAAAGTTAGCTCCTCCTGCAGTATACACCCTCCTGCTGGCTCCAAGTGAACCAGTTCTTGCTTAGTTTCTGTAGGAGGCACACTGGTCTGGTCTTCAGACCTTTTATTTTACCTTTTTCATTTTTAATTTTTCAACTGGATGATAGGGGCAACGGAACCTTTCAAGGCTCCGATTTCCCCAAACCAACAGGCGAGCACGTGCGAGTATCTCCTCCACGTACCCTCTCCTGCGACGTGGGATGCCATGCCTGAGCTGACTTGCGGGCGACAGGTCCCTTAAAGGGCACCGATCTCCCCACACGGACTTACAGACGAGCACATGGAGTGTCGCCTCCATGTATCCTCTGCCACAGCCAGGCCTATGCCAGACATCCAGCCTTGGCCCCATCCTAGAGGATTGAACCCCCTCGGATTTACAGAGGTTCTTATGGCGTCCGTGCGGCCCCCACTGAATCGCCACTGACTGAACAGCTGCGACGAATGGAGGGTGGACGGTCCCTCTCCACTTCCTTATCCAAGAGATGGTGGATTGAGGGCTCCCTGCACCGTCCATAATGTAGCTGACCTGAAGGTTCTCAGTCCGGGTCCTGCACTGCGGCGGTCTCCAGACCGGGACGCACACCATCGGTAAGTGTGGGCCCGGGATGTGGTCTGACGAATGTAGCGGCTCTGGCGGCAGGCTCCGGCATCACTGGACGTAGCGCTTGGGCCACGGATTCTCCCCTCCTCCGTGTGCGTTTCGGCCTACAGGGGAAAATTTAGGCCCTGGTTTGGGCCTAGTTTAGAGAAACTCCGTCCCCATTAAGACGTCGTGGCAGGTGCTCCGCCCTTTTTCCCCGAAGGTTTTGGCGCCAACTCTGCCCTCCTATTGGCGCGTCTCGCTACCTGCGAGACTTCCCCTGGACAAATCTCGCCGGCCATCTTTTTTCGCCGGCTGCTTCCAGGGGAGAAAATAGCACTGTCACCGCTACCACGTCTTGCACTCGGCGAGACTTCTGGGACCCTCAGCAGCCATCCTATTTGCTGGCACCTGCAGCCTAGTCACATATGGGGCACTCTTCACAGCATCGGTGCCGGTTTCATCGGACCCTCATAACAGGCTGTCTCACTGCCTATTCCCTGTGGAGGACGGCTAAGACCAGGGCAAGACCTGGATTGTACCATAAATATATATAAATATATATTTATAGTACAGCCAAAAGTTTGGACACACCTTCTCATTTAAAGATTTTTCTGTATTTTCATGACTATGAAAATTGTACATTCACACCAAAGGCATCAAAACTATGAATTAACACTTGTGGAATTATATGCTTAACAAAACAGTGTGTAACAACTGAAAATATGTCTTATATTCTAGGTTCTTCAAAGTAGCCACCTTTTGCTTTGCACACTCTTGGCATTCTCTTGAGCTTCAAGAGGTAGTCACCGGAAATGGTTTTCACTTCACAGGTGTGCCCTGTCAGGTTTAATAAGTGGGATTTCTGGCCTTATAAATGGGTTTGGGACCATCAGTTGTGTTGTGCGGAAGTGTGGTGGATACGCAGCTGATAGTCCTACTGCATAGACTGTTAGCTGCTTTTTTCTTGCCATAATACAAATTCTAAGTAAAGAAAAACGAGTGGCCATCATTACTTAAAGAAATGAAGGTCAGTCAGTCTGAAAAATTGGGAAAATTTTGAAAGTGTCCCCAAGTACAGTTGCAAAAACCATCAAGTGCTACAAAGAAACTGGCTCACATGAGGACTGCCCCAGGAAAGGAAGACCAAGAGTCACCTCTGCTTCTGATGATAAGTTTATCTGAGTCACCAGCCTCAGAAATCACAGGTTTACAGCAGCTCAGATAGAGACCAGGTCAATGCCACACAGAGTTCTAGCAGCAGACACATCTCTACAACAACTGTTAAGAGGAGACTTTGTGCAGCAGGCCTTCATGGTAAAATAGCTGCTAGGAAACCACTGCTAAGGACAGGCAACAAGCAGAAGAGACTTGTTTGGGCTAAACAACACAAAGAATGGACATTAGTCCAGTGGAAATCTGTGCTTTGGTCTGATGAGTCCAAATTTGAGATCTTTGGTTCCAACCACTGTTTCTTTGAGCGACGCAGAAAAGGTGAACGGATGAACTCTACATTTCCAGGACTGCGCGGAGTGCTTTGTAGCACTTGCCACGCTCTTCTCCGTTTGGCATGACTGATACATTTCAGCAGTCAGATGCTTAGCAATCCTTCCCCTTCCCAGTCCACCAGATACCCTTGTTGATGATCCTGGACTTCCCCCAAGGCCTGGGAAGTCTCCCTCGAGTTACAGTAAAGCCTAACCCTGCAAGGAGTGACCACACATTTTGACACTCTTCCTTTTTTTTTACTTTCGAATTACTGTGAGGGTACAGGGGGGAAAATTGTGCCTGAAATCAAAGCAGTCTCCTTCGTTTACCGTAATTGCATCTCTCTACCCTACAGTAGGCTATTCAAGCAGTCTGAGCCAGAAACCCATTCCTTTCGGCCGCTGGCACTGCCTGTCCCTGCGGGTCTGATAGCCCCTCAGGGAGGGTCACTGAGACCCTTCTGTCAAACTAAAAAAAAAAAAAAAAAATTCTTTCTCCCGATCCAATGGCGAGAGATTGACTGCTGACGCCAGCCTCCCAAGCGGGACAGCAGTCTTTTGTCATCATTCTCTTCAGAGATGCTGGTCAACTCGGGAGTCGAGTCTTCCAGTTGATGTTCTAGTAATCCGAGCCTTCCAGTTAGCCCGGCAGCAGTTCCATTATCTCCTTCCGAGTTCTCCCCATCCGAATTCAATAGTATTACACCAAGGTTACGGCGTAAAACATGCTTCAAACAGGTACCCGCAGCTGGACGGCCTCGCGCGACATAGCCCACCCAGCCTCCGATGGGCAGACAGGGATCACTTGGTTATTCCGTGGCATTAGTTTTGTCTTCCTTCACTTCCTTCAGGCATCAGAAGGACTAGGGCGAAGAGGTTTTTTTGTCTAGTAATTCCACTTGCCTTTGTTTGCCAGGCTGGACATGGTGGACAAGGTTGCTACTGGTCGTCTCCGCCGTCCTCGGGCTTCTGTCTGATTATTCAGATATGCTTTACTGCTCTCCGATTTGTCACCAGAACACAAGGGCCTGGTGTTTATCTGGTTCATCTCTTGGAACCTGAGCTCTATCTTGGCTCTCCTCTGTGGTCTTCTCCACCATTATGGTTCTCGGAAGATTCAGGTCGCATCCATCACCGCACCTGAACACCTTCTTGCACACGGTGCAGGGGCCGCAGAGGTCTGCTTTGTGTCTTTCCCATCCTTGTTTTTTTTTCTTGGTTTAGGTTTTT
Organism: Oophaga sylvatica; assembly: GCA_033576555.1. NCBI lineage: Eukaryota > Metazoa > Chordata > Amphibia > Anura > Dendrobatidae > Oophaga > Oophaga sylvatica. Next base: position 389,375,757 of record JARQOD010000002.1, on the reverse strand, counting down.
TCCTCACACTGGCTTGGAATTTAGTTTTTGGCCCTAAGCTCCTTCAAGGCTAGAGTTTTGCTCTGTCGGTCTCTATTCCAGTGCAAAATTTGCTCCCAAGATGTGTTAGGACTCTCATTCGTAGCTCTTCACAGGGGTATCCCCCAACAGAAGGCAGTTGTAAGCCCTAACGTTATATCGGGCCTGGGTGCGCCTTAACAGATACCTTTCCAGCCGTCGCGGGATGTCTAGTTGGCAGTTCTGTCTTAAAAGGTCGCCCTTCTTGTCGGAGCTCCATTCTGGCGAGCCCATTTGGTTGTTTCTTTCTGCATTTCTACCAGGACACGATGGTCCCCAGACCGCCGTTGGGTCTTCCTATTTTGAAGATGGATTTATCTTTCCCTCTTTTGGGCCCGACACTCGTACTTCAAGTGGATAAGCTTTGCATGCACTGAGGGCTCTCAGGACGTATGTCCTGAAGTCGGCTCTCTCCTGTAGGCCATTTCAGAGCCTCAATAGCCAGGGAAATCCACTCCGCTATTCAAGAGTTGTCCACGTCAGTAGCGTGCCCATCCCTGTAGGATTTAGGGCATGTTTCGGCATTTTCTTTGTGGCTCGCCCTGCACGCACTAAAGGCTCTCAGGATGTATGTCCTGAGGTCGGATTTCTCCTTTATCCCACTTCAGGGCCTCATTAACCAGGGAAATTTGCTTGGTTATTCAGAAGTGGTACCACATCAAAAGCGTGCCCATCCCAGTAGGGAATAGGGCATATTGGGGCATATTCTACACAGTTGATGTCCGTCCACTGGGCTTTTCATTTTCAGATGCAGACAAAACAAGTCCACAGGCCTGCAAGGCCGTGTTTTAGTTTAGTCTGTACACATCCTCGAAGCACTAGACATACTCTGACTTTCGCGAGCATGGTTCTTAGCAGATGTACTCTGCAAAAAGACGGTAGTGCATCTTTACACAGTCAGTACATGAGGTTCTATCGCAGGGGTGGGCAATTTTGCCAGGGGGCCGCATGAGAAATTGGGATGGTTTTAGAGGGCCGGACTAATATAATTAACTCCGTTCTACCCAATACTGTGTGTATATATATATATATATATATATATATATATATATATATATATATATATATATACATACCTGCCCATTATCATCATCTTCTCCCCATCATCATCAATGCCTCCCCGTTATCAGCAGTGCCTGCCCATCATCATCTTCTCCCCATCATCAATGCCTGCCCATTATCAGCAGTGCCTGCCCATCATCATCTTCTCCCCATCATCAATGCCTGCCCATTATCATCATCTTCTCCCCATCATCATCAATGCCTCCCCATTATCAGCAATGCCTGCCCATCATCATCTTCTCCCCATCACCAATGCCTGCCCATTATCATCATCTTCTCCCCATCATCATCAATGCCTGCCCATCATCATCATCATCTTCTCCCCATCATCAATGCCTGCCCATTATCATCAATACCTGCCCATTATCATCATCTTCTCCCCATCATCATCAATGCCTGCCCATCATCATCATCATCATCATCTTCTCCCCATCATCAATGCCTGCCCATTATCATCAATACCTGCCCATTATCATCATCTTCTCCCCATCATCATCAATGCCTCCCCATTATCAGCAATGCCTGCCCATCATCATCTTCTCCCCATCATCAATGCCTGCCCATTATCATCAATACCTGCCCATTATCATCATCTTCTCCCCATCATCATGAATGCCTGCCCATCATCATCATCATCATCTTCTCCCCATCATCAATGCCTGCCCATTATCATCAATACCTGCCCATTATCATCATCTTCTCCCCATCATCATCAATGCCTCCCCATTATCAGCAATGCCTGCCCATCATCATCTTCTCCCCATCATCAATGCCTCCCCATTATCAGCAATGCCTGCCCATCATCATCTTCTCCCCATCATCAATGCCTGCCCATTATCATCAATGCCTGTCCATTATCATCATCTTCTCCCCATCATCATCAATGCCTCCCCATTATCAGCAATGCCTGCCCATCATCATCTTCTCCCCATCATCAATGCCTCCCCATTATCAGCAATGCCTGCCCATTATCATCATCTCCCCATCATCAATGCCTCCCCATTATCATCAATGCCTACCCATTATCATCATCTTCTCCCCATCATCATCAATGCCTCCCCATTATCAGCAATGCCTGCCCATCATCACACACAGACAGCACATAAGCACTCTCTCACATACATACACACACACACACACACACACAAAGCACTGCACTACATAGACACAGACACACACAGACACGTCTTACCTGTCCAGCGTCCCCGCTCTGACACAGCCGGCCGCTGAATGATGACGTCATTCAGCGGCCGGCTGTGAGAGGAAGCGCCGGTGGAGCCCGGAGCTGCAGCAGCGGAGGCACGGGAGAGGTAAGTATTGTGCCAGCTGATGCCGGGGCCCTGAGACTGCCGGAGCGCCTCCGCGGGCCGGTCACTGACAGCCGGCGGGCCGGATGCGGCCCGCGGGCCGCCCCTTGCCCGGGTCTGTTCTATCGGTTAGATTGTTTCCCACCCATGGACTGTTTTGGGACGTCCCATGGTCTGTGTCCCCCAATGAGGTGAAAGAGAAATAGGGATTTTTGTGTACTCACAGTAAAATCCTTTTTCTCTGAGACTCTCATTGGGGGACCCAGTTCCCACCCTTTTAGCTTAACCGCTTCTGATTGTCTCTCTCATTCGATGTGTTGCTCTCTAATATTATGTGAATGATCGTACTCTGATATGATGTTAATTATCTCCTACTGCTTTTGCACTGAACTGGTTCACTTGGAGCAGGATGGTGTATACTGCAGAGGAGGAGCGAACTCTTTGTTTAAACTTAGTGTCAGCCTCCCAGTGGCAGCAGCATAACACCCATGGTCTGTGTCCCCCATTGAGCGTCTCAGAGAAAAGGATTTAACGGTGAGTACACAAAAATCCCTTTTTTTTTGGGGGGGGGGGGAATTTTAGATGTTTAAACGTGAACTTGAATTTACCAGTTGATATGTGCAAGACGTACAACTGAATCTTTACTAATGTTGTTACAACATGACTCAAATTGTAAAGACTTTGTATATTGTGCAGTAAGTTGTCATTTTCTCTTATGTCAGCTGAAGTCAAGAGAGTAGGGGATACACTCCTTGGCATGGCCACTCAGTGTGTGCAGGTTAAAAATGTTGTGAAGACTTCTCCGCAGACGCTGTCCAATTTATGCCTGAAAATCAATGCTAAACTTGGAGGAATAAACAACGTTCTTGTCCCACATCAAAGGTAATCCAACTATATGCAGAGAATCCAAGATTCTGTCAAAGGGAACCCCTCATGAGGATGTATGTATAAGCGCTTTCATGTTTATTAAAGCCACACCTTGATTGTAGACATTAGTTTTGCAGTTAATGAGAAATTCAGCATTGAAAATCATATGGAAATGAGCTGCAAGTACTTTGGGATGGACATTGCACTTGCATCTCTCCTTTCTTCCCTGACTGCTCTGCGCCTGCCTCCTGTGCTTCACCGACAGGTCAGGCGAGGCAGATCAGGGAAATAAAACTGACGTGTCAGACACATGAGGCAGACTGGGAACTGCGAGAAAGAGAAATAGTTCTGGAAGTGCAAGGCCCCACCGATGCATTTGCAGCTCATGTGCATATGATTTCAACGCTGGATATATAGAATGCCAAAACTGATTTTAAAATTAAGGTATGGATTTAATCAGCTTAAAAACTTCTGTATATACATGCCATTGAGGTATAACAATCCTTATGACAGGATTCTCTTCAGAAAAGAACTCGTCACTAATTTTTTTTAAAATTCTTTTGGTAAGTGACTTTTGATTTAATGAGAAGAAAATTGTACTTTTTGTAATTTATATGCTTTTATTTTTTTTTTTCTAAAGCTGCATTTTGTATTTGCAGACCATCTGTGTTCCAGCAGCCAGTTATATTCCTGGGTGCTGATGTGACTCATCCTCCTGCTGGTGATGGCAAGAAACCCTCTATTGCTGCTGTAGTGGGCAGCATGGATGGACATCCTAGCCGTTATTGTGCCACTGTGCGTGTTCAGACTTCCCGGCAGGAGACCTCTCAAGAGCTTTTGTACAGTCAGGAAGTTATTCAAGATCTTAGCAACATGGTGCGTGAGCTTCTCATCCAGTTCTATAAGTCAACTCGATTCAAGCCCACACGTATTATCTATTACCGTGGCGGTGTGTCCGAAGGTCAAATGAAACAGGTGGGTCTAGAGCTTTTGAACCCATTTTCCCTCTGTTTAGAATCTGTTTTTCATATGCATGCTACAATGCTTTAGTCACCACCCAGTTTTAAGTATTTTGTATGAAGTGTAGGGTAAGCCTTCAATGCCTGCTGTTCCATGGTTTATGTTCTAAAATGGTCACAATGCCACGTACTGTACATACTGCTCACAAGCAATCAAATTTTATAGTAGTTGTGGTTATTCTCTAAATAACAGGTGCTGAAACATACCTATATGCTGACAGGCAGATACAACTGTAATAATCTACTTCTCAATGCTGGAGTGGCGGTGATCAGTCTTCTAAGCAAGCACATGGGTGTCCCCGTGAGCCACGTGTATAACACTTGTTGTTCTCTCTAACCAATCGCTAAACAGTGAGATCCAGCGATAACTTGTGAGATCTCACTGCTTAGTGAGGAGAGAGAGCAGGAAATATATGTGGCTCCCAGTGACACCTATGTGCTTGCTTAAGCTAGTTTCACACTAGCGTTTGACCGACCTGTGTCGGTCTGCGCACGGCTAACGCTAAGCTCCGCTCCCGACCGCGCCTCCTCCCGATAGCTCCGCCTATGGGCGCTTGACGTCGCATGCGACCTGCGCACCCTATCTTTAGCATTGGGTTCGCAGGTATGCGTTTGCCGGCATCCTCTTGACGGTGCGCCAACCTGCGCCCAATGCACCTTGTTGCATTTTGGTGCGCTCGGCGCACCGTCAAAAGGACGCAGGCGCCGGCAAACGCATACCTGCGCATGACCTGCATTCTGCCTGCGAACCCAATGCTGAAGATAGGGTGCGCAGGTTGCATGCAGCGTCATGCGCCCATAGGCGGCGCTATTGGGAGGAGGCGCAGCCGGGGGTGGAGCATAGCGGCGGCCGTGTGCAGACTGACACAGGTCGGTCAAACGCTAGTGTGAAACTAGCCTTATAAGACTGATAATGGCCACTCAAGCAGTGATAAGTATATTAGTTGTCCCTGCCTGTCATCTGTTAAGGGTATGCCACACTAAGCGAGATCGGTAACGAGATTGCTACTGCGTCACCATTTATGACGCAGTAGCGATCTCGTTAGCGACTTAGCTGTTAGATTCCAAACACATCTCATCAGCGATCTGTATAACGACCTCTGCGGTCGTTGGGAAAACCTAGTCCCACCTGCGATGCTGGTGAAGTCGTTCATAAAGGGTGTCACACTCAGCGATTCAGGCTCACCAGCGGGACACCATCGACCAAAAAACGGCTCAGAACGTTCATAAGCGATCAACAACATCTCAGCAGGGGCCACATCGCTGCTACATGTCACACACAGCTAAGTCACTAACGAGATCGCTACTGCGTCATAAATGGTGAGAGAGAGAGAGAATAGTAGATGGTGAAGCTGCAGACAGGGAAAACTCTTCAAGTAGTAGTATGGATTCTGGAGCCGTGTGCTTCTGGTCTTTCTACCTCTGGAGAGAGAGAATAGTAGATGGTGAAGCTGCAGACAGGGAAAACTCTTCAAGTAGTAGTATGGATTCTGGAGCCGTGTGCTTCTGGTCTTTCTACCTCTGCAGACATGTTAGAAGCATGAGTAGTGCAGAGGGATCAGTGAGAAGCCGTGTCATCCACAAGATGGCAGCATGCTTCCATTGAAAAAGAGATGCAAAAAGCAAAGGTTCTTAGGTAGGTACTATCTAAAATAAGTAAACACATCATATTTTTTAATAAAAACAAATTTTAGTCATTGGTCCTCTTTAACTTAATTGCTTTGTAAAATATTTGTTTCCCTGTCTGTGACTGAATAAAGTAAAATAAAACCTAACGAAACATGCATGCTGTCTTGTAGGTTGCGTGGCCAGAGCTTATGGCTATTCGGAAAGCCTGTATAAGTCTGGAAGAGGATTACAGACCTGAATTACATACATAGTTGTTCAAAAGCGTCATCATACAAGGCTTTTCTGTTCTGATAAAACTGAGAGGGTAAGTTTTCAGAACCATACAGTATAAAAGAGAAGCTCTGAAAGTAAATTCTATACTGGCTTCTTTTATTGCATGTGATAGGGCACATTTCAACACTCTATTCTTTTGTAAAGCGGATTATATCCATCTAAATTTTCACATACTAGAAACGCCATACTAGCAATGAAAGGAAGTGTTGTCATGGGGGCAATGAAATTTAGCAGGCATGTAACATTCACATTTTCAAAGTGAAAATAAATATGGGTACTGAACACTTAATATTTTAAAGGAAACCTGTCACTTCCAGAAATGCAAATGTATGGGTTATTTGTGGTTTAATAGCGTTGAAATCATACCTTGCTGGCTTACTTGAGAAACGGCTACAGGGAGAAAATTTAAGTTTTACTTTCCCTGCAGCTGCTGGATTACAGTTTTAACCCTTTCGCACCAGAGCCTGTTTTTGCCTTCGTGACCAGGCCAATTTTTTCAATTCTGCCCAGTGTCACTTTATGAGCTAACAATTCTGGAACGATTCAACGTATCGCATTGATTGTGATATTGTTTTTTTGTGACTTATTGTACTTCATGATAGTGGTAAAATTTGTTCAATGTGACTTGTGTTTATATCTGAAAAATTTTGAAAATTTAAATTTTTATGCCTTTAAACCAGAGTTATGTGACACAAAGTAGTTAATAACTGACAATTCCCACATGTCTACTTTACATCAGCACAATTTTTGAAACATAATTTTTTTTTTTTGTTAGGAAGTTAAGGGTTAAAAGTTGACCAGCGATTTGTAATTTTTCCAACAAATTTTACAAAACCATTTTTTTAGGGACCACATCACATATGAAGTCACATTGAGGGGTCTATACGACAGAAAATACCCAAGGGAAAAAGGAGAAAATGCACAATAAAATTTGTTGTACGATTTCTCCCGAGTACGTCGATACCCCATATGTGATGGAAAGCTACTGTTTGTGCACACGGCAGGGCTCGACAGGGAAGGAGCACCATTAGACTTTTGGAATACAAAATTTCGTTCAACTTCACAATTGTGTCCCACTTGTTGATTCTTCACCAAAAATTTACATTTGGTATCTTTGTTTGAAGCAAGATATGTGGGAAAAGGTTGAAAAGTTCCAGGGAGCCGAATACTTTCGCAAGGCACTGTACATTTCAACCACAGTGCAAAGCTCAGAAGGAAAGGCGCGCCATATTAGAGAGCAGATTTTGCTGAAATTGTTTGTGGGTGACATGTCACATTATCAGAGTCCCTGAGGTGCCAGAACAGCATAAGCCCCCAAAAGTGACTGCATTTTACAAAATACTTCCCTGAATGAATTCTTCTAGTGGTGCAGTGAGCACACTGACAAAACAGCTGTTCCTTAGAAAATTATACCATTCGGCAGTGAAGAAAAAATTTTTACCACTAAAATGTTGTTTTAACCCCAGATTTTACATTTGAAAATAGGAAAATGGGTAAGTGCCAGAACAACAGAATCCCCCCTCAAGTGACCCCATTTTGGAAATGACACCCCTCTGGGAATTCATCTATGGATATAGTGACCATTTTCACTACATGGATGATTTCCAGAAACACGTAGTGGAAGTTTTAGAGCAAAAATTGCAAAAATGTCATTGTAGTCCCCAATATATTGTGCCCAGCTTGTGTTTCTGGAGACATCCTCTCACCTCCCCCCGGAAACTAAGTCAGCTGTACTCAAATGTGTCTGTCACTAAATAAACCAAATGCTTGAATGTCAAAATGGGATAAATTAATAGTTTAAAAACTTGGTTCTGTGTGGAAGATTTTAAAGCAGTCATGGAGGCATAAGGCTGGCAGTAATGGGCATTGTGGGCAATAATAGCGGGTATCATGCCTCATTCCTCTCTTGGAACATACACGACATCTTATCTAGGGGTTCTATTTTTTTTCTGTTACTGGGAGGAAACTGTCGCTCAGTGAGTCTTCTGACATCTTCAGATTCTAAAGGATGGGTGGGGACAACATTTTTAAAACAAGATTTTCAATTACCTTTTCCTGATAATCAAGGAAACTATCTGCATTTCCGGCTTTTTTTTGTATAACCTAAAAGAATTATATGTGGCCACTTGAAACAAATAAATTACTAACTCTTTATACCAGGTGTATGATTTTCTTGATACCTGGTATGGCTGTAGAACCTGGTCGGCAAGGTCCACACTCCCCATATATTTGTTGTAGTCAATGACAGACACAGGTCTTTGCTTTGGAGTAGTGGATCCCTGTTGGTCTGCAATGGCCCTTGTGGCATCTGTGTGGATCGAGCTCAGGTTAAAAATATCTTCCTTATAATTAAGGGCAAGCAGCTCTCCATTGTGTAAATCCCCTGACTGCCCCTTTTGGAACTTTTCATAGACCAATGATTGTGGAAACCCGTGACGGTTTTTGCGAATGGTCCCACAAGCCCCTATGTAATGTTCAACCAGACTTTTAAATAGGGGTATGCTGGTGTAGTAGTTGTCAACATACAGATTGTAGCCTTCAGGGCTGTGGAGTCGGTAAGCCACAGTTGCGACTCCGACTCCTGGATTTTATCAGGTTCCGACTCCGACTCCTTCATAAATGGCCAATTCGTAACAATAAATTTACTGTTGTAAAATATTAACATCGTGCTTATTCAGTTTCTCACCATCATGTTATAAGTAATCAGACCACTTAGAGCAAAAACTATATTTATTAGAATACAATTAGAATATAGCAAATAACTTTTATAAACTTGTAAGTAAATATGCAATAAACACTGTTATGCAGTTAATAAGAAGAAATCTATAAATTTGTCCTCAGAAAAAGTATTGCCTCTGTCAGATCCTCCTTCATGGATGCCCTCAAATCTGATCTAATTATTTTGAGAGCAGAGAACAACCTCTCTACACTAACTTGGGTTGGTGGCAAAGCAGTAACCACTCGGGCAAGATCTCTGACAATGTCAGGATACAGAGGAATCGCTTGTTGCACTGTTATTTTTGATGAACGGTCAAATTTCTCAATTACTTTTAGTGCACATGAAAAATTCTGCTGAAATGTACTGGCTGTGTTCTTTGATGGGGATGACTCTTCTATGCGGGAACGCTTTGCACGGTCCTTGTGATCCAAATATTTTTCAAAATTAAATTCTTCATCAGTTGATGAGGGTGAAGATGTGGCAGGACGACCAAATTCTTCTTGTTCCTCCTGACTGTTCTGCAACCCTTTCATCCTTTCTGCTATTTCCAACAGAGCGTCTTTTCCTTTAGTTAGCTGTTGATCATCTAGAACAGGGATGTCAAAGTCAAACACACCGAGGGCCAAAAAAACAAATTTGCTACAAGCCGAGGGCCGGACTGACGCCGGCCCTGCTACCGGTGCATTGTGGGAAATGTAGTGTTGGTGCCAGGGCCGGCTCCAGGTTTTTATGGGCCCCGGGCGAAAGAGCCTCAGTGGGCCCCTTTAACACAGACCACGATTCATGATGCACAGATACAGCAGAGAAATATGGGTACAGTACAATGCCAAATACTTCTCTTCTTACATTACATGAGTGATATCTATTATAAATTGTACAATAGCTCAAAAAACCGCCAAATCCTCACAGCGCACAGTACAGACTGGACAGTACAGTCCTCCATACAATATTATGGGCACCACAGTCTCCCCCTCATCACCCATATAATACCCCATGCAGGATGTCACCCCTCATATAATGCTCCATACAGAATACTGGACCCAATATAATGCTCCATACAGGATACTGGTCCCCATATAATGCTCCATACAGGATACTGGTCCCCATATAATGCTCTGTTATGATTTGGTAGCTGAGGAGAGCAAGCAAAAAAGGAAATACACCAGAGCAGTTGGAAACTATGAGATTGCAGTACCCTGACTAACCACCACAACTAGAGGCAGCCGTGGAGCGTTCCTACGTTGGTCCTAGACGCCTCGTCACAGCCTGAGAAACTAAATACACCTAAAGATAGAAAGAGGAAAGCTATCTGCCCCGGAGCAGATCCCCAAAGAACATAGAAAGCCCCCAAACATGTAATGGCGGTTAGACAAGAAGAAATACTGACACAGACAGAAAATAGTATGAGCAAACGTTGGGGCCCAAACTTACTAAATAGAAAAGGATAGGAAGGGCACTTACTGCAATCCCAAAAAAACCCTGAAAAGCATCAACTCTACTAATTTCAAAAACACCTGAGATCACACGACCTCTACCACCTAAATTAGTTCTCTGGTGTAACCAAAAACAAAACAGCAGCCACTGAAAAAACTGGAAAAAGCAAATGTACAAACATCAGTGGCTGAACTGAACTGAGAGGGCAAAAGCCCCCAGAGGAGACCCTGAAGGCCCCACAGAAGTGCAGGACAAAATGCAAAAATCAAGCACAAAAACAAAAAGAAGAAAATGTCTTATCTGTTAGCAGGAGATTCAGAAACGACACAGCAGGCTACCAAGGAAACAGGAATCAAGGATTGAGACCAGAACAAATGATCACCGGCAACCCTGATGGGAAGGCGACTCCCTTATATAAGACCAGTCAGTAACACCTGATTCCCAATCCTCAATATCTTCACTGGACAGTCCAGTACCGTTTGTAACCACCAGAGGGAGCTTCTGCTCAGAACTCATTTCCAGCCTATTCACAACAGTACCCCCCCCTTGAGGAGGGGTCCCCGAACCCTCATTTGAGCAACCAGGTCGGTCAGGATGAGTTCTATGATACGCACGGATGAGTCTCCTAGCATGGATGTCCGAAGCAAACACCCAAGAATTGTCTTCCTGACCATAACCTATCCATTTAACCAAATACTGGAGTTTCCGTCTAGAAAAACGAGAATTCAATATTTTCTCAACCACATACTCCAGATTGCCCTCAACCAAAACAGGGTCAGGAGGCACAGTAGTAGAACCACTGGCTCAACAAACCTCTTCAACAAGGACTTGTGGAACACGTTATGGATCTTAAATGTCCCTGGAAGAAGCAAACGAAAAGAAACAGGATTAAGAATCTCCATGATCTTATAAGGTCCAATGAACCTAGGCTTAAATTTAGGAGATGCCACTCTCATAGGAATATTTCTTGAGGACAACCAGACCAAATCCCCCACTTTAAAACCGAGGACCATCAGTCCTATGCCGGTTAGCAAACCGCTGGGCCCTCTCCTGAGAGAGGGACAACCTCTCCACTACCTGGTCCCAAATCTGTTGCATACGCTCCACAACAGAGTCAACACCTGGACAGACAGAAGCCTCCGTCTGTCCTGAAGAAAATCGAGGGTGAAACCCAGAATTACAGAAAAATGGAGACATCAAAGTGGCAGAGCTAGCCCTATTATTAAGAGCAAACTCAGCCAAAGGCAAAAAAGAGACCCAGTCATCCTGATCAGCAGACACAAAGCATCTTAGATAAGTCTCCAATGTCTGGTTTGTTCTCTCAGTTTGACCATTGGTCTGAGGATGAAACGCCGAGGAGAAAGACAATTGAACACCAATTTTAGAACAAAAGGTCCTCCAAAATCTGGAAACAAACTGGACTCCTCTGTCAGACACAATGTTCTCAGGAATGCCGTGTAAACGAACCACGTGCTGAAGGAACAAAGGCACCAATTCAGAGGAGGAAGGCGACTTAGGTAATGGCACAAGATGTATCATCTTGGAAAACCTATCGCAAATCACCCAGATGACGGTCATTCTCTGAGAAACAGGGAGGTCAGAAATGAAATCCATAGAGATATGGGTCCATGGTCTCTTGGGCACAGGTAATGGCATCAACAAACCACTAGAACGAGAGCAAGGCTTGGAGCGAGAGCAAGTCCCGCAGGACTGCACAAACTCCCTGACATCACGAGACAAGGTAGGCCACCAAAAGGACCGACTAACCAAGTCTCTGGTACCAAAAATTCCGGGATGACCGGCCAACGCGGAACAATGAATCTCAGACATTACACTCTTTTTCCACTGGTCCGGGACAAACAATTTCCCAACAGGGCAGCGCTTGGGCTTATCCTCCTGACACCCCTCCAGAGCCAGTCTCAAATTGGGCGAGATGGCGGAAAGAACTACACCCTCTTTCAAAATAACAGAAGGATCAGATAACTCAGGAGAGTCCGCCAGGAAACTCCTCGAGAGGGCATCCGCCTTAACATTTTTAGTGCCAGGAAGAAAGGAAACCACAAAATTAAAACGTGTGAAAAACAAGGCCCACCTGGCCTGTCTAGGATTAAGTCGCTTGGCAGATTCCAGATAAACTAGATTCTTATGGTCCGTAAGGACCACCACCTGATGTTTGGCTCCCTCCAGCCAATGTCTCCACTCTTCAAAAGCCCACTTCATAGCTAATAACTCCCGATTACCCACGTCATAATTACGTTCAGTGGGAGAAAATTTTCGAGAGAAAAAGGCACAAGGGTTACTTTTAGAGGTCTCTGGATCTCTTTGGGACAAAACGGCACCTGCCCCAATTTCAGAGGCATCAACCTCCACCTGAAATGGTAGAGAAACATCAGGCTGCCGTAGAACAGGAGCAGAAGTGAATCTCTGCTTAAGTTCCTGAAATGCAGAGATTGCCTCAGGAGGCCAATTCACCACATCAGAACCCTTCTTGGTCAAATCAGTTAATGGTTTAACAATAACAGAGAAATTACCAATAAATTTACGATAAAAATTGGCAAAACCCAAGAATCTTTGAAGAGCCTTTAATGAAGTAGGTTGGACCCAATCACAGATAGCCTGAACTTTGACCGGGTCCATTTCAATAACAGATGGGGACAAAATGAATCCCAGAAATGAGATCCTCTGAACGCCAAAAAGACACTTTGATCCCTTTACATACAGAGCATTCTCTCTCAAAATCTGGAACACAGTCCGAACATGTTTTACATGAGAGTCCCAATCATTGGAAAAAATCAAGATATCATCCAAATAAACAATCAGAAATGTATCCACAAAATCCCTGAAAATGTCATTCATGAAGGACTGGAAGACAGAAGGAGCATTAGTGAGCCCAAAGGGCATCACAAGGTACTCAAAATGCCCTTCAGGGGTATTAAATGCCGTCTTCCATTCATCCCCGTGCTTAATGCGAATAAGGTTATATGCCCCCCTGAGGTCCAGCTTGGTAAACCAAGTAGCGTTTTTCACCCTGGAAAACAGATCAGAGATCAAGGGTAACGGATATTGATATTTCACAGTAATATTGTTCAAGAGACGATAATCAATACACGGCCTTAATGAACCATCCTTTTTGGCCACAAAGAAAAAACCGGCACCCAAGGGTGAAGAGGATGGTCTGATATGACCCTTCTCCAATGACTCCTTGTGTAAGGTTCTTTGTCTCTGTTGACATGTTCCTTGAAACTCAGTTTTCCGTCGGCCATTTTGCTTTCTGTCTTTCTGCAGCTCTTGCCCTCAGTTAATATGGAGTTTCCAGTTTTCATGTTCCCGCCCTGATTCTTCCCTCTTGCTTCTTAAGCCGCCTCAGCTGAACAATCAGTGCTCCTGAATCAAGCCTCATTCAGTCTGTGACCTGACTCCTGGAAGCCTTGGACTTGTACTCCAGCTATTCCCTACTGAGGAACCTTGGAACACTTTTGGACTCTGGAAACCTGCTGTTTGGTGAATCCATGTTTGCAGAGGAATTACGGTACAGAGAAGAGATCCTGAACCTGCTTTGGAGATTTATTGTAGTGCTTGAAGTTACTCTGGCCTGCTGTGTCTCCTGTCGCTGTTCCTGCAAACTGTGTGAACTTTTCAGCATGCTTGTATGAAGTAATACAAGTCATTTCATTTCAACCTATGTCTCCTGTGTTTTCCTTGCACCCAAGCACAAGACGCTATAGGAACTGTACACTATACATGACAAGATTCAGGAGCCAATGTTTAGTGTCTGCTGGGTCTGGGAAAGCCGTGTCTGCTGTGACTGTGGATATCAGATGTCCGTTTAATACCTTATGTGATGACAGTGGTTGTGACTTCTCACAACCATTCCAGGTGAGCGCATTCCCTTAAAATTTTACTCTGGAGTGTTACCACAGGTAAACACTATTGTTTTTTTTGTTTTGTTTTTTGTTTTTTCCTTTCCTCTTCTCCTTCCAGCACCTCTGCCTTAAAAGATCTGGAAGATGGAGGCCCGCATAAAGGAACTTTGCGGAATGACTGATACAATCCTTTCAGATGTACAAACTTTAAAAACCCGTTTTGCAAGCCTACAGGACCTCACTAATCATAATTTGCAAGTGTTTGGACAGACTACCCAGGAATTGCGAGCCAGGATTGAGGCTCTAGAGGAACGAGCCCAGGCTCCTGCCATAACCCCAAGTTCTGGGATCCCCAAATTACCTCCTTTTCGTTTTGGCGGTGAACGTGAGAAATTCAGGGGATTTATTAATCAATGCAATTTATTTTTCTCTGCACATGCTTCACAATTTCCCACTGAACGATCCAAAGTGCTTTCTATAATCATGTTGCTTACCAATAAGGCTTTGATGTGGGCAAACCCTCTGATTGAGACTGAGGATGATTGTTTGAATCACCTTGATGCTTTTATTTCAGCCATGGGGCAGGTGTTTGATGACCCCAATCGAGGTGCAACAGCTGAAGCAGCCATGTTAACTTTGCGTCAAGGTAAGCGTTCAGTAGCCGAATATGCCCTGGATTTCAGGAGATGGGCTCTTGATACCACTTGGGACACTTCCGCTAAAAAATCTATTTTTCGGAAAGGGTTGTCTCCACTGATTAAGGATGAACTTGCTCGTGCCGACCCTCCCACTGCGTTAGGTGACTTTATTAACTATTGTATCCGTATTGATGCTCGTCTGACTGAACGCAGACAAGAGAGATGGTTCAAAAATAATCGCACTAACCTTTTACTACCTCCCTCCTCAGCTAAGGAACCTTTGAGTAGGATCACAAGGGAACCAGAACCTGAACCCATGCAGGTGGACTCTTTACAAAGACGGGTTAGTGATGCACGCAAAGAACATCGTATAAAGGAAAATCTATGTTTTTACTGTGGTAAGTCAGGGCACTTCATTATAAACTGCCCCAGCCGTTCTCGTAAGACTACTGCAGCAGTCATTCACTGTGAGTGTTGCGAGAGGAGCTCTGTCATGTCCGAGCCTCAGGCTCCAGAGAGATCTGCTGCAAGAGATCTTGATTTCTCGGACTTAAACTCTGTTAGTTCTGGGGACGATGACGGTATAAACGCTGCAATTTTTCAAGTTTCCTCAGCGGTGTCCCAGCTGAGTTGTAAAAGAAACAATTCTCATTGCTTCCTTTCCATCAAACTCTGGGTTGACTCAGTCTGGGTGTCTAGCTCTGCTATGATCGACTCAGGAGCAAGTGGAAATTTTATGGATATCTCCTTTGCTCTGAAACAGGGGATACGTTCAGTGAAGAAGGCTACTACAGTACAGATGGAGACTGTGGATGGCTCTCTACTGACTTCTGGACCAGTGGATCAAGAAACAGAGCCTTTGAGGGTCCTTATGGGTAAAGATCATCAGGAGAAAATGTCTTTTTTGCTTATCTCTTCTCCCCACTTTCCCATCATTCTAGGGCTACCATGGCTGCAGGCGCAGAATCCTACGATTAACTGGGAGACCAAGGAATTACACTTTCCGGAGAAACAGATGAGTCAAGGAGTTTCAGCTTGCTCTGTTCCTAAAGGAACCATGTCAGTCCCTGAACTACCAGCTGTATACCAGGACTATGTGGATTTATGTGACAAGAAGAACGCTGACCAGCTTCCTCCTCACCATCCATATGATTGTCCAATTGAATTATTGCCCGGAGCCGAGATACCTTTTGGTAAGATCTACCCCCTAGCGGGGCCCGAGCTAAAAGCTTTGAAGGATTAAATAGACGAAAATTTAGCCAAGGGCTTCATACGCCCCTCCTCATCTCCCGCAGGTGCACCCATCTTCTTTGTGAAGAAGAAAGATGGATCTCTGAGACCCTGCATAGACTATAGGGAACTCAATAAGGTTACTATTAGAAACCGTTATCCATTGCCTTTAATCCCTGAGTTGTTGGAGAGAGTGCGGCATGCCAAAATTTTCTCTAAACTGGATCTCCGTGGGGCCTATATCTTGGTCCGTATTAGACCTGGGGATGAATGGAAGACTGCTTTCAGGTCACGCTATGGACACTTTGAATATCTAGTTATGCCTTTTGGTCTGAGTACCGCCCCAGCCACTTTCCAACACTTCGTGATTGATATCTTCAGGGATCTCCTAGATACATTTGTGGTGATTTATCTGGATGATATTCTAATTTTTTCTAACTCCACAGAGGAACATCATGGACATGTGAGAATGGTCTTAGAACGCCTAAGACAAAACCATCTCTACATCAAGCTTGAAAAATGTGAATTCCATAGGACCGAAATTCAATTTCTGGGTTATGCACTATCTACGCAAGGGATTAGTATGGATGGAAGCAAGACCCAAGCCATCAAGGATTGGCCAATTCCTAGAAATGTGAAGGAGGTGCAGCGTTTCATCGGGTTTGCCAACTTCTATAGACGTTTCATTAAGAATTTTTCTGAGGTAGTGTCACCTATCACCCAACTTACCCGGAAACAGTCTAGGTTCTCCTGGACCCCGCAAGCTCAGGAAGCATTTTCCTGTTTAAAGGATAAATTTACCACCG
This sequence comes from Oophaga sylvatica, assembly GCA_033576555.1. Taxonomy (NCBI): domain Eukaryota; kingdom Metazoa; phylum Chordata; class Amphibia; order Anura; family Dendrobatidae; genus Oophaga; species Oophaga sylvatica. The sequence continues at coordinate 389,358,853 of JARQOD010000002.1, read as the reverse complement.
CACCTATCTTAGTACATCCCAACCCCGAGCTTGCCTTCATAATAGAGGTGGATGCTTCAGACTGTGCCGTTGGAGCTATACTCTCTCAGAGAACAGGTGAGAAAAATGTCTTGCATCCCTGTGCCTTCTTTTCCCAGCAGTTGTCTTCGGCTGCGAGGAACTACGATGTGGGCAATAGAGAATTGTTGGCCATTATTGCCGCCTTCAAGGAATGGAGACACCTTCTTCAGGGAGCTGCACAGCAAATAGTCGTCCTGACAGACCATCGTAACCTTGAATTTATCAGGTCGGCTAAGTGCCTGACTCCTCGCCAGGCTTGCTGGAATCTTTTCCTAAACCAATTTAATTTTGTCATTTCTTATAGACCAGGATCGCGCAATGGAAAGGCTGATGCACTCTCTAGGATTCATTCAGCAGAGACACGTCCACTTACTCCTCCTAAGACTATTCTTCCTGACTCTAGATTCCTGGGAGTGATTCATAATCAAGACCTACTTAAGGACATCAAGGAAGCATACCATGCGGATTCTTTGTTGGCTCAACCCCCAAGGGACGTAAGTCTTGTCTTTAAGAATGGTGTGTGGATTCAGGGACAACGTCTGTATATACCTGAAACAGTCAGATTGAGAGTATTGCAACTCATCCACGATTCCAAGATAGCCGGGCATAGGGGAATTCTAAAGACACAAGAATTTCTTTCTTGTTTCTTTTGGTGGCCCACTTACAGGAAAGATGTCTTAAACTATGTCACTTCATGTGAAGTCTGTGCAAGATGCAAAACACCTCGCTCCTCACCAACTGGTCTGTTGCAACCTCTTCCCACCCCGTCCCGCCCGTGGGGATCCATTTCTATGGACTTCATTGTGGAGTTACCAACCTCTCAAGGGAAGAACACCATTCTAGTGGTGGTTGACCGTCTAACAAAGGCAGCTCATTTTATCCTTGTGTCGGCTTACCCACTGCAAAACAGACATCAGACTTGATGATTAAGAATGTGTTTCGCTTACATGGAGTACCGGATGAGGTCATTTCGGATCGAGGGTGCAATTCACTTCAAGGTTTTGGCAAAATTTCTGTGCAGCATTGGACATTAAAGTAAACCTTTCTTCTGCTTTTCATCCCCAGACTAATGGACAGACAGAACGAACCAATCAGACCCTGGAGCAGTATCTCCGCTGTTTTATCTGCCACCTACAGGATGATTGGGTGGATCTACTTCCACTGGCTGAGTTCTCTTATAACAACTCTCAGAGCGCCTCCACTAAGCAGTCTCCTTTTTACTTCAATCTAGGTTATCATCCTAACATTCTTCCTCGATTTCCCATAGATACGCCCTTGCCGGCAGTGGCTGAAAGAATCACTTCTTTACAAAAGAATATGGATCTTCTAAAGGAAAATCTAGAATTGGCTCAGGAAAGGTACAAGAAAGCAGCAGATAAATTTCGTAAACCTGCACCAGCTTTCAAGGTAGGAGATTTGGTCTGGCTGTCAACCAGAAATCTTAAATTAAAGATTCCATCGTCTAAATTGGGACATAAGTACATTGGACCTTATAAGATCAGTAAGATTATAAGTGCTGTTGCTTGTCGTCTTCAACTGCCCAGAACTATGAGAATCCACCCTGTCTTTCATGTATCCCTACTAAAGGCTGCAACACCCAATACGTTTCCTGGACGTTCTTCTCCTTGCCCTGACCCAGTGCTGGTCGATGGTCAGGAAGAATTTATGGTGGAAAGGATTCTAGATTCCAGGTTGTACAGAAATCAGTTGCAATATTTGATTAAATGGGAGGGCTACCCAGTGGAGGACAACTCATGGGAACCAGTCAATAATGTAAATGCTCCTCGCCTGCTCCGCCAGTTTCATCAGAGGTACCCTGACAAGCCTGGTCTGAGGTCATCCGGAGGTTGTCCCTAAGGGGGAGTAATGTAAGGTTCTTTGTCTCTGTTGACATGTTCCTTGAAACTCAGTTTTCCGTCGGCCATTTTGCTTTCTGTCTTTCTGCAGCTCTTGCCCTCAGTTAATATGGAGTTTCCAGTTTTCATGTTCCCGCCCTGATTCTTCCCTCTTGCTTCTTAAGCAGCCTCAGCTGAACAATCAGTGCTCCTGAATCAAGCCTCAGTCAGTCTGTGACCTGACTCCTGGAAGCCTTGGACTTGTACTCCAGCTATTCCCTACTGAGGAACCTTGGAACACTTTTGGACTCTGGAAACCTGCTGTTTGGTGAATCCATGTTTGCAGAGGAATTACGGTACAGAGAAGAGATCCTGAACCTGCTTTGGAGATTTATTGTAGTGCTTGAAGTTACTCTGGCCTGCTGTGTCTCCTGTCGCTGTTCCTGCAAACTGTGTGAACTTTTCAGCATGCTTGTATGAAGTAATACAAGTCATTTCATTTCAACCTATGTCTCCTGTGTTTTCCTCGCACCCAAGCACAAGACGCTATAGGAACTGTACACTATACATGACACCTTGATATAAGACCGCATAGCGTCATGTTCAGGTACAGACAAGTTAAAAAGGCGACCTTTAGGGAATTTACTACCAGGCACTAATTCAATAGCGCAGTCATAGCTCCTATGGGGAGGTAAGGATGCAGATTTACTTTCGCTAAACACATCAGAAAAATCAATCAAAAAGTCAGGAACGTCCTGAGCCTGGGGGAGGCAGAAAAAACAGGAGTGTTAGTATTAACACTTTGGCAGCCCCAACTGGTAACAGACACAGATTTCCAATCCAAAACAGGATTATGAGACTGTAACCAAGGGAAACCCAGTACGATAATGTCATGCAGATTATACAGAACCAAAAATTTGCAACTCTCCTGATGATCAGGTTCTACCCTCATTATCACCTGAGTAGAGAACTGAGGTTTATTCTCAGCCAAAGGGGTAGAATCGATCCCCAGTAGGGGAATAGACTTCCGTAGGGGTATCAAGGAAAACCCACAACGTTTAGCAAAATCAAAATCCATCAGGTTAATAGCTGCTCCAGAATCAACAAAAGCCTGAGCAGAAAATGAGGACTGAGAGCATATCAGAGTGACAGTTAATAAAAACTTAGTCTGAACACTACCCAAGACAACTGAGCGTGCAAAACGTCTTCCCCGCTTAGGGCAGACTGAAATAGCATGAGAGGCATCACAACAGTAGAAACATAACCCATTGCGCTTTCGAAATTCATGACGCTGTGCCCCAGAAACCACTCTCACACTGCATGGATTCAGAAGCAGGTTCACACGGCAACATTATTCCACGCATACCTTTCCGCTCACGCAAACGTCTGTCAATTTGAATCGCTAATGACCTAGAATCATTGAGACCAGAGGCAACAGGGAATCCCACCATAACATCCTTTACATTATCTGACAGTCCCTTCCGAAAAAGAGCTGCCAAAGCGTCGTCATTCCACTTGGTCAGGACTGCCCACCTACGGAATCTCTGACAGTATAACTCAGCGTCCTCAAGCCCCTGACTTAATGCCAACAAAGTTTTTTCAGCTTGATCAGTGACATTAGGCTCATCGTACAATAACCCCAAAGCCTGAAAAAAACGCATCAACATCACTCAAAACAGGATCCCCAGGTGTCAGGGAAAAAGCCCAATCCTGAGGATCGCCGCGCAGGAGAGAGATGACAATTTGAACCTGCTGCGCTGCGTTCCCTGAGGACTTAGATTTTAAGGCAAAAAACAATTTACAGTTATTTTTGAAATTCAGAAACTTAGCTCGATCCCCTAAAAACAAATCTGGCATGGGAATCCTAGGTTCCACAACAGGCAACCCAGCAAGATAGGTAGCAATACTCCGAACTTCAGTGGCAAGCTGATCCACACGGCCAGACAACTGTGCAAACTCCATTGAGAGAGGAAAAAAATCCTCAGCACCCAGAGATACAGAGGGAAAAAAAAAATGCAATAAACAGAAAAAAAAAAAAAAATCTCTGACAACTCTGACAACTTTTTTTCTTTCCACAATATTTTTCCCTTCTGTGAGTACCATATAATTTTCAGTTTGGCCGGTGATACTATTATGATTTGGTAGCTGAGGAGAGCAGGCAAAAAAGGAAATACACCAGAGCAGTTGGAAACTATGAGATTGCAGTACCCTGACTAACCACCACAACTAGAGGCAGCCGTGGAGCGTTCCTACGTTGGTCCTAGACGCCTCGTCACAGCCTGAGAAACTAAATACACCTAAAGATAGAAAGAAGAAAGCTATCTGCCCCGGAGCAGATCCCCAAAGAACATAGAAAGCCCCCAAACATGTAATGGCGGTTAGACAAGAAGAAATACTGACACAGACAGAAAATAGTATGAGCAAACGTTGGGGCCCAAACTTACTAAATAGAAAAGGATAGGAAGGGCACTTACTGCAATCCCAAAAAACCCTGAAAAGCATCAACTCTACTAATTTCAAAAACACCTGAGATCACACGACCTCTACCACCTAAATTAATTCTCTGGTGTAACCAAAAGCAAAACAGCAGCCACTGAAAAAACTGGAAAAAGCAAATGTACAAACATCAGTGGCTGAACTGAACTGAGAGGGCAAAAGCCCCCAGAGGGGACCCTGAAGGCCCCACAGAAGTGCAGGACAAAATGCAAAAATCAAGCACAAAAACAAAAAGAAGAAAATGTCTTATCTGTTAGCAGGAGATTCAGAAACGACACAGCAGGCTACCAAGGAAACAGGAATCAAGGATTGAGACCAGAACAAATGATCACCGGCAACCCTGATGGGAAGGCGACTCCCTTATATAAGACCAGTCAGTAACACCTGATTCCCAATCCTCAATATCTTCACTGGACAGTCCAGTACTGTTTGTAACCACCAGAGGGAGCTTCTGCTCAGAACTCATTTCCAGACTATTCACAACAATGCTCCATACAAAATATGGAGCTCTCCTCTGCGCTGTACTGCGTTCTGCACTGTTACAGCTCAGGAAAGGGCGCTGTGGAAAGACTCCCCATTATCATCATCATTGCCTCCCCATCATCATCATGGCCTCCCCATTATCATCAATGCCTGCCCATCATCATCATCTCCTCCCCATCATCATCAATGTCTGCCCATCATCATCTTCTCCCAATCATCAATGCCTGCCCATTATCATCAATGCCTGCCCATTATCATCATCTTCTCCCCATCATCATCAATGCCTCCCCATTATCAGCAATGCCTGCCCATCATCATCTCCTCCCCATCATCATCAATGCCTGCCCATCATCATCTTCTCCCCATCATCACCAATGCCTCCCCATTATCAGCAATGCCTGCCCATTATCATCTTCTCCCCATCATCATCATCATCAATGCCTCCCCATTATCAGCAATGCCTGCCCATTATCATCTTCTCCCATCATCATCATCAATGCCTCCCCATTATCAGCAATGCCTGCCCATCATCACACACAGACAGCACACAAGCACTCTCTCACATACTTACACACACACACACACACACACAAAGCACCGCACTACATACACACAGAGACATACACACACACGTGCCACAGCCGGCCGCTGAATGATGACGTCATTCAGCGGCCTGCTGTGAGAGGAAGCGCCGGCGCCCCCTGGAGCCCGGAGCTGCGGCAGCGGAGGCACGGGAGAGGTAAGTATTGTGCCAGCTGATGCCGGGGCCCTGAGCAAGCGGGGGGGGGGGGCAGTGGCAGCGCTGACACCGCTCTCCTCCGCTAACGGGCGGGGGGTGCCAGACTGCGAGTGGGCCCCCCCGCCTGCTCAGGGCCCCGGCACTTGCCCGGGTGTGCCGGGTGCTGACGCCGGCCCTGGTTGGTGCGTGCAAAACACCAGCAGGCGGCTGTGGCCTGCGGGCCGGATCTAATAGTAATTAAATATCATCCAGGGGGCCATAGATAATCAATTCGCGGGCCGGATCTGGCCCGCGGGCCTTGACTTTGACATATGGGATCTAGAAGAATCCGATGCATTGGGTCTACATAAACAGCTGCCAAAAGAATGTTATTTTGTAATAGTAGCTCCTCTCTCCGTTTCATTGATGTAGCAATGCCACTTGCAATTAACCCTCCTCTTTGGTACAGGCGAAACATCAGGTTCCACTCCTTTAAGAAAATACCTGGAGTTAAGTCCTCTGCTTGTAATTTTTTAGTCACTGTAAATGGGTGCTTTAGCAATTTTTCCAGCTCAGTCACCTGATTCCACTGACTTTCATTTAGCGTCAGTTGAGGGTTAGCCATGTCTACAAGAAAGGTTTTCAGTTCAACCAAGCGCTGAATCATTAAGTAAGTACTGCCCCATCGTGTGGCTTGATCAATAATTGCCCCTTTTCCAGCACGTCTCTTCAAAATTGAGTCAACTTTAGGGGTTCTGGCAACAGTAGCCAATTTTCTCACCTTGCCAATCAGTGCAGCAGCATGTCCTTCTTGCAGACTGTCTCTTATAGCCAGCTGTAGCGTATGCACAACACAGCGCATGTAATGAATGAAAGAACGTATTGACACAGCTTCAACAAGATCTAAACTATCATGTTGCTGTTCATCTGAAGCAACTTCAGTTTGCTCCTCAGTTACAATACTGTGTTCCTCTATTTCAAACATTTCTGTGTCTGTGGACCCAGAATGTTCTTCTATCTGCTGGTCACCATTATTACTCTCATTCATTAGCTTGATAGTACTTATATTTGAAGCATTGTCAGTTACGACAGAAAGAACTTGCTCTTTTTTAAGTTCATAGTCTTGCAGAACCTTTTCCACCAAGACCTGGAGAAACTCACTGGTGTGATGAGCTTTGGTGTCTTTTACTGCCAATGTCTTGGTAACTATTTCATTTTTGTCACAAACAAATCGGACATTGATGGCAAAATAGTTCACTCTGTGACGTGTGTGGCATCCATTTTAAGAAACAAAGCGTCCCTTGAGAGTTTTTTTTAAGTTCTTCCTTTTGTTTAAAAGCTTCTTCGATTACTAATTTTCTAATACTCTCTCTCTCCAGAGAAACACCAAGCTTGCTGGCCATTTCCCCATTCAGACACATAAAAGCTGGTCGTGAAAATAATGAAATAGGCACACTATCCTTTGCAACAAGCTCAGTGATGTTTTTTAAATGTATCTACTGTCATTGTCACAGTAACTTTGTCACTGACAAAATATCTTGCAACTGATGGCTGCAAAGTTCTCTGCTCCTTTGTTTGGCTGGAAGAGCTGGGCACCGGTTCATTGGTTTGGATGCAGTCTTTCTCATCCACTGCTTTCAGTACTTCTGGATGAAAGCGCTGTAAATGTCTCTTTAGATTAGAAGCTCTGGTAGGAGCATTTTTATCTTTGCCTGAATATGCACTGATCTTGGCTTCACAGCATTTGTTTTCGTCTGGATCATTTGTCATACACTGACAGACATAATGTTTTCTATCTTGAGTGATGGTGAAATGTTCAAATACAGCTGATTTAATGTGACGCTTCTTTGACATTCTCAGGTTTTTAATTCTGCATTCACAATCCAAATGACAATTGTTTTTCCTAAAAACAATTGTACAAAATTATTGCCAGGTCATACAACTGATATAGTGGTCAGTAATACTGTTATTCCTCATGTACTCACAGTTAACTGATGCAAAGTTTGTTGAAAGGATAATACTTCTTACAGTCTTCCTCTTCTGAGTAGCAGCTGTGAGATGCTTGGAAGACGCACACCTAGTAAACATCTAGTCTAGAGGAGGAGCTTTACTACTAAGAATTTGCAACACATTTTCACTTTCAGTTTCATACATTGTAAGTAGGGGGGTTGGGGCAGCATGAGGTTAACCAAGTATAAGATTAGATAAGGGCAGTGGAGAACAGTGACACACAAGAAGTAAAGGTACTGCCACACTACACAATCCCGCTAGCGATCTCTTTAGCGTTGCATACTAATGAGATCGCTAGCGGGATTGTTTCTATATCGCTAGTAGCTACCTATTTTAGCGATATCGTTAAGGACGCTATCGCGGTTAGCGATCTCCTTAACGACTTTAGCGGTACAAAAGTACCGCTAAATCGCTAAAAAAGGTGCCACACTTAGCGATATAGAAAATGAACTCGGCACTCAACTTTAGTATAGTGAGAATAAAGATTTTTATTCACAGTAGTAACACGAAACGTTTCGGTCCTATATCATGGACCTTCATCAGTCACAGATACTACTGGGAAGGGGGTTGATCCACATAGGGAAGAAAGAAAGGGCTGGATATAGCCTGTGTTGGTGGGGTGAGATGAGGAAGAGGACAATGCCTCTATTGCACTAGTAACCTGTTGTGAAGGAGTCCGGTAGTGAGGATAGGTCTCTGCATTGGACGCGGTGTCCACCGCTAGTCTGAGTGCACTTAGCGATATATACTTACCCAGCGGGGCGCCAGCGACGAAAATAGGGTCTGGAACGATTCCAGCGACGAGCGAGATCACAGCAGGAGGCTCGTCGCTGGCAGCTGCCGCACACAACAACATACCCTTAAGAAATGTCTCTCTCTAGCAGAACTGCTTATCACTGTTGTTCATAGTTTGATAGAACATATATATTTGAGTAATAGTTATAAAATTCATGTGAAAGTTCAATTATGAAATATTAATACATTTTTTTTAAAGCTGGAGTCAGTACATTTCTACCGACTCCGACTCCAACCAAAACTAACTCCGACTCCACGACTCCGACTCCACAGCCCTGGTAGCCTTTATGTAAATTGGAGTTATCAGCTCCCAAATGAGTTTTCCAGACGTCCCCAGATAAGTAGGGCATCCTGGTGGGATTAGTTGGCTATCTTTCCCCTCATACATGCGAATAGCTGATGTGTATCCGGTTGAACTCTCGCACATTTTATAGAGCTTTATTCCGAACCTTGCCCTCTTAGAAAAAATAAATTGCTTGAACTGCAGTCTTCCTTTGAATTTTACAAGGGACTCATCAATGGAAATGTTTTCTGTTGGGGTGTAGAGCTTTAAGAACTTTTCTGTCAAGTTTTTGTCATGTCCTGTCGCATTTCTGGGCAGGCTTTGACTATTGTTGTTAAAATGCCAAAATCTCATGAGCATCATAGGAAGAACTGCTGAAAACATAGGGTTGGCTTGAACTCGTTTTTTTTAACAAGCCCCATAGTGAATTTAAGTCCTAAACATTTTTTAATTTCCAGGACATTAGTTGGTGTCCATAAATTTGACCTAGCATAATAGGATCGTGGATTCTGGCTGATGAATTGGGACGCATATAAATTTGTTTGTAGGACAATATTATCTAGCAAGCTATCTGTCATAACCAAATTAAAAAAATTAATTGGTCCAAAATTTTCCACCTCCACATTTATACCAGTAATGGCATTCAAAATGGGGATGAATGGAGTAGCCGAATCCGAAGCCTCCCATCTGGGATATGCTACATCAAGAGGCAAAGCCCCTTCGACATTTGTGTGCGCCAATTCACGAGCACTAGGGACAGCACTAGTACTGGGCATTGTTCCCGGAATTGGAGACATTTCTCCAGAAGCGCCATTTGCCCTTCTTGGTGTACTGGACCTTGTGTGTGAGGATGGACCAGAATCACTGAGCTATCACCGTCGCTGCTACTAAAGCCCTCAAAATCCACATCGCCATCTGACTCTGCACTGTCTTTGCTGTCGGAACATAAGTGCATAAGCCTTCTCTGCACTATAATACTGACAGGCCATTTTATTATTTTTTTTTCAGGAAATGGAAAACTCAACAGTATTTGTTATATATTATTACAAACTAGTTTCCTATCATTCTGTGTAATTACATATACTATATAATTAACAAACTTACTGACATGATTTGACTGATTGACGTGACCAAATTATTGGTGAAACAATTGAGAAGCCCAACCCTAAATTTAGCCTAACCCTAAGTTGCCTTATCTGTTTTTTTTACTTTATAACAAGATCGTTGACTGGCACAGCTATTGCCAGCAGCACTTGTCACACTGTTTCTCCTCTAATCTCTCGCGACACGAGATCAGAGGAGTAACAGCATTTTTATGAGGCAGATCGCCTGGGAAAGTTTGTTGCTACAACAAACTTTCCCAGTGATTTGTCTCATTGGCTGGTGTGATGATGACATCATCAGGACCTGATCCAATCAGGTCTCAATGAGGTTGGGGGTCACCGACAGCGTTGTGCGCCGTAAACCCCGCGTTATAAGGTGCATGGGGGTCCCGATCAGCACAAAACCGCCGACTGTAGACTAACATCGGCGCTGCACAATGCCCTGCTAGCGCTGACGTTTATCTACCGTTGGCAGTCACCAAGCTGTTAAAGGGATGCAGAGAGCTATTACAGTCACTACTCCCTAGCACATCGATTGACAACCTGCTCTTCAGTACCTGCACTGTATGTGTGCAGAGCAGGATGTCAGTCATTGTGCTGAGTGATTACATTGCTCTATATTGAGCTCTGACTGTAACTGCTTCCTGCACTGCCCCGATGACTAGGCGAGCGGCTACAGGAAGGATATAACTTTACTAGCTATTGAACTAGTTCTACTCCCTGATGGCGAGCATTTTTATTGGTACATTTTT
>JARQOD010000002.1:389250154-389348218 GCA_033576555.1 Oophaga sylvatica | reverse complement strand
CGTGGACTGCTTACTTTCACCACACCAGACTTCTTCACCATTATCTGCATGGCTCGGCCATTTCTCCCGATCAGCTTTCTCACCAGAACATGAGGCACCCGGATGACCTCTTCCTGTAGACTGTGAGCTTTTCTCATAAGCTTTAGTTGTCTAACGGTTTGTTCTGCCTTCAACCGGAGAAACCGCTTTGTGCGAATACATCGCCAGTGCATGTCACTTAGGATTGCCACCCTCTTCACTGTAACTTCAGTCGTGGACAAGACCACCAGCTGTTTAGCTCCTGAGGTAGAGTACACCTTACAGGCTCCCACGGCCTTCCTAAACGCTTCATGTACAGACTCACGGGTGCATTCTTCTCTCAAGTCCTCGGGTACATCTACGAGGCACTTGTACCGACACGTTTCGGTCTCACCAGTGGGTTCCAGACGATCAATCAGCTCAGGGTTCAGGGACAACTGACTTTCAGCTTCTTCCCCCTTTACTCTTCTTCTGAGCTGACTCACAGCTACAATTTCGTGAATTTCCGTCCGGACCACTTCCATTTCACAATTATCTTTCGTTACCACACTCTTAGCTCTCCTCAGGTCTATCTTCTGGCCAAAGGGAGCGAGTGCAACGTGTTTGCCCTTTTCTTTCTCCAAGGAGGCCTTGTTCACCGAGTGACACTGTATCAGGCGACTTTTAAGCGCGAGAACTTCTTCCTCTAGTTCCGCCATTCGCCTCTCAGCTGCCCGTCTCTGAAGCTTCTCTTGCGTCCAGTGGGCTTGTAACCACTCCTTGAGCTCCTTGATCTCGGCTCCGACATCCACCGAATCATCCGAACTCACAGCACTCGAGGAAGTATCTGCGTTACACCTCTCATTTCCAGTGGCCAACTCCTGGCCCTGGTCTGTAGCTTCTCTGAGGGACTCCTCCATCTTTTCCCGCTCAGCTTCCATCTGTCTGAGCTTTTCCTTAAGGCGCATCTCCGCCTTCTGGAGAGTATCACAGGACATCTGTAGCTCCTTCACCTGAGCTTCCAGACCTAGGGTCTTTCTGCGCAGATCACCATTTTCATCACGGGTGTCCTGCAGAGTGGTCTCAACCACCTGGCGCATTTGCTCTGCATCCATCTTATCCTCTTCTAGTTTTTCTTTGACCCTGAGGAGATCCACATACTCTTTCTTCATCTGTTGCAGTTCCCTACTGCGTTCATCACACTCCTTCTTGGAGTCACACAGCTCCTGGTTGAGCTGTTCGCGCAGTCGTTCTAGGATTTGTTTACTTCCAGAAACTCCATCCTGCAGCGCCTCCTTCTCACGCTTCAACTGCAAAACCTCTTCCTTGATTTTGCGGCGGTCCTCTTTAATGGCAAAGAACATATTCTGCCACAGGATAACTTCCTCGTTGCCTCCTTCTAGACCTCGCTGGTCTGAGGACACGTCCTCCAGGTTTTCACATAATTGCAGCATGTCACTCTGATACTGCAGCCGAATAGTTTCCAGCTCTTGGCCCTGACTGGCCTTCTCCTCTTCTACCTCTAAAGGAGAATCCACACTTGAAGCATAGGCAGACAGTACTACATTCTCTTCATTTCCATTTTCAGCGAGTACTACCGGAACAACCTTTTTGTGGCCCTTGCGCCGTCTACGACGAGAGGAGGACTCTCTTCCCTCGTCTAGCCTCTCCTGACTGAACTCACTTTTTACTTTCATAGTGTCCCAGTCAGCTACAGGGTCTGTGTCACTCCCCATGGTGTTGTGGACTAACAGGTCACCTCCCACTTTGACGTCACCCCCTTCTACTGGAGCTACCCCGTTATCAACGGTCACATTGTCATTTTTAGGAGGTCCCAGCCCACCACCAGTAACAATTTTCATTTTTCCACACTCTACACTCTTGTGAAAATCCGCCCCTTTTTTAGACTCCGCCCCCTTTTTAACAACCACACCGGCAGGGTAATTTTTACACAAAAAATCAGCAGCAGTCTTAGGACTCAGTTCACAACATCTCTTACCACCTCCCCGGGCACTCTGTGACAACACTGGCACCCCCGGAGAGTCCATAGAATGGTCCACTGCCGCCATTCCATACGGTGCCCATGGTTCCCGCACCATGTCCAGTTGCATGTCCAGTAGACATTTCTCAAATATGCGGTCCGACTTGTCAGACCCATTCGCTGCTCCGTTCACAGCCATCGCGGAGCACTGTTCACACCAGAACTTCACCGCTTTCCCTTGAAAAAAATCTTCGTGGCCCCGCCGAGCCACAGCAAACTGGATTTGAGTGCGACGACAATCTTCACAACCCCGCCGAGTTGCAGCAAGATGCCTTCGTGACCCCACTGAGTCACAGCAAGATGCCTTCGTGACCCCACTGAGTCACAGCAAGATGCTTGTATCCACACTCGTCTTCCATGCTGTCAGACTTCTCTGTCTCAACAACGGCAGTCTTCACTCAAGACATACACACTCTACAGTCTTTTCCACAGAAAAATTCAGCTCTGCTGTGCAGACACACTTTTTTTTTTTTTTTTTCTTTGCAAAGTCTATTAGGGCTCCTGTCTCTTTAAGACTGCTCCAAACAGACGTTTCTGCTGACACACACCTTTTTTTTTTTTTTCTGTTGCTATTTCAATAGACTTCACCTTTAATGCTGTCTCTCGCCACTGTGCTGCATGCACACTCCAGCACTAACTGTACCAGGCCCTGCGCTGCCCCAGCATTCTCCGCCAATTGTAAGCTTTCCGGGGGGTTTAGCTCTAGGATCGCTGTCTGGGTAGACAGAATGGCACGGAAACAGTTCATTCAGACAGCAGTTTGGTGAAAACTGGCCGCAACCAGTTTTATTAAAGTCCACAGCACACAGATAAAAACAAATCATAAACAGAAAACCTGGGCTTGTCTAGCCACTAAATTACACTTAGATAGATGGCCCTCTCTATCCGGGACCCAGACTCTACCAGTCTGTGCCCAAAACAACACATATCACATATGTTACCAGTATGGAGTTTCACAGACACTCCTCTTTATGTCCGAAGGCAACTCCAATGTCCAGACTTGAGAGAGGTCACCTCCTATTCAGTCACTATTCGCACGGATTCTCACTGCGACTACTCCTGTGTCCGGGGTCCTTCCTGCACCCAGACTGAGATAGCTCACACTCTTAGAGACTGCTTCCTTGTGCCAGGACACCTCCCTGTGTCTGGGCTAAAGACAGCTCCCACACTCTGGGAGACACCTTCTGTGTCTGGACCCCTTGTCCAGACTGAATGAGCTCTCTGACTGTGTCCGCAGACACCTATTTCTGGCTTCCTAATTAACAGCTGATTGGCTTCAGGTTTGAGCTGCAAACGTGTACTTGAATGGATGGTGTAATGACCTTTCTCCACCACTAGTTTTACAAAGGCACACATTTCCCTCATACAAGTCAGCAAAGTACCTGTGAAATGTACACCCCATTCAATACATACGCTCTCACTGTCTCACAATATATATATATATATATATATATATATATATATATATATGAGGTGTAAAATTGCTGAAAAAAAATGCGTGGGCTCCCGCCCTATTTTCGCAACCAGACAGACAAAGCCAGTGAGTGGGGGCAGATAATAATAGCCCAGAGAGGGACCATTATTTTTGGCCCCCCCCCGGCTACTAAAATCTGCCCCCAGACACCCCAGAAAAGACAAATCTATAATTAGATTCGCCCTTTCTGGCACTTTGCCCGTCTATTCCCATTGCCCTGTAGCGGTGGCGAATGGGTTAATAAGGGGTTAAAATGACCTTGCAATTGAAAGGTCACTTTAAGCCAGGTTAATAATTGAGAGCTGTCAATCAGACAACTATCAATTATTAATCCTATTGTATGAAAGAAAAATCAAACACACACACTTTAATAAAAAAGAAGTTTAATGAAATAATCACAGTTTTTGACCATATTTTATTTACCTGCTAAAACCATTTCCTGTAATAAAAATAAAATAATAAAGCAAAATTATTCTTACCAATCCGATGTACAGTCAGGTCCCACGGTGTAATCCATCAGAAAGGGTTAATGTTTACTGCAGGGACCGCAGCTAATGCTGCAGCCTCACAGTAAACCCCCAAATGAATGAGTTCCTCTCCTGGCTGACAGGAGAGGAAGTGGAAAGCTTAATTGATTGCTTTCCACTTTCGCTTCAGGTCAGCCAGGGACACAATCAGTGACGTCAGAGGGAACTGGTTAACAAAAATAGGGGATCCCCTCGAAAAAAAATGGCGTGGGGTCCCCCCTATTTTTGTTAACCAGCCAGATGAAGCAGACCGCTGAGGCCTGGATTTTCAGGCTGTTAAGGAGCCAAGATCCATGGACCTTGCCAGCCTGATAATACCAGGCCACAGCAGTCTGCATATCTTGGCTGATTAACAAAAATAGGGGATCCCCTCGAAAAAAATTGGCGTGGGGTCCCCCCTATTTTTGTTAACCAGCCAGATGAAGCAGACCGCTGAGGCCTGGTTTTTCAGGCTGGTAAGGATCCAATATCCATGGACCTTGCAAGCCTGATAATACCAGGCCACAGCAGTCTGCTTAGCTTGGCTGGTTAACAAAAATAGGGGATCCCCTCGAAAAAAAAAACGGCGTAGGGGTCCCCCTATTTTTGTTAACCAGCCAAGTAAAATGCAGACTGCTGCGGCCTGGTATTAAAAGACTGTCAAGGCCCATGGATTTTGGCCCTCAACAGCCTGATAATACCAGGCTACAGCAGCCCCACATTTGGCGCATCAAAAGATGTGCCAATTGTGGCACTTTACCCGGCTCTTCCCACTTGCCCTGTAGCGGTGGCAAGCGGGGTAATAAGGGGTTAATGTCACCGTTGATTGCACGGTGACAATAAGCCCGGTTAATAATGGAGAGGCGTCAATAAGACACCGATCCATTATTAATCCCAAAGTTATTAAATGCATAAAAAAAAGACAAAGCAAGAAAAAAGTATTTTAATGAAATAAAAGAGACAACACAGTTTTCATTTCTTTTATTGTACTCTCATTCCTGCGACGCCATCGATCTCCTGTAAAAAAAGAAAAAAAACAAACCAACAGTATACCACCTGTCCGACGCAGTCCATAGTAACGACAGTCCCACGACGATCCAGCTCTGCTACATCGCAATGACAGGCAGAGCCTGTCATCGCGACGCAGCACAGCTGCTTACCAGCTTCCCCGGCGGTGACGTCATCGGACTGCTTTACGGCCGGGATTACCCAGCAGTCACTGCAGTTATCGCGAGAAACTGCATGTGACCGCCGGGGAGAAGAGGATGGCGGCCATGAAGCAGTCCAGGACGTGACCGCCGGAGATCTTCTGCCAGGTAAGTGCCGCTGACTCCTGACAGACCCGACCGACGGACACTGACAGTGACAGACCCGACCGACGGACACAGACAGTGACAGTGACAAATCCGATTACGGTATTCGATATGACGAAAATATCGAAACGAATTATCGAAAGGCCGATAGAGCTAATATCGGCCGATAGCCGATATTTGCATTATCGTATCGCTCAACACTAATGGGGAGCATTATACACTGGAGAAGTATATATGGGGCACATCATACACTGGAGCATTATAAATGGGGCCCATCATACACTGGAGCATCATATGGGGCACATTATATATGGAGCATTATATAGGCCCATCATACACTGGAGCATCATCCATGGGGCCCATCATACACTGGAGCATCATATGGGGCCCATTGTATGAGCATTATATAGGCCCATCATACACTCGAGCATCATCCATGAGGCCCATCATATACTGGAGCATCATATGGGGCCCATTATATATGGAGCATTATATAGGCCCATCATACACTGGAGCATCATCCATGGGGCCCATCATGCACTGGAGCATCATATGGGGCCCATTATATATGGAGCATTTTATAGGCCCATCATACATTGGAGCATCATCCATGGGGCCCATCATATACTGGAGCATCATATGGGGCCCATTATAATGGCGCATCATATGGGGCAAATTATATATGAAGCATCACATAGAGCACATTATATATGGAGCATTATATATGGGGACCATTATATTTGGAGCATTATATGTGGCGCATCATACACTGGAGCATCATATATGGGGCCCATCATATACTAGAGCATCATATGGGGTTCATTATTTATGGGGCATCATATAGGGCCCTTTATATATGGAGCATCATATGGAGCGCATATGGGGCCTATTCTGTATGGAGCATTATATGGAGTCCATTCTGTATGGAGCAATATATGGTGTTAGGGTCTGCGGAACGCACCTAATAAATAATGTAGAGAGGTGCGTTCACAGCCCGGGGTCCACCGTGCAGGCAGAGCCTGCTGCTAGTAAGATGGCGTAAGTAGCAAACTCTGTTGTTATCCCGCAGAGTCACTAAAATAAACGCCGTAGCGCGCTGTGGCAGTTAGTGCGAACTCTGTTAATCCACAGAGCCGCTAGCGGGAATGCCGCAGCGCTATATGGCGATAAGTGCAAACTCACTTAGCTTCAGTGAGCCGCAAAGTAAAACGCTAAGGCGCTGACTAGCATTTTAAAGCGAACCCTGTTGCGTCATAAAGCCACTGAGAAACCCTACTGTGTCCAGGTACACAGTTGACTGCTAAGCGAACATAGGAAGTGGTCATGCGCTATCCATGGCGTCTGTACACGAGGCCCTGAATACGGCAACCAAACTCCTCACCGGTTATGCCGGTATTCTAATGGCATCTAAGACACCCACCCTGACCAGCTAGCATACCAAGCTCCTCACCGATTAGGTTGGTATTGTAATGGCGCATTTCAGCCTCTCTAACCACACACACGCATGACCATACTGGCGCAAAGCACATAAAGGTTTGATACTAGCGCACGGCCGTGCAGTCAGGACAACCTTTTATAGCAGCCACGAGTAGAAGACCTTCCAGAAAGGACCAATAGAAAGCTGCTTCAGATCACAAACAGCTACAGGACCTTCCTGGAGGACTAATAGGAGTCGTAGCTGTATTGGAGCATGTGACCCCTGATCTCCAATGGGAGATCTTGCCCTGTTCATGCTCAGAAGAAGAAACAGAGGACTTCGTCCCAAATCTGCCTGCTCCAGCACTGGTTATAACCGAAGATCCAGGAGAGGCAGCAGCAAGTCTCTGCACGGTATTAGACCGGGCAAGACGCTGGGACCGACGTCTCTGCTGAGCAGACTCCACTGCGGCCGGAGACGGATGGGGGACCGCAGCGGGAATGGCTCGAGATTCCCCTTGTGCAGCATTGGGAACTCGAACCCTAACATTACCCCCCCTCCTAGGGCCCCCCTTCTTTGGGCCTCGCTGCGCTCAAAGGCAGCGATGAGCTGCAGAGCGTGAATTTGCTCGGCAGGCTCCCAAGACCTATCCTCAGGCCCTAACCCCTCCAGTCCATCAAATAAAACTTTTTGCCTCCTACCACCTTGCACCCAACAATGGCGTTCACCTCATGATCGTCGGTAGAGGAACCCGACGTCCCGGCAGAGGACTCAGAAAACCGGGAGATGGCCATGGGTTTCAGAAGGGACACGTGAAAGGTGTCGGTGATACCAAGGCGGAAGGGCTCAGCGGTAAACTACAGGGTTTACCTGCTCAAGAATCATAAAGGGGCCCAGATAACGATGTGCCAACTTAGTCGACTCTACTCGCAGCCTGATGTTTCGGGCAGAGAGCCACACTAAGTCCCCCGGAGCAAATGTCGGAGCGGGGCACCGATGAGCATCGGCAGAAGACCTCATCCTTTCCTTGGAGGCCTGGATGGCATCCTGGGTACGGTCCCAAATGTCCCATGCCTCCACAGCCCAGTCTGCCACCCTGGAGTCGGCGGAAGACACGGGCATGGGCACCGGGACCCACGGATGCTGACCGTAGTTCAAGAGGAATGGGGTCTGGCTGGTGGAGTCAGCCACAGCATTATTGACAGCAAACTCCGCCCACGGTAGCAAAGATGCCCAGTCATCCTGCCTGGCTGAGACAAAATGTCGCAAATACGTGACCAAGGTCTGGTTGGCCCTCTCTACCAACCCATTTGTCTCGGGATGATACGCAGAGGAGAGGTTTAACTCAATACTGAGTAGCTGGCATAGCTCTCTCCAGAACCGAGACGCAAATTGGAGACCTCGATCACTGACAATTTTGTCTGGCATACCGTGTAGGTGGAAAATATGCCTGATGAATAATGCTGCCAAGGCCCGTGCAGACGGTAACCGTGGTAACGGCACCAAGTGCACCATTTTGGAGAAATGGTCGGTTATCACCCAGATGATGGTGCAGCCCCGAGACTTGGGTAAGCCCACCACGAAATCCATCCCGACCATCTCCCAGGGCCTGTGCCACCGGTAAATGGAAAAGTAGCCCAGCTGGCAGTTGTCGAGGGGACTAATGTCACGCTGTATAGCAGATATATATATGTGATGACAGTAATCTATATCAAAAGGGCAACATACTATATAACATGCGCATAGATATATGATAACATAGAATTACCTGACAGAATGTCCAGTGGGTCAATACGGAATCCGTTATACGCTGTCTCTGGCTAGAGGGTGACCGGGGTCTATGCTGACCCTAAACTGGGGTCCTAACTAATCCCTCTACCTGGAGGTACTGTTAAAGGTACAGAGGTCCAGGCCACCAGCGTAAACCCTGTCTCCTATCAATCCCTGCCAACTGTAATCTAGTCCTAAGAAGGACCCTGATTACCACCAAAGGGAATGAACAGGTAACGGTAAATGAACAGAAAGACATACAAGAAAGACAAGAAATAAAGTAAATAAAGTCTTACATACAACACTCACACACAGTAGGAACACCTAAGGTCTCAGAGATACACTTTAAGCTATAAGAGTAAAAACAACTAAGGAGCTCTTAGCTTAAGTATTCTCAGAACCGATCCAGTCTGCTAGACTACATGAAGGCTTTCACCGGCATCTAACACCCAGACTGGCAGGGATACAAAGGAAGCTAATTAGAACATAATCAAAAGCAGCCGGGCGAGGCTGGACCTAGTCTTAGCAAAGAGCTAGGTAAAATTAACTCTCTCATAACCAAACACAAAGTAACAGCAACTCAGCTGCGAGAAGTCAGAATGTGCAATCGCGACGATCCTCGCGGCGATGCACCCATGACAGTACCCCCCCTTCTACGAGGGGCCTCCGGACCCTCAGGGCCAGGTCTGCCCGGGTAAGTTGTGTGGAAGGTCCGAACCAATCGATCTGCGTTAACCTCCGACGCAGGGACCCACGTCCTCTCCTCAGGACCATACCCCTTCCAATGAACCAGGTACTGAAGGGACCGACGACTGAGACGTGAGTCAATGATTTTCGACCCATGAAATTCCACGTTATCATTGACCACCACTGAAGGAGGAGGTAGAGGTGACGGTATGACTGGTGCCACATACTTTTTAAGTAATGACTTGTGAAACACATTATGAATTTTAAACGTAGGAGGGAGGTCCAGACGAAATGCCACAGGATTAATTATGGAACTGATCCTGTACGGCCCGATGAATCTGGGACCCAACCTCCAGGAGGAAACTTTAAGTTTTATATTCCTGGTAGACAACCAAACCAGATCGTTCACCTTCAGATCTAGACCAGAAACTCTCCCCCTATCAGCCATCCGTTTGTAACGGTTCCCCGTAACCTTCAGTCTTAATCGATCTGGAACTATCAGTCTCCCTGAAAGTCCCACAGGGGCGTCCCCCTGAGCCCCCAATACCTCCCCCTCAAGCTCAGAGCATACAGCTGACACTACAACTCCCTCCTGAGGAATAGGAACCGGATCATCCGTCCTCCCGGCCCTGGGAAAGTACGAGATAAGGCATCAGGAAGCAACTTTGTTGAGCCGTCATATGCGCGATGAGGAGGTAACTCTTTACACCCCTCCTCTGAGAACATCTCCCCAAAGTCCTCCAGAAAAGGAGACAAAGTCCTAGGCACAACCGCACCGATGACCGTGCTCATGCAGTTATTCCTGCAAAATTCACCCCACTGGCTTATCTTTCCGGATTGTCAATCAATCACTGGGTTATGTTTAGCCAACCAAGGAAGTCCCAACACAATAGGAGTAGGTAGACCCTCCAACACATAACAAGACAATTGCTCTTTATGTATTGCCCCTACTCGAAGATCTATGTTATGAACAGCTTGTACCAAGCTACCTTGACCGAGAGGTCTAGAATCAATAGAGACTATAGGGACCGGTTTGGCCAATACACTCAGTTGCATACCATGCACCTGGGCAAACCGAGCGTCCACCAGATTAGCCCCGGACCCACTATCAAGAAAAACAGAAATCCTCTCAGTTCTAGTACCAATCACCACCTCCGCAGGCACGAGAAACTGAGAGGGATTTGGGGACGAAATACACACTCCCAGGTTAACTCCTTTGCTCAAAGAGGCCCGGGATGGACACCCCCCAACAAAATGTCCCTCTCTCCCGCAAAAGAAACACCTTCTAGTCTTGCGGTGCACCGCCGGTTCCCTCTTACAAAAAGATGTCCCTCCCAACTGCATGGGTTCCTCAGAACAGACCAGGGGAACCTCAGTATAAGGGACTTTAGTAGTAGGTGGAGTCATCACGGGAGGCGGAGTTACCTCGCGTCTTCCCCGAATTCGTCTATCAATGCGAATAGCGAGGGCCATAGCAGCCTCCAGTGATGGAGGAGACTCATACTGAGCCAACACATCTTTTAATTTGTCAGACAACCCTTGACAAAACTGGCTCCTAAGAGCTGGGTCATTCCACTGAGTATCTGTTGCCCATCTACGGAACTCAGAAGAATATTCCTCCGCTGGACGATTTCCTTGCCGTATTTTACGTAACTTTGTTTCAGCAAGGGAAACTCGATCCGGATCATCATATACCAGACCCAGGGCAGTAAAAAATCGATCCACTGACTGGAGATCTGGGGAGCCTGGAGGAATAGAGAACGCCCAAGATTGAGGGTCCCCTTGTAAGAGCGAGATAACAATTCCCACCCTCTGCTCTTCACTCCCAGATGACCGAGGCCGCAGCCGAAAGTACAATTTACATGCCTCCCGGAATGTAAAAAATTTGTCCCGCCCACCAGTGAACCTGTCCGGAAGAGCAACCTTAGGTTCAGATCTGGTTTGCTCCGGGGGGGACAAAACCTTGGACTTAATGTCTGCCAACTCCATGGACAACCCCTGCAACTGCCGGGCCAGCTGGGCTACTGGATCCATGACAGCTGGGGAGAATCTTTAGTATGTCCGGTGAAAATGTCACGCTGTATAGCAGATATATATATGTGATGACAGTAATCTATATCAAAAGGGCAACATACTATATAACATGCGCATAGATATATGATAACATAGAATTACCTGACAGAATGTCCAGTGGGTCAATACGGAATCCGTTATACGCTGTCTCTGGCTAGAGGGTGACCGGGGTCTATGCTGACCCTAAACTGGGGTCCTAACTAATCCCTCTACCTGGAGGTACTGTTAAAGGTACAGAGGTCCAGGCCACCAGCGTAAACCCTGTCTCCTATCAATCCCTGCCAACTGTAATCTAGTCCTAAGAAGGACCCTGATTACCACCAAAGGGAATGAACAGGTAACGGTAAATGAACAGAAAGACATACAAGAAAGACAAGAAATAAAGTAAATAAAGTCTTACATACAACACTCACACACAGTAGGAACACCTAAGGTCTCAGAGATACACTTTAAGCTATAAGAGTAAAAACAACTAAGGAGCTCTTAGCTTAAGTATTCTCAGAACCGATCCAGTCTGCTAGACTACATGAAGGCTTTCACCGGCATCTAACACCCAGACTGGCAGGGATATAAAGGAAGCTAATTAGAACATAATCAAAAGCAGCCGGGCGAGGCTGGACCTAGTCTTAGCAAAGAGCTAGGTAAAATTAACTCTCTCATAACCAAACACAAAGTAACAGCAACTCAGCTGCGAGAAGTCAGAATGTGCAATCGCGACGATCCTCGCGGCGATGCACCCATGACAACTTATTCTTGGCGCAGGAGACGCACGTCTGAACATATTCCCTGATGTCACGGGCCATATGCGGCCACCAGTATGTCCTCGCCAGCAACTCAGAAGTCCTTTTTGTCCCAAAATGTCCACCCACCCTGGACGAATGTGCCCAAGAGAGTACTTCTGGTTGCAAATTGGTGGGCACAAAAGTCTTGCCTGGAGGCACAGACTCAAGCGAAACCGGGGCCACCGTTCTTAGGCACTCTGTAGGGACAATAAGCCGAGGCTCCTCCTCCACCTCCTCAGAGGACACCACAGAGCGAGATAGAGCGTAGGCGCGAATGTTCTTCTCACCGGAGAGGAAATGGAGGGTGAAGTGGAACCGGGAGAAGAACAAGGACCATCTGGCCTGACGGGAATTTAGCCGCTGGGCTGTCTGCAAATACACCAAGTTCTTGTGCTCCGTGAATACTTGGAAGGGGAAGCGAGCCCCTCCAGAGATGTCTCCACTCGGAGAAGGCCAACTTCATAGCCAGTAACTCCCTGTCCCCGATGGAATAATTCCTCTCTGCTGGTGTAAAGGTCTTGGAAAAGAAGAAGCAGGGATGCTTCCGACCCTGGGAACCTTTTTGAAAAAGGACTGCTCCAGCACCAACAGAAGAGGCATCCACCTCTAAAATAAATGGCTTATCGACATCGGGGCGATGTAAGATGGGAGCACTGGTAAAATGCGACTTGATGGAGGAGAACGCCTTGGTGACCTCCTCTGACCACAACTTGGGTTTAGCTCCCTTCTTGGTGCGGGCTACCAAGGGAGTTACCAAAGTAGAGAAGTGGGGAATGAATTGGCGATAGTAGTTGATGAACCCCATAAAGTGCTGCACCGCTTTAAGGTAGTGGGGTTCTTGCCAATCCATTACAGCCTGTAGTTTGGCAGGATCCATAGCCAATCCTTGGGCAGAGATGATATAGCCCAGGAAAGGTAGAGACTCCTGCTCAAACATGCACTTCTCCAACTTCGCATATAGGGAATTTGCTTGCAAGAGGTCTAAGACCTTGCAGACATCTCTCCGGTGGGAGGCCACATGTGGAGAAAAGATGAGAATGTCATCCAGAAAGACTAGCACTGAGGTGGTCAACATATCCTGGAAGATGTCGTTCACAAAGTCTTGGAAGACAGCTGGGGCATTACAGAGCCCAAAGGGCATTACCAGATATTCGTAATGCCCATCCCTGGTATTAAATGCCGTCTTCCATTCGTCCCCCTCACGGATGCGAATTAGGTTATACGCACCCCGCAGATCTAGCTTAGTAAATACCCTAGCTCCCCGAAGCCTGTCAAAGAGCTCAGAGATTAGCGACAAAGGGTACTTATTTTTCACGGTGATAGCGTTGAGACCCCTATAATCAATGCACGGACAGAACTCTCCATTCTTCTTCTGCACAAAGAAGAACCCCGCTCCCGCTGGTGACACCGACTTCCTAATGAATCCCCTTACCAAGTTCTCCTGAATATATTGGGTCATGGTCTCTGTCTCAGGAAGAGAGAGGGGATAAACCCTTCCCCTAGGAGGCTCAGCTCCAGGCAAGAAGTCGATAGGACAGTCATAGGGGCGATGAGGCGGAAGAGTCTCCGCAGCCTTCTTCGAGAATACATCGGCATAGGACCAATAGACCTTGGGAAGAGGCGAGAGGTCTATGGGTATCTCAGTGGTGGTGACCTGCACGCTATCCCTAATGCATCTGCCTTTACATAAATTACCCCAACCCAGAATTCTCCCTGAAGACCACTCAATATGGGGAGAGTGGTGGCAGAGCCAGGGTAATCCCAACAAAACCTCATCTATACCCTCAGGGAGGATAAAAAATGATATATTCTCCTGATGGGAAGGAGACATAGACAAGGTGAGTGGGACAGACTGATGGATGATTTGTGTGGGCAGAATTGCTCCGTTCAACACCCGTACCGACACTGGTTCAGCCAGCAACACCAAAGGCATGGTGTGGTGAGAAGCAAAGGAGGATGAAATAAAATTCCCCTCTGCCCCAGAATCCACACACAGCTTGACGGGTAGTGTAGTAGAACCATGGGTAATTATCCCCTTGAGGAGCACTTTAGGGGCAAAAGTCATGAAGTCCAGTGACCCTGTTCCTACGGTTACTGGGCACGACCGTTTATTCTGCCGCTGTGGACATCGGTTGGCAAAATGTCCCTGCTGCTGGCAAATATAACAAATCGGGGATGGACGAGTTGCCCAAGATTTAGATCCCGCAGGAACAACCTCCTGAAGGTCGGGAGCCTGAACGGGCGACTCCAGAGGGGTGGCGAAGGTAGGAGCCAACTGAACCCTCTGCCTACACTGGGCACGTTCCAACCTCTGCTCGTGGAAACGGAGGTCGACGCAGGTGGAAATAGCGATATGCTTCTCCAATGTGGCAGGAATCTCCCTGGTAGCCAAGGCGTCCTTCACATGACCCGCCAGTCCTCTCCAGAACACGGGAATGAGGACTTATCTGGCCACTCTAATTCTGAGGCCAGAGTCCGAAATTGGACAGCAAAATGGCTGACCAAAGCCGAACCCTGGGTACTTGCCAGCAGTTGGAGCGCCGTATCGTGGGTGACCTGAGGTCCTAGAAAAACCTTTTTCAGAGCCTCCAGAAAACGAGGAGCGCTCTGCACCACACGGTCGTCACGCTCCCACAGCGGCGTTGCCCACTCCAACGCTCTGCCCGACAGAAGAGCTATCACAAAGCCCACTTGTGCCCGATCGGTGGGGAAACGTGCAGCCAGATGCGTGAGGTGTATGGAGCACTGACTCACGAATCCCCTACATTGCTTGCTGTCACCAGCAAACTTGTCTGGAAGCGGGAGGTGAAACAATGTAGTGGCAGAGGACAAACTGGCTGCAGCTACGCTAGCAGCCTGAACAGCGACTGCGGTAACATCCACAGCTGAGGTTGTGCGCCAACCTACCCTCCAGCTGCTGGATGTACAGCTGTAAACGCTGTTCATCCGCCATTTTACTAGCCAGACCCTGGCGCTAGTATTATGTTAGGGTCTGTGGAACGCACCTACAGTAATAAATAATGTAGAGATGTGCGTTCGCGGACCGGGGTCCACCATGCAGGCAGAGTCTGCTGCTATTAAGATGGCGTAAGTAGCGAACTCTTTTATCCCGCAGAGTCACTAAAATAAACGCCGTAGCGCGCTGTGGCAGATAGTGCGAACTCTGTTAATCCACAGAGGCGCTAGCGGGAATGCCACAGCGCTATAATGGCGATAAGTGCGAACTCACTTAGCTTCAGTGAGCCGCAAAGGAAAACGTTAGGGCGCTGACTAGCATTTTAAAGCGAACCCTGTTGCATCACAGAGCCGCTGAGAAACCCTACTGTGTCCAGGTACACAGTTGACTGCTAAGCGAACATAGGAAGTAGTCATGCGCTATCTATGGTGTCTGTACGCCAGGCCCTGAATACGGCAACCAAACTCCTCACCGGTTATGCCGGTATTCTAAAGGCATCTAAGACACCGACCCTGACCAGCTAGCATACCAAGCTCCTCACCGATTAGGTTGGTATTGTAATGGCGTATTTCAGCCTCCCTAACCACACACACGCATGACCATACTGGCGCAAAGCACATAAAGGTTTGATACTAGCGCACGGCCGTGCGGTCAGGACAACCTTTTATAGCTGCCATGAGTAGAAGACCTTCCAGAAAGGACCAATAGAAAGCTGCTTCAGATCACAAACAGCTACAGGACCTTCCTGGAGGACCAATAGGAGTCGTAGCTGTATCTGAGCATGTGACCCTGATCTCCAATGGGAGATCTTGCCCTGGGCATGCTCAGAAGAAGAAACAGAGGACTTCGTCCCAAATCTGCCTGCTCCAGCACTGGTTATAACCGAAGATCCAGGAGAGGCAGCAGCAAGTCTCTGCACAGTATTAGACCGGGCAAGACGCTGGGACCGACATCTCTGCTGAGCAGACTCCACTGCGGCCGAAGACGGATGGGGTACCGCAGCGGGAATGGCTCGAGATTCCCTTTGTGCAGCATTGGGAACTCGAACCCTAACATATGGGGCCCATCATATACTGTATGGAGCTTTATATGCGACTCGTTATACTGTATGGAGCAATATGTGGGGCCCATTATACTCTATGGGGACAGTCCTATACTGTATGGCACATTATATGGGGACCATCATATACTGGAGCATTATGTGAAGCTCATCATATACTGTATGGAACATTATATGGCACCAATTATGTGTGGAGCAATATATGGGGCTCATTACTCTGTATGGCGCACTATGTGGTGCCCATAATACTGTATGGAGGACTATAGTGTCCGTTTTTTGAGCTATTGTAGAATTTACAATAGATATCACTCATGTAATGTAAGAAGTGAAGTATATGGCATTGTACTTGTTAGGGTCTGCGGAACGCACCAAATAAATATAAATAGTGGGTGCGTTCGCAGCCCGGGGTCCACCGTGCAGGCAGAGCCTGCTGCTAGTAAGATGGCGGTAAAGGCAAACTCTGTTACTTCACAGAGTCGCAAATATAGATGCTGTGGCACTATATGACTGTATAAGCGAACTCTGTTACACCACAGAGTCGCTGCGGTAAAGCCGCCGAGATAGCGACTGTGTCCTGTTAACACCACAGGGCTACACAGATAACTGCTGTGCGGATAGCAGTCCGTGGTCATGCAGTCAGCAACACAAACAAACAACTCCTCACTGGAGAAGCCGGTATTCTAGGGGCTTATTTCAGCCAAGCCCTGAACACGTGCATACGAATCTCCTCACTGGAGGTGCCGGTATTCTAGGGGCTTATTTCAGCCGAGCCCTAACCACATGCGTGCATGATCACACTGGCGCAAAGCACATAATGCAATTGATACTAGCGCATGGCCGCAAGGCCATGCAACCCTTTTACAGTAGCAACTACAGGACCTGCCAGAAAAGGTCCAATGAGAAACTGTTCCAGAACACATGTAGTTTCAGGACCTTCCTGGTGGACCAATAGGAGCTGCTGCAGTACCTGAGCATGTGACCCCTGATCTCCAATGAGAGATCTTACCCTGGGCATGCTCAGAAGGGGAAACGCAGGACTTAGTCCTAAAGACGTCTGCTCGCCGCTGACCAGTACTGGCTACAATAGCAGAACCTGGAGAGGCAGCAGCAAGTCTCTGCACAGTATTAGACCGGGCGAGACGCTGGGACCGACGTCTTCGCTGAGCAGGCTCCATTGCGGCCGGAGATGGATGGGGACCGCAGCGGGACTGGTTCGAGACTCCCCTTGTGCAGCAGCGGGAACTTGAACCCTAACATTACCACCCCTCCTAGGGCCCCCCTTGTTTGGGCCTCACTGCACTCAAAGGCAGGGATGAGCTGCGGAGCGTGAACATGCTCGGCAGGCTCCCAGGACCTATTCTCAGGCTCACAACCCCTCCAATCCACCAAATAATATTTTTTGCCCCGTACCACCTTACACCCAACGATGGCGTTCACCTCATGATCGTCGGTAGATGAACCCGACGTCCCGGCAGAGGACTCCGAAAACCGGGAGATGGCCACAGGTTTCAAAAGGGACACGTGAAAGGTATCAGAGATACCAAGCCGAGGTGGAAGGGCTAAGCGGTAGACTACAGGGTTTACCTGCTCAAGGGTCTTAAAGGGGCCCAAATAGCGAGGTGCCAACTTAGTAGACTCTACTCGCAGCCTGATGTTCCGGACAGAGTGCCACACTAAGTCGCCCGGAGCAAATGTCGGAGCGGGTCGCCGATGAGCGTCGGTGGAAGACCTCATCCTCTCCTTTGAGGCCTGAATGGCATCCTGAGTGCGGTCCCAAATGTCCCGTGCCTTCACGGCCCAGTCTGCCACCCTGGAGTCGTCAGAAGACACGGGCATGGGCACCGGTACCCGCGGATGCTGACCGTAGTTTAAGAGGAATGGTGTCTGTTCAGTGGAGTCAGCCACAGCATTATTTAGAGCGAACTCAGCCCACGGTAGCAAGGATGCCCAGTGATCCTGCCTGGCTGAGACAAAATGTCGCAAGTATGTGACCAAGGTCTGGTTGGCTCTCTCTACCAACCCATTCGTCTCGGGATGATAAGCTGAAGAGAGATTTAACTCAATGCTGAGTAGATGACACAGCTCTCTCCAGAACTGAGACGCAAATTGGGGACCTCAATCACTGACAATTTTGTCTGGCATTCCGTGTAGCCGGAAAATGTGCCTGATAAATAATGCTGCTAAGGCCCGTGCGGAAGGTAACCGTGGTAACGGCATCAAGTGTACCATTTTGGAGAAGTGGTCGGTTATCACCCAGATGATGGTGCAGCCCCGAGACTTGGGTAAGCCCACCACAAAATCCATCCCAACCATCTCCCAGGGCCTGTCTGCCACCGGTAAAGGGAAAAGTAACCCAGCTGGCCGTTGTCAAGGGGACTTATTCTTGGCGCAGGAGACGCACGCCTGAACGTATTCCCTGACGTCACGGACCATATGTGGCCACCAGTATGTCCTCGCCAGCAACTCAGATGTCCTCTTTGCCCCAAAATGTCCACCCACCCTGGACGAATTAGCCCAAGAGAGTACCTCCGGTCGCAAATTGATGGGCACAAAAGTCTTGCCTGGAGGCACAGACTCAAGCGAAACCGGGGCCACAGTTCTTAGGCTCTCTGTGGGGACAATCAGCCGAGGCTCCTCCTCCACCTCCTCAGAGGACACCACAGAGCGAGACAGAGCGTCGACACAAATGTTCTTCTCCCCGGAGAGAAAATGGTGGGTGAAATGGAACCGGGAGAAGAACAGGGATCATCTGGCCTGACGGGAATTTAGCCGCTGGGCAGTCTGTAAATAGACCAAATTTTTGTGGTCAGTGAACACTTGACAGGGAAAGCGAGCCCCTCCAGGAGATGTCTCCACTCGGAAAAGGCCGACTTCATGGCTAGCAACTCCCTATCCCCAATGGAATAATTCCTCTCCGCTGGTGTGAAGGTCTTGGAGAAGAAGAAGCAAGGATGTTTACGACCTTGAGCATCCTTTTGAAAAAGGGCTGCTCCAGCACACACGGAC
This sequence comes from Oophaga sylvatica, assembly GCA_033576555.1. Classification (NCBI taxonomy): domain Eukaryota; kingdom Metazoa; phylum Chordata; class Amphibia; order Anura; family Dendrobatidae; genus Oophaga; species Oophaga sylvatica. The sequence goes on along the minus strand of JARQOD010000002.1, from coordinate 389,329,136 downwards.
GAGGCATCTACCTCCAATATAAAAGGCTTATCAACCTCGGGACGATGTAGGATAGGAGCGCTAGCAAAATGGGACTTGATTGAAGTAAAGGCCTTGGAGACCTCCTCTGACCACAATTTGGGATTGCTCCCTTCTTGGTGAGGGCTACCAAGGGAGCAACCAAAGTAGAGAAGTGGGGAATGAATTGGCGATAGTAATTAATGAACCCCATAAAGCGCTGCACCGCTTTAAGAGAGTGAGGTTCTAGCCAATCCATTACAGCCTGTTGTTTGGCAGGATCCATAGCCAATCCCTGAGTGGAGATGATATAGCCCAGGAATGGCAGAGACTCCTGCTCAAACACACACTTCTCCAACTTCGCATATAGGGAATTTGCTCGCAAGAGGTCAAAGACCCTACAGACATCTCTCCGGTGGGTGTCCATATCTGGAGAAAAGATGAATATGTCATCCAGATAGACTACCACTGAGGTGGCAAGCATATCCCGAAAGATGTAATTTACGAAATCTTGGAAGACGGCTGGAGCATTACAGAGCCCGAAGGGCATCATAAGATATTCGTAATGGCCATCTCTGGTATTGAACGCCGTCTTCCATTCGTCCCCCTCACGGATGCGGATCAGGTTATAGGAACCACGAAGATCCAGCTTAGTAAATACCCTTGCTCCCCGGAGCCTATCAAAGAGCTCAGATATTAGGGGCATAGCCGCAAGGCCATGCAACCCTTTTATAGTAGCAACTGCAGGTCCTGCCAGAAAAGGACCAATGAGAAACTTTTCCAGATCACATGTAGTTTCAGGACCTTCCTGGTGGACCAATAGGAGTTGCTGCAGTATCTGAGCATGTGACCCCTGATCTCCAATGAGAGATCTTACCCTGGGCATGCTCAGAAGGGGAAACGCAGGACTTAGTCCTAAAGACGTCTGCTCGCCGCTGACCAGTACTGGCTACAATAGCAGAACCTGGAGAGGCAGCAGCAAGTCTCTGCACAAAATTAGACCGGGCGAGACGCTGGTACCGACGTCTTTGCTGCGCAGGCTCCACTGCAGCCGGAGATGGATGGGGGACCGCAGCGGGACTGGTTCGAGACTCCCCTTGTGCAGCAGTGGGAACTCGAACCCTAACAGTACTATACCTATATTTCTGTGCCGTATCAGAGCATCATGAATTGTGGTATGTGTTAAAGGGGCCCACTGAGACTCTTTGGCCCGGGGCCCACGAAAACCTGGAGCCAGCCCTGCCCCCCCACAACTTTAGCCAAATAACCCCCAGTTTTCAATGCGTTACTATTATTATAAAGTAAATTAAGGTTGCCAAGCTTAAGTAATAAGAATTGATGTCGTTGGCATTGAAATGGGCACTGCAGGTGTGTTTACTGTCCTCCACTCACTGCCGACTTTTCTTCCCCATTGACTTGCATTGGGGTCGGTTCGAGTTTGTCAGACCTTCGACTTTTTCCGATAGTCGGCCGATTTTGTTCGACTCGACTTTTGGGAAAGTCGGGTGGTCCAAAACTCGACTCGACCCTCCTGGAGGCAAAGTCGCTCATCTCTAATTATAGCTACTTCATTGCACTTTGGTGCATTGTAGCACCTCTGGTCATCATTGTAGTCATTTATAATTGACATTGTTATTTCGAGTGGATCGCGATTTTCTAATTCAGCAATCCTCTCTTCCTCTATTGCAAATTCCCTTATCATTGTGAAGGCTCTTGCGGGTTAAATGCTTTCATTTTCTCTCCAAGAGATGACAGCAGTGCTGGGAGGCACTTTTTATTTGCTTGACTTCTTGTACTTAATGCTACTTCACTGTCCAAGATATAAATCTGGGCAAACTTGGGAGTACTACCCACAGCGGGATGCAATGGGGCAGTTCTGTGGTAAATTTGTCCATGAATTCGAAAACAGTATGGACCATGCCCAGGAGGTGACGCTACTTGTGCTCCCATTGATGCCAAAACGAGCTAGCTATTGTATTGCCTTATATTAGATATAAAGTTATTGGAGTGCTGATGCTCTCCTTTCATCAACTTGACTAATTGATCATCCATACGGATGGGACATAATTGGATGCACCCCCTCTTGCAACAGGAAGGAAATGTTTTGTCCTGCGCCACTTCATCTTTGAAATTTTTAGATTGGCAGGACTGACATCGAAATGTCAGTTCGCCAGCATAGTGCTCTTCAAAACGTGTCTCATCAATTTGATTGAGAAGTCCTCTAGCGGCAAATGTAGCTTGCAGTCGTCGAGTGGTTCTTGCATTTTGGACACATATTCTATCTTGTTCTCTTTTTTTGTGAAATATGTGTATCATTTTGTGCATTGCGTGCTGCTCGTTGTCGTGCAGCATTAGATGCTCTACGTGTTTCAGTGACTTCATTCGTTTCTCTTGCTCTGGCCGCCCTCTTTCGGACTGCATCAGCAGTTCTTCGACAACTTCGCTTGTCTTATGTTTCATTAAGACGCAGGTTTTGCATCCGTATGTGATTCACTTCTGTACGTGCAGCAGTGCGCTCAATTTGATCCATCTTTGCAATGTTGCCTCACAGTGTTGCCTCACAGTGTTGCCTCACAGGCTAACGTTCAAAAAAGGCTTATGCCTTAACTCGCCACCAGGGAGAGCTCCTCTCCTTATTAGATATGTCACTTAACTCATATATAGGGCCTTACAGTACTTGGGTATCCATGGTTACGCCCATGCAGTTAGCTGCTAGTGGTAGTAACTATGGATACCTTAGTTACTATTCAGCTGTGGATGACTCATTGCGCACAGACACACGGAACAACACAGCAGACTGACCTTGCAATGGGGTGTACCCACATACCAGACTGGCGTAAGTGCAGACTAACAGCAAACAAATACCTGGTGTAACTCTCCTGCCACTCCTACCTTGTGTATGGAAAAGTTCTGTAGTTAACCCCTTAACCCCCAAGGGTGGTTTGCACGTTAATGACGGGTCAATTTTTACAATTCTGACCACTGTCTCTTTGTGAGGTTATAACTCTGGAACGCTTCAACGGATCTTCGCGATTCTGAGACTGTTTTCTCGTGACATATTGTACTTCACGTTAGTGTCAAAATTTCTTCGATATAACTTGTGTTTATTTTTTAAAAATACGCAAATATGGTGAAAATTTTGAAAATTTTGCAATTTTCAAACTTTGAATTTTTATTCCCTTAAAACAGAGAAATATGTTCCACAAAATAGTTAATAAATAACATTTGCCACATGTCTACTTTACATCAGCACAATTTTGGAACCAAAATTTTTTTTTGTTACGAAATCATAAGGGTTAAAATTGACAAGCAATTTCTCATTTTTACAACAAAATTTACAAAGCCATTTTTTTTTAGGGACCACCTCACATTTGAAGTCACTTTGAGGGGTCTACATGGCAGAAAATACCCAAAAGTGACACCATTCTAAAAACTGCACCCCTCAAGGTACTCAAAACCACATTCAAGAAGTTATTTAACCCTTCAGGTGCTTCACAGGAGCTGAAGCAACGTGGAAGGAAAAAATTAATATTTAACTTTTTAGTCACAAAAATGATCTTTTAGAAACTTTTTTTTATTTTCACAAGGGTAAAAGGAGAAAATGGACAGATAAAGTTGTTGTGCAATTTTTCTTGAGTACGCCAATACCCCATATGTGGGGGAAAATCACTGTTTGGGCACACGTCAGAGCTCGTAAGGGAAGGAGTGCCGTTTGACTTTTGGACGCCATGTCGCGTTTGGAGAGCCTCTGATGAGCCTAAACAGTAGAAACCCCCCACAAGTAACAACATTTTGGAAACTAGACCCCCTATGGAACTTATCTAGATCTGTTGTGAGCACTTTAAACCCCCAAGTGTTTCACAAAAGTTTATAATGCCAGGGTGTGAAAAAAAAAAATTTTTCCACAAAACTGATTTTTTAGTCCCAAATTTTTGATTTTTCCCAAGGAAATTGGACACCAAAAGTTGTCCAATTTGTCCTGAGTACGCTGATACCAAATATGTGGGGGGAACTGTTTGGGCGCACGGCAGGGCTTGGAAAGGAAGTAATAACGTTTTGGAATGCAGACGTTGATGGGGGTCATGTTCAGTTTGCAGTGCCCCAGATGTGTTATGAATGTGCTGGAGATGGTTTCTGAGCAGAGGCTCCCTCTGGTGGTTGCAGACAGTACTGAACCTCACAGCGAGGAATGGCAATCTGGGATCACGGACTGGACTGATATAAGGGATGTTCCCTACCATGATGGTCGCCGGTGATCAATTGTTCTTGTCTCAATTGTGGTTCCTGGTTCATTTGGAAGTTTGCTGAGTCTTGCCTGCGTCTCCTGCTTTCAGATAAGATATTTTCTGCTTTTATTTTTGTACTTGTTTTTTGCATAGTTCCCTGCACTTCTGTGGAGGTCGACCGGGTCCTCTCCTGGGGGCCTGTGCTCCTCTCAGTTTATCTGAAGCCACTGTTATTTGTTCATTTGCTTTTTCCTGTTTTTGCAGTGGCTGCGGCTTAGTTTTGTTACACCAGAGATCTGATTTAGGTGGTAGAGATCGTGTGATCTCAGGTGTTTTTGCAATCAGAAGAGTTGGTATTTTTTAGGGTTTTTTTTGGATTGCAGTGAGAATCCTTTCCTGTACTTTTCTGTCTAGACAGATTGGGCCCCAGCGTTTGCTCATTCTATTTTCTGTCTGTGTCCGTGCTTCTTCTTATCTAACCGCCATTACATGTGTGGGGGCTTCCTATTTTCTTTGGGGATCTGCTTCGGGGCAGATAGCTTTCCTCTTTCTCCCTTTAGGTGTAGTTATCTCTCAGGCTGTGACGAGGCGTCTAGGATCAACGTAGGAACGCTCCACGGCTACCTCTAGTTGTGTGGTTAGTTCAGGTTACTGCAATCCAATAGGTTCCAGCCTCTCTGGTGTATTACTGTTTTTGCTTTTTCTCCTCAGCTACCGAAACATAACACAGATGCGTCTAAACAGTGGAAACCCTCCACAAATGACCCCATTTTGGAAACTAGACCCCCTAAGGAACTTATCTAGATCTGTGGTGAGCACTTTGAACCCCCAAGTGCTTCACACAAGTTTATAATGCGGGGCATGAAAATAAAAAATCCTATTTGTTCCCACAAAAATTATCTTTTAGTCACCAATATTTTATTTTCCCAAGGGTAACAGGAGAAATTGGACCACAAAAGTTATTGTCCAATTTGTCCTGAGTACGCTGATACCCCATATGTGGGGGGAACCACTGTTTGGGCGCACAGCAGAGCTCGGAAGGGAAGGAGTGCCATTTGATTTTTTCCAACCAAAATTGGCTGGAATTGAGATTGGACGCCATGTTGCATTTGGAGAGCCCCTGATGTGCCTAAACAGTGGAAACCCCCCCACAAGTGACCCCATTTTGGAAACTAGATCCCATAAGGAACTTATTTAGATCTGTTGTGCTTCACACAAGTTTATAACGTAGAGCCATAAAATTAAAATATCATATTTTTTCCACAAAAATGATCTTTTCTCCCCAATTTTTATTTTCCCAAGGGTAACAAAAGTTATTGTGCAATTTGTCCTGAGTACGCTGATACCTCAGATGTGGGGTAAACCACTGTTTGGGTGCATGGCAGAGCTCGGAAGGGAAGGAGAGCGGTTTGACTTTTTCAACGCAGAATTGGTTGGACGCCATGTCGTGTTTGGAGAGCTCCTGATCTGCCTAAACAGTGGAAACCCCCACAAATGACACCATTTTGGAAACTAGACCCCTTAAGGAACTTATCTAGATGTGTGGTGAGAACTTTGAACCCCCAGGTGTTTCACTAAAGTTTATAACGCCCGAGCATGAAAATAAAAAAATCATATTTTTTCCACAAACATGATCTTTTAGTCCCCAACTTTTTATTTTCCCAAGGGTAACAGGAGAAATTGGACTCCAAAAGTTGTTGTCCAATTTGTTCTGAATATGCTGATTCCCAGTATGTGGGAGAAAACTACTGTATGGGCACACGTCAGGGCTCGGAAGGGAAGTAGTGACGTTTTGGATTGCAGACTTTGATAGCATGGTCTGCAGGCGTCATGTCGCATTTGGAGAGCCCCTGATGTGCCTAAACAGTGGAAACCCCCCACAAGTGACCCCATTTTGGAAAATAGACCCCCCAAGGAACTTATCTAGATGTGTGGTGAGCACTTTGAACCCCGAAGTGCTTCACAGAAGTTTATAACGTACAGCTGTAAAAACAAAAAATCCTTTTTTTTTTTACAAAAATGATTTTTTCGCCCTCAATATTTTATTTTCACAAGGGTAACAGGAGAAATTGGAGCCCAAAGTTGTTGTCCAATTTGTCCTGAGTACACTGACACCCAATATGTGGGAGAAAACTACTGTATGGGCACACGTCGGGGCTTGGAAGAGAAGTAGTGACGTTTTGGATTGCAGACTTTGATGGAATGGTCGCGGGTGTCATGTCGTGTTTGGAGAGCCCCTGATGTGCCTAAACAGTGGAAACCCCCAAGTGACCCCATTTTGGAAAATAGACCCCACAAGGAACTTATCTAGATGTGTGGTGAGCGCTATGATGCCCCAAGTGCTTCACAGAAGTTTATAACGTACAGCCGTAAAAACAAAAAAATCATTTTTTTTTGCAAAAATGATATTTTCGCCCCAAATTTTTTATTTTCCCAAGGGTAACAGACGAAATTGGACCCCAAGAGTTATTGTGCAATTTGTCCTGAGTACGCTAATTCCCCATATGTGGGGGTAAACCACTGTTTGGGCGCATGGCAGAGCTCAGAAGTGAAGGAGCACCATTTGACTTTTTCAACGCAGAATGGGCTAGAATTGAGATCAGACACCATGTCACATTTGGAGAGCCCCTGATGTGCCTAAACAGTGGAAACCCCCCAATTCTAACTCCAACCCTAACCTCAACACACCCCTAACCCTAGTCCCAGCCCTAACCATAACCCTAACCACAAAACTAACCCTAACACACTCCTAACCATAATCTTAACTTTAGCCCCAACCCTAACCCTAACTTTAGCCGCAACCCTAACCCTAATGGGAAAATGGAAATAAATACATTTTTTTAATTTTATTTTTCCCTAACTAAGGTGGTGATAAAGGGGGGTTTGATTTACTATTTATAGTGGGTTTTTATGATTGGCAGCTGTCACGCTTAACCCCTTCATGACCCAGCCTATTTTGACCTTAAAGACCTTGCCATTTTTTGCAATTCTGACCAGTGTCCCTTTATGAGGTAATAACTCAGGAACGCTTCAACGGATCCTGGCGATTCTGAGATTGTTTTTTCGTGACATATTGGGCTTCATGTTAGTGGTAAATTTAGGTCGATAATTTTTGCGTTTATTTGTGAAAAAAATGGAAATTTGGCGAAAATTCTGAAAATTTTGTAATTTTCAAATTTTTAATTTTTATTCTGTTAAACCAGAGAGTTATGTGGCACAAAATAGTTAATAAATAACATTTCCCACATGTCTACTTTACATCAGCACAATTTTGGGAACAATATTTTTTTTTGTTAGGAAGTTATAAGGGTTAAAAGTTGACCAGCGATTTCTCATTTTTACAGCAAAATTTACAAAACCATTTTTTTTAGGGACCACCTCACATTTGAAGTCACTTTGAGGGGTCTATATGGCAGAAAATACCCAAAAGTGACACCTTTATAAAAACTACACCCCTCAAGCTACTCAAAACTACATTCAAGAAGATTATTAACCCTTCGGGTGCTTCACAGGAACTAAAGCAACATGGAAGGAAAAAATGGACATTTTAATTTTTCCAACAAAAATTTTCTTTTAGCATCAATTTTTTCATTTTTACATGGGCATCAGGATAAAATGGATCCTAAAATTTGTTGGGCAATTTCTCATGAGTACACAGATACCTCATATGTGGTCATAAACCACTGTATGGGCGCACGGCAGGGCTCAGAAGGGAAGGAGCGCCATTTGACTTTTTGAATGGAAAATATGCTGGAATATTTAGCGGTTGCCATGTCACATTTGGAGAGTCCCTGTGTGCCTAAACATTGGAGCTCCCCCACAAGTGACCCCATTTTGGAAACTATACCCCCTAAGGAACTTATCTAGATGCATAGTGATCACTTTGAACCCCCAGGTGCTTCACAAATTGATCTGTAAAAAAAGAAAGTACTTTTTTTCACAAAAAATTTTTTTTAGCCTCAGTTTTTTTCATTTTCACATGGGCAACAGTATAAATTGGATCCTAAAATTTGTTGGGCAATTTCTCCTGAGTACACAGATACTCATATGTGGTCATAAACCACTGTTTGGGCGCACGGCAGGGCTCAGAAGGGAAGGAGCGCCATTTGACTTTTTGAATAGAAAATATGCTGGAATATTTAGCGGTTGCCATGTCGCATTTGGAGAGTCCCTGTGTGCCTAAACATTGGAGCTCCCCCACAAGTGACCCCATTTTGGAAATTAGACCCCCTAAGGAACTTATCTAGATGCATAGTGAGCACTTTGAACCCCCAGGTGCTTCACAAATTGATCTGTAAAAAAAAGAAAGTACTTTTTTTTCACAAAAATTTTCTTTTAGCCTCAGTTTTTTTCATTTTCACATGGGCAACAGTATAAATTGGATCCTAAAATTTGTTGGGCAATTTCTCCTGAGTACACAGATACCTCATATGTGGTCATAAACCACTGTTTGGGCGCACGGCAGGGCTCAGAAGGGAAGGAGCGCCATTTGACTTTTTGAATGGAAAATATGCTGGAATATTTAGCGGTTGCCATGTCGCATTTGGAGAGTTCCTGTGTGCCTAAACATTGGAGCTCCCCCACAAGTGACCCCATTTTGGAAACTAGACGCCCTAAGGAACTTATCTAGATGCATAGTGAGCACTTTGAACCCCCAGGTGCTTCACAGAAGTTTATAACGCAGAGCCGTGAAAATAAAAAATCATTTTTTTTTCTCAAAAAATGATTTTTTAGCCCACTATTTTTTATTTTCACAATGGTTACAGGAGAAATTTGACCCCAAAAGTTGTTGTCCAGTTTGTCCTGAGTACGCTAGTACCCCATATGTGGGGGGGAACCACTGTTTGGGCACACGTCAGGGCTCGGAAGGGATGTAGTGACGCTTTGAAATGCCGACTTGATGGAATGGTCTGCGGGCATCTTGTTACGTTTGCAGAGCCCTGATGTGCCTAAACAGTAGAAACTCCCCACAAGTGACCCCATTTTGGAAACTAGACCCCACAAAGAACTTATCTAGATGTGTGGTGAGCACTTTGAACCCCCAAGGGCTACACAGAAGTTTATAACGCCCGGGCATGAAAATAAAAAAATCATATTTTTCCACAATCAGGATCTTTTAGTCCCCAATTTTTTTATTTTCCCAAGGGTAACATGAGAAATTAGACCCAAAAGTTGTTGTCCAATTTGTCCTGAGTATGCTGATATCCCATATGTGGGAGAAAACTACTGTATGGGCACACGTCGGGGCTCGGATGGGAAGTAGTGACGTTTTGAAATGCCCACTTGATGGAATGGTCTTCGGGCGTCATGTTACGTTTGCAGAGTCCCTGATGTGCCTAAACAGTAGAAACTCCCCACAAGTGACCCCATTTTGGAAACTAGATCCCCCAAGGAACTCCTATAGATGTGTGATAAACACTTTGAATCTCCAAGTCCTTCACAGAAGTTTATAACGCAGAGCCGTGAAAATATAAAATCATTTTTTTTTCCACAAAAATAATTTTTAGTCCCCAATTTTTTTCCCAATGTTAACAGGAGAAATTAGAACCCCCAAAGTTGTTGTGCAATTTTTCCCGAGTACGCTGATACCTCATATGTGGGGATAAACCACTGTTTGGGCATACGTCGGGGCTTGGAATAAAGGGAGCACTGTTTGACTTTTTGAACGCAAAATTTGCAGGAATCAATGGTGGCGCCATGTCGCGTATGGAGACCCCCTGATGTGCCTAAATAGTGGAAACCCCTCAATTCTAACTCCAACCCTAACCCCAACACACCCCTAACCCCAACCCTAACCCCTACACACACCTAACCCTAATACAAACCCTAATCATAACCCTAACCCCAACACACCCCTAACCCTAATCCCAACTCTAACCATAAACCTAACTACAAGCCTAACCCTAATTCCAACCCTAACCCTAATTCCAACCCTAACCCTAATTCCGACCCTAACCCAAATTCCAACCCTAACCGTAATTCTAACCTTAACCCTAATGCTAACCCTAACCCTAAGGCTGGGTTCATATTGCGTTTTACCAGCCCGTTCAACACGTAGCGTTGACCAGCTTGTAACGGTATAGCATAACGCGATCGAGTTATGCTATACCCGCTAGCGCAGATGAATCAGCAGATAATAAGCCGCGGATCCGCAGCAAAATCAGTCGCGGATCAGCAGCAAAATCAGCCGCGGATCAGCAGCGAAATCAGCCGTGGATCAGCAGCGAAATCAGCGCGGATCAGCAGCGAAATCAGCCGCGGATCAGCAGCGATATCCGCCGCGGATCCGCAGCGAAATCCGCCGTGGATCCGCAGCGAAATCCGCCGCGGATCAGCAGCGATATCCGCCGCGGATCCGCAGCGAAATCCGCCGCGGATCCGCAGCGAAATCAGTCGCGGATCCGCAGCGAAATCCACCGCGGATCAGCAGCGAAATCCGCCGCGGATCAGCAGCGAAATCAGCCGCGGATCCACAGCGAATCAGCAGCGAAATCCGCCGCGGATCACCAGCGAAATCCGCCGCGGATCAGCAGCGAAATCAGCCGCGGATCAGCAGCGAAATCAGCCGCGGATCAGCAGCGAAATCCGCCGTGGATCCGCAGCGAATCAGCAGCAAAATCAGTCGCGGATCAGCAGCAAAATCCGCCGCGGATCAGCAGCGAAATCCGCAGCGAAATCCGCCGTGGATCCGCAGCGAAATCCGCCGCGGATCAGCAGCTAAATCAGCCGCGGATCCGCAGCGATATCAGCCGCGGATCCGCAGCGAAATCCGCCGCGGATCAGCAGCGAAATCAGCCGCGGATCAGCAGCGATATCCGCCGCGGATCAGCAGCGATATCCGCCGCGGATCCGCAGCGAAATCCGCCGCGGATCAGCCGCGAAATCCGCCGCGGATCAGCAGCGATATCCGCCGCGGATCCGCAGCAAAATCAGCTGCGGATCAGCAGCAAAATCCGCTAGGAAAAAAAAAAAAATTCCTTATTTTATTATTTGTCCCTACCTATGACAGGGGGGGGTTCATTTACTTTTTTTTTATTTTGATCACTGTGACAGTTATCACAGTGATCAAAATAAATTTTTGTACAATGGAGGGCGCACTGCGCATGCGCCGGCCGGCGGGCGCACTGCGCATGCGCCCGCCATTTTCCAAGATGGCGGCGCCCATGAAGAATCCCGGGCAGCCGCCGGGACGGATCCAGGGACATCGGTGGACCTGGAGAGGTGAGTAGGGGACGTCGGAAGGTGAGGGGGAGGGATCGGTAGGTGGGGGAAGCGGATCGCAGGAGCAGGGGAGCAGACAGTGACGGCGGTGACCGATCGCTGTCATCTTTCGATGGCGGCGGCCGATCACCGCCGTGACATGGTGTGGGGGGGGTCTGATCACGGTCTCCAGCCATGGCAGATGCTATTGCAGCATCGGCCATGGCTGGATTGTAATATTTCACTAGTTTCATTGGTGAAATATTACAAATCGCTCTGATTGGCTGTTTCACTTTTAACAGCCAATCAGAGCGATCGTGGCCACGTGGGGGGTTAAGCCAACCCCCTGTGGTGATGCAGTAAGGGTCCTGTTACTGCGGGTCGGGTGACCTTTGTGACCCCGGTCCCCCGACCAGCAGGAACATGATTTATAGCATGACGCCTACGTTGGCGTCATGGGTCTGGATGGCACAGGTTTTCATGACGCCAACGTAGGCGTCATGGGTCGGGAAGGGGTTAAAGATGCTTTTTATTGCAAAAAATAGTTTTTGCATCACCACATTTTGAGAGCTATAATTTTTGCATATTTTGGCCCACAGAGTCATGTGAGGTCTTATTTTTTGTGGTACGAGTTGACGTTTTTATTGGTACCATTTTTGAGGACGTGTCATTTTTTGATCGCTTTTTATTTCGATTTTTGGGAGGTTAGAATGAACAAAAATCAGTAATTCATGAATTTCTTTTGGGGGGCGTTTATACCGTTCCGCGTGTGGTACAGTCGATAAAGCAGTTTTATCCTTCGGGTTAGTACCATTACGGCGATACCTCATTTATATAATTTTTTTATGTTTTGCCGCTTTTATACAATAAAAACAATTTTATATAAAAAATAATTATTTTTGCGTCGCTTTATTCTGCGAGCTATAGCTTTTTTATTTTTTCGCTGATGATGCTGTATGGCGGCTCGTTTTTTGCGGGACAAGATGTCGTTTTCAGCGGTAACATGTTTATTTATATCGGTCTTTTTGATTGCGTGCTATTCTACTTTTTGTATGGTGGTATGATGATAAAGCATTGCTTTTTTGCTGTTTTTTATTTAAGGGGTTCACTAAAGGGGTTAACTAGTGGGACATTTCTATAGGGCGGGTCGTTACGGACGCGGCGATACCAAATATGTGTACTTCTATAATTCTGTTTTATTTATTTACAGGAAGAAATGAATTTATTGGGCAATATTTTTTTTTTCCTTTATTTTGGAATTTTTTTTACACTTGTGATTTTCATTTTTTTACTTTGTCCCAGGGTGGGACATCACTGTATAACAGACCCGGGCAAGGGGCGGCCCGCGGGCCGCATCCGGCCCGCCGGCTGTCAGTGACCGGCCCGCGGAGGCAGTCTCAGGGCCCCGGCATCAGCTGGCACAATACTTACCTCTCCCGTGCCTCCGCTGCTGCAGCTCCGGGCTCCACCGGCGCTTCCTCTCACAGCCGGCCGCTGAATGACGTCATCATTCAGCGGCCGGCTGTGTCAGAGAGCGGGGACGCTGGACAGGTAAGACGTGTCTCTGTGTGTGTCTGTGTCTATGTAGTGCGGTGCTGTGTGTGTGTGTGTGTGTGTGTGTGTGTGTGTGTGTGTGTGTATGTGAGAGAGTGCTTATGTGCTGTCTGTGTGTGATGATGGGCAGGCATTGCTGATAATGGGGAGGCATTGATGATGATGGGGAGAAGATGATGATAATGGGCAGGCATTGATGATGGGGAGGAGATGATGATGGGCAGGCATTGCTGATAATGGGGAGGCATTGATGATGATGGGGAGAAGATGATGATAATGGGCAGGTATTGATGATAATGGGCAGGCATTGATGATGGGGAGAAGATGATGATGGGCAGGCATTGCTGATAATGGGGAGGCATTGATGATGATGGGGAGAAGATGATGATAATGGGCAGGCATTGATGATAATGGGCAGGCATTGATGATGTGGAGAAGATGATGATGGGCAGGCATTGATGATAATGGGCAGGCATTGATGATGTGGAGAAGATGATGATGGGCAGGCATTGATGATAATGGGCAGGCATTGATGATGTGGAGAAGATGATGATAATGGGCAGGCATTGATGATAATGGGCAGGCATTGATGATGTGGAGAAGATGATGATGGGCAGGCATTGCTGATAATGGGGAGGCATTGATGATGATGGGGAGAAGATGATGATAATGGGCAGGTATGTATATATACAGTATACAGTATATATATATATATATATATATTATATACAGTATTGGGTAGAACGGAGTTAATTATATTAGTCCGGCCCTCTAAAACCATCCCAATTTCTCATGCGGCCCCCTGGCAAAATTAATTGCCCACCCCTGCTGTATAATGTCAGATCGCTGGTCTGACAGTGTGCACAGCACTCTGAGACCAGCGATGTGACAGGCACTTCTGCAGGCTTCATCAGCGCCTGCTCTCAGGGGTCTTGCAGGGAGGAAGGCCTCAGAACAGCGAGATCACATTGCGCTGTTCTGAGGGTCTCAGGGGAGCACGCAGGGAGCCCCCTCCCTGCACGATGCTTCCTTGTGCCCCGGTACACCCCGATCATGATTGATCGCGGTGTACCAGGGGTTAATGTTCCGGGAGCGGTCCGTGACAGCTCCTGGCACATAGTGCCGGGTGTCAGCTGTGATAATCAGCTGACACCCGCCCGCGATCGGACGCGCTCCCAGGAGCACGTCCGATCGCTACGACGTACTATCCCATCCCTGGTCATACGGGCCCAGGTACTGTGACGCTTCCCACGGCTGCGGGGCGTCGGGACATGGCATAGCTTGCCTAACTAGCCAATGCTCCCACGCCGCCAGTCCACGACGACGTGAGGCATGGGTCCCAGATGGTAAGAGAATGTGGACCCACTGGACCACAGAGGGAGACCCGGGCCTGCCCGGACTAGGGAAGGGCAGCGACCGGGATCCGTGGCAGCTGAACATGTGGGCAAGGTGGCGACCTGCAGGACTAGACAACTTCAGGTAAGAAGAAACATAAAGTTTACTTAAAGAAACACAGTACATAAACAAAACATAAGACCGGGCTCCCGATTCCGCACATCAGAGAAGGGTACACGACTCAGGATCACAGACGAGTGCAGGAGGACATCACGGGTAGATGCAGTCCAGGGTTATCTGGCACGGGCATACTTTGGCGGCCTCTCTCTCAGGCCTCAGGCGTAGCACAGGCTCAGCAGGAGAACATCAGACACCGACCTCAGACAGACTTCAGACGATGGCGGGGTCATCACAGGTAGATGCAGTCCAGGATCATCTGGCACAGGCATACTAGTATGGCCTCACTCTCAGGCCTCAGGCGTAGCACAGGCTCAGCAGGAGAACATCAGACACTGACCCAGGACAGACGTCATCACAGGGTAGACCAAGGAGGAACCGGCAGGACATCGGAACATCAGGAACACGGACTGGATCTCAGGGACACAGGAACACGGACAGGACATCAGGAACACGGATTGGATCTCAGGGAGTCAGGAACACGGACAGGAACATCAGGAACACGGATTGGATCTCAGGGAGTAAGGAACACAGACAGGAACACGGATTGGATCTCAGGGAGTCAGGAACTCAGACAGGAACACGGATTGGATCTCAGGGAGTCAGGAACACGGACTGGAACACAGGCATCGGACTCCGGACATCTGGCACCGATCGGCAGGCTCCGGACATCAGGCAGAGATGGATAGGATCCAGACATCTGGAAGTGGTCATCGGACATCGGATATCAGGCAGTGGTCATCAGGGAGGACACGGTCCTCGGACTCCGGACATCTAGTATCGATCTGAAAAGGAACCCCAGCGGTCTGGTGCAAGCCCCGCCAGGCTCAACGGGAGCTGGCCGGGAATTGCACAGAAGCTGAGCACAGAGTAACGGAAACTCAGCACACACCGGACTCCTCCTTCCAAGATGAACTCAGGTTATATAGCAAGGATTCACAGTCACTGGCACAGGGTTCAGGACACAGCAGGATTTCAGGAACATAACACAGAGGACACAGTTCAGACATTCAGGTACAGGATGCGATCCAGGATCAGGGGTTCAGGTAATTAGACACAGCAGGAACAGGCCTGGATATACAGCCTCCAGGAACGGCGATCTGGGTAATCAGCCCCCAGCATAGGCGGAAACACAAGACACAGTTCAGACATTCAGGTACCGGGTTAGATCCAGGATCAGGGATTCAGGAAACAAGATACAACAGGAACAGGCCTGGATATGCAGCCTCCAGGAACGGCGATCTGGGTACTCAGCCCCAGGCAGAAACACAAGACAGGACAAGGGGAATCAGCTCTCCAGAGCTGATCAAACTCAGAGCAGGAGCTGAACACACAACCACATACGGCTAGGTTCAGGAATTCAATGTGGATTCAATGTGAAGCTCTGGCAACGCCCATCAGGGCTGGGGAACTTTATATATGAACTGCTTCACAGCGATAGGCTGGAGCAGTAATTCTAGTACACACCCAATCCTCATAAAAGCAGGACAGGTGCGGGCCGCGCCCCCTATGCAGAGCCAGACAACTCAGAGGAACAACTGACAGTGGCTGCTGCCACACACGTAGTAAATCATGCACCATTGCAGAGGACTTTGCAACCTACGGATGGTTTTCACAGCAGGCCAGGCGCCTGACAGAAGCTGCTGCCACACACGTAGTAAGTCATGCATCACTGCAGAGGACTTTGCAAACTACGGATGGCTTTTACAGCAGGTCAGGGACCGCACATGCGGGTGGTCATGCAACGCAGCGGAGACACTCACGCAAGTACGGCCACGCAGCAGAGCTGGGAACTGAGCAGCATCCATACAGGTAACAGACAACAGTATCCCAGCTGGTTAGGGGGAAAGGAGCAAAAGGGTTAATGCAAAAGACATGCAGAGTAACGCTGGAAAACAAAGTACAGACAATACCAGCGTTACAGGTACCATGGACGGGATAGTATGTCGGATGGCAGAATGGGGTTAATACTGTTCGGGTAGAGTTATCCGATAGCGCTATCAATGATAATGCACTTCATGATGTCATAATACAGTGATAATGCACTTTGTGATGTCATAATACAGTGATAATGCACTTAGTGATGTCATAATACAGGGATGACTCATTGAGCACAGACACACGGACACGTCCAAATTAGGTATATTGAAGATTGGAGGGGCATGAGAGTGTTAGAGGGGAGGCGACAGAGCAGGAGGTTGCATTAGTCAAGGCGAGAGATGATGAGGGCATGCACTAGAGTTTTTGCAGATTCTAGATTGAGGAATGTACTGATCCGGGAGATGCTTCTGAGTTGAAGTTGGCAGGCAGTTGAAAGGGGTTGGATATGTGGCGTGAAGGAGAGATCAGAGTCAAGGATTACCCCAAGGCAGCGAGCTTGTGGGACTGGGGAGTGTTGTGTTTCGGTAGCTGAGGAGGACAGGAACAACAGCAGGACAGCAGAACACCTGAGATGTTGGTAACTGATGGGTTGCAGATTCCTAAACTAACGACACAACTAGAGGTAGCCGTGGAGCGTTCCTACGTTGATCCTAGACGCCTCGTCACAGCCTGAGAGATAATTACACCTATAGGCAGAAAGATGAAAGCTATCTGCCCCGCAGCAGATCCCCAAAGAAAATAGGAAGCCCCCAAACATATAATGGCGGTTAGACAAGATATAAACACAAACATAGGCAGAAAATAGATTGAGCAAACGCTGGGGCCACAAGCTGACTAAATAGGATAGGAAAGGAGAGATTACTTTCTGCAACCCAGAAAAGCCTACAAAAATCCAACAATTCTGATTACAAAAATACTGAGATCACACGATCTCGCCACCCGCTAAATCAGATCTCAGTGTGAACAAAACCAAGCTGCAGCCGTTGAAAAAACAGGAAAAAGCAAATGAGCAAATAACAGTGGCTGCAGATAAACTGTGAGGAGCTCAGGCCCCCGGAGGGGACCTGGCTGACCTCCACAGAAGTGCAAGGAGCAATGCAAAAAGCAAGCACAAAAATAAAAGCAGAAAATATCTTATCTGATAGCAGAAGAAGCAGGCAAGACTCAGCAAACTTCCAAATGAACCAGGAACAACAATTGAGACAAGAACAATTGATCACCGGCAACCATCATGGGAGGGAACCTCCCTTATATCAGACCAGTCAGTGAACCCAGATTGCCATTCCTCGCTGAAAGGTTCAGTACTGTCTGTAACCACCAGAGGGAGCCTCTGCTCAGAAACCATCTCTAGCACATTCATAACAGGGGAGAGTGAGCAGCCATTTACTTTAATGGATAGGTTTGTTGGGAGAGTCGAGTGAGATGGGGGAACGATGATCAATTCTGTTTTCTCCATGTTAAGTTTTAGAAATTTAGCGGAGAAGGATGAAATAGCGACCAGACATTGTGGGATTTTGGTTAGTAGGGAGGTGATATCTGGTCCAGAGGTAGATCTGTGTGTCATCAGCATAGAGGTGATACTGCAAGCCGTGAGATTCTATGAGCTGTCCCAGTCTGAAGGTGTAAATGGAAAAGAGCAGGGGCTCAAGGACTGAACTTTGCGGGACTCTGGCAGATAGGGGGAGAAGCGAGGTGGTGAGAGTGGGAGACACTGAATGTCCAGTCTGTTAGGTATGACATGATCCAAAATAGGGCCAAGTCTGTGATGCCAAGAGATGAGAGGGTCTGTAGTAATAGGGAATGGTCCACTGTGTCAAAGGCAGAGGACAGGTCCAGGAGGAGGAGGACAGAGTAGTGTCGCTTGGCATTGGCAGTCAGCAGGACATTGGTGACTTTAGTTAGGGCAGTTTCAGTGGAGTGATGCGGTGGGAAGTGTTATGTTACGGTAGCTGAGGAGTGCAGGTAAAAAAAGGCAATACACCAGAGCAGTTGGAATCTATGAGATTGCAGTACCCTGACTAACCACCACAACTAGAGGCAGCCGTGGAGCGTTCCTACGATGGTCCTAGACGCCTCGTCACAGCCTGAGAAACTAACTACACCTAAAGATAGAAATAGGAAAGCTATCTGCCCCGGAGCAGAACCCAAAGATAATAGAAAGCCCCCAAACATATAATGGCGGTTAGACAAGAGGAAATACTGACACAGAAAGAAAATAGTATGAGCAAACGCTGGGGCCCAAACTATCTAAATAGAAAAGGACAGGAAGGGTACTTACTGCAATCCCAGAAAACCCTGAAAAACACCAACATACTAATTTCAAAATCACCTGAGATCACACGACCTCTACCACCTAAATTAGTTCTCTGGTGTAACAAAAACAGCAGCCACTGAAAAAACTGCAAAAAGCAAAAGTACAAAAACACAGTGGCTGGACTAAACTGAGAGGGCAAAAAGCCCCCGGAGGGGACCCAGAAGGCCCCCACAGAAGTGCAGGACAAAATGCAAAAATATAGCAAAAACACAAAATAAGAAATTGTCTTATCTGATAGCAGGAGATGCAGACACGACACAGCAGGCTACAAGGGAAACTGGAAAGAAGGATTCAGACCAGAACAATTGATCACCGGCAACCCTGATGGGAAAATGATTCCCTTAAATAAGACCAATCAGTAACACCTGATTCCCAATCCTCACTAGTACCGCTTGTAACCACCAGAGGGAGCCTCTGCTCAGAACTCATCTCAAACCCATTCACAACAGTACCCCCCCTTGAGGAGGGGTCACAGAACCCTCATTTGAGCAACCAGGTCGGTCAGGATGAGTTCTATGATACGCACGGATAAGTCTCCTAGCATGGATGTCCGAAGCAAACACCCAAGAATTATCTTCCTGACCATAACCTCTCCATTTAACCAAATACTGGAGTCTTCGTCTAGAAAAACGAGAATCCAATATTTTCTCAACCACATACTCCAGATTGCCCTCAACCAAAACAGGGTCAGGAGGCACAGCAGCAGGAACCACTGGCTCAACAAACCTCTTCAACAAGGACTTGTGGAACACGTTATGGATCTTAAATGTCCCTGGAAGAAGCAAACGAAAAGAAACAGGATTAATAATCTCCATGATCTTATAAGGTCCAATGAACCTAGGCTTAAATTTAGGAGATGCTACTCTCATAGGAATATTCTTTGAGGACAACCAGACCAAGTCCCCCACTTTAAACCGAGGACCATCAGTCCTATGCCGGTTAGCAAACCGCTGGGCCTTCTCCTGAGAGAGGGACAACCTCTCCACTACCTGGTCCCAAATCTGCTGCATACGCTCAACAACAGAGTCAACACCTGGACAGACAGAAGCCTCCGTCTGTCCTGAAGAAAATCGAGGGTGAAACCCAGAATTACAGAAAAACGGAGACATCAAAGTGGCAGAGCTAGCCCTATTATTAAGAGCAAACTCAGCCAAAGGCAAAAAAGAGACCCAGTCATCCTGATCAGCAGACACAAAGCATCTTAGATAAGTCTCCAATGTCTGGTTTGTTCTCTCAGTTTGACCATTGGTCTGAGGATGAAATGCCGAGGAGAAAGACAATTGAACACCCAGTTTAGAACAAAAAGTCCTCCAAAATCTGGAAACAAACTGGACTCCTCTGTCAGACACAATGTTCTCAGGAATGCCGTGTAAACGAACCACGTGCTGAAGGAACAACGGCACCAATTCAGAGGAGGAAGGCAACTTAGGTAATGGCACAAGATGTATCATTTTGGAAAACCTATCACAAATTACCCAGATGGTGGTCATTCTCTGAGACACAGGAAGATCGGAAATGAAATCCATAGAGATATGGGTCCATGGTCTCTTGGGCACAGGCAATGGCATCAACAAACCACTAGAGCGAGAGCAAGGCTTGGAGCGAGAGCAAGTCTCGCAGGACTGCACAAATTCCCTGACATCGCGAGACAAGGTAGGCCACCAAAAGGACCGACTAACCAAGTCTCTGGTACCAAAAATTCCGGGATGCCCAGCCAATGCGGAACAATGAATCTCAGACATCACACTCTTTTTCCATTGGTCCGGGACAAACAATTTTCCAACAGGGCAGCGCTCGGGCCTATCCTCCTGACACCCCTCCAGAGCAAGTCTCAAATTGGGCGAGATGGCGGAAAGAACTACACCCTCCTTCAAAATAACAGAGGGATCAGATAGCTCAGGAGAGTCCGCAAGGAAACTCCTCGAGAGGGCATCCGCCTTAACATTCTTAGTGCCAGGAAGAAAGGAAACCACAAAATTAAAACGTGTGAAAAACAAGGCCCACCTGGCCTGTCTAGGATTGAGTCGCTTGGCAGATTCCAGATAGACCAGATTCTTATGGTCCGTAAGGACCACCACCTGATGTTTGGCTCCCTCCAGCCAATGTCTCCACTCTTCAAAAGCCCACTTCATGGCCAATAACTCCCGATTACCCACGTCATAATTACGTTCAGTAGGAGAAAATTTTCGAGAGAAAAAGGCACAAGGGTTACTTTTAGAGGTCTCTGGATCTTTTTGGGACAAAACGGCACCTGCCCCAATTTCAGAGGCATCAACCTCCACCTGAAATGGCAGAGAAACATCAGGCTGCCGTAGAACAGGAGCAGAAGTGAATCTCTGCTTAAGTTCCTGAAACGCAGAGACTGCCTCAGGAGGCCAATTCACCACATCAGAACCCTTTCTGGTCAAATCAGTTAATGGTTTAACAATAACAGAGAAATTACCAATAAATTTACGATAAAAATTGGCAAAACCCAAAAATCTCTGAAGAGCCTTTAATGAAGTAGGTTGGACCCAATCACAGATGGCCTGAACCTTGACCGGGTCCATTTCAATAACAGATGGGGACAAAATGAATCCCAGAAATGAGATCTTCTGTACGCCAAAAAGACACTTTGATCCCTTCACATACAGAGCATTCTCTCTCAAAATCTGGAATACAGTTCGAACATGTTTCACATGAGAGTCCCAGTCATTAGAAAAAATCAAGATATCATCCAAATAAACAATCAGAAACTTGTCCACAAAATCCCTGAAAATGTCATTCATGAAGGACTGGAAGACGGAAGGAGCATTAGTGAGCCCAAAGGGCATCACAAGGTACTCAAAATGCCCCTCAGGGGTGTTAAATGCCGTCTTCCATTCATCCCCGTGCTTAATGCGAATAAGGTTATACGCCCCCCTGAGGTCAAGCTTGGTAAACCAAGTAGCGTTTTTCACCCTGGAAAACAGGTCAGAAATCAAGGGTAACGGGTATTGATATTTCACAGTAATATTGTTCAAGAGACGATAATCAATACACGGCCTTAATGAACCATCTTTTTGGCCACAAAGAAAAAACCGGCACCTAAGGGTGAAGAGGATGGTCTGATATGACCCTTCTCCAATGATTCCTTGATATAAGACCGCATAGCGTCATGTTCAGGTATAGACAAGTTAAAGAGGCGACCCTTAGGGAATTTACTACCTGGCACTAATTCAATAGCGCAGTCATAGCTCCTATGGGGAGGTAAGGATGCAGATTTACTTTCGCTAAACACATCAGAAAAATCAAACAAAAAGTCAGGAACATCCTCAGCCTGGGGGGAGGCAGAAAAAACAGGAGTGTTGGTATTAACACATTGGCAGCCCCAACTGGTTACAGACACAGATTTCCAATCCAAAACAGGATTATGAGACTGTAACCAAGGGAAACCCAGCACGATAATGTCATGCAGATTATATAGAACCAAAAATTTGCAGCACTCCTGGTGATCAGGTTCAACCCTCATTATCACCTGAGTAGAAAACTGGGGTTTATTCTCAGCCAAAGGGGTAGAATCGATCCCCAGTAGGGGAATAGACTTCTGTAGGGGTATCAAGGGAAATCCACAACGTTTAGCAAAATCATAATCCATCAGGTTAATAGCTGCTCCAGAATCAACGAAAGCCTGAGCAGAAAATGAGGACAGAGAGCATATCAGAGTGACAGTTAATAAAACTTAGTCTGAACACTACCCAAGACAACTGAGCGTGCAAAACGTCTTCCCCGCTTAGGGCAGACTGAAATAGCATGAGAGGCATCACCACAGTAGAAACATAACCCATTGCGCTTTCGAAACTCATGACGCTGTGCCCCAGACACCACTCCATCACACTGCATGGGCTCAGCAGCTGGCTCACAAGGCAACACCACTCCACGCATACTTCTCCGCTCACGCAAACGTCTGTCAATTTGAATCGCTAATGACATAGAATCATTGAGACCAGAGGGGACAGGGAATCCCACCATAACATCCTTTACATTATCCGACAGACCCTTCCGGAAAAGGGCCGCCAAAGCGTCGTCATTCCATTTGGTCAGGACTGCCCACCTACGGAATCTCTGACAGTATAACTCAGCGTCATCAAGCCCCTGATTTAATGCCAACAAGGCTTTTTCAGCTTGATCAGTGATATTAGGCTCATCGTACAATAACCCCAAAGCCTGAAAAAATACATCAACATCACTCAAAACAGGATCCCCAGGTGTCAGGGAAAAAGCCCAATCCTGAGGATCGCCGCGCAGGAGAGAGATGACAATTTGAACCTGCTGCGCTGCGTTTCCTGAGGACTTAGATTTTAAGGCAAGAAACAATTTACAATTATTTTTGAAGTTCTGAAACTTAGCTCGATCCCCTGAAAACAAATCTGGCATGGGGATCCTAGGTTCCACAACAGGCAACCTAGCAAGATATGCAGCAATACTCTGAACCTCAGTGGCAAGCTGATCCACACGGCCAGACAACTGTGCAAACTCCATTGGGAGAAAAGATCCTCCCCAGCACCCAGAGATACAGAGGGGAAAAAAAAAAAAAAAAAAATGCAACAAACAGAAAAATATCTCTGACAACTTTTCTTCCTTCAAAATATTTTTTTTTTCCCTTCTGTGAGTACCATACAATTTTTATGGCCGGTGATACTGTTATGTTACGGTAGCTGAGGAGTGCAGGTAAAAAAAGGCAATACACCAGAGCAGTTGGAATCTATGAGATTGCAGTACCCTGACTAACCACCACAACTAGAGGCAGCCGTGGAGCGTTCCTACGATGGTCCTAGACGCCTCGTCACAGCCTGAGAAACTAACTACACCTAAAGATAGAAATAGGAAAGCTATCTGCCCGGAGCAGAACCCCAAAGATAATAGAAAGCCCCCAAACATATAATGGCGGTTAGACAAGAGGAAATACTGACACAGAAAGAAAATAGTATGAGCAAACGCTGGGGCCCAAACTATCTAAATAGAAAAGGACAGGAAGGGTACTTACTGCAATCCCAGAAAACCCTGAAAAACACCAACATACTAATTTCAAAATCACCTGAGATCACACGACCTCTACCACCTAAATTAGTTCTCTGGTGTAACAAAAACAGCAGCCACTGAAAAAACTGCAAAAAGCAAAAGTACAAAAACACAGTGGCTGGACTAAACTGAGAGGGCAAAAAGCCCCGGAGGGGACCCAGAAGGCCCCCACAGAAGTGCAGGACAAAATGCAAAAATATAGCAAAAACACAAAATAAGAAATTGTCTTATCTGATAGCAGGAGATGCAGACACGACACAGCAGGCTACAAGGGAAACTGGAAAGAAGGATTCAGACCAGAACAATTGATCACCGGCAACCCTGATGGGAAAATGATTCCCTTAAATAAGACCAATCAGTAACACCTGATTCCCAATCCTCACTAGTACCGCTTGTAACCACCAGAGGGAGCCTCTGCTCAGAACTCATCTCAAACCCATTCACAACAGGGAAGCTAGATTGTAAACGTCGAAGAGGAAGCAAGAAGAGAGGTGGGAGGACAGATCAAGATGAACGTATTGTTCCAGTAGTTCTGAGGCAAAGGGGAGAAGTGATACGGGGCGATATCTAGATACAGAGCATGGGTCGAGAGGGCTTTTTGAGGATAGGTGTGATTGAGGCATGTTTAAAGCTTGAGGGGAAAACACCAGTTGTTAGTGATGGGTTGAAGAGATGGGTTAGGGTTGGGATGAAGACTGTGGTGATGTTTGGGATGAATTGTGATGGGATTGGGTCAAGTGCGCAGGTGGTGAGATGTGATCTTAAGAAGAGTGGAGAGTCGATCTATTGTAATGGTTGAGAAGTTGATTTTGGAGGACGAGGGCTGAGCAGTTAGGAGGAAGGGTTCTGGGGGTTGTCGACCAAAACTGTCTCTGATGTTATCAAACTTCTGCTTGAAGAATGGGGCAAAGACTTCGGCTGAGATGAGTGGAAAGGGAGGCAGTGCTGGGGGATGGAGGAGATAATTGAAAGTGTTGAATAACTGTTTAGGGTTGTGAGACAGGGAGGATATGAGATGAGAAGTAGGTTTGTTTTTCTGCAGCGAGGGTGGCCTTGAAAGTAGTGAGGGACTGTTTGAATGTGATGTTCTTTGTTGGAGTGGGATTCTTTTCCATGTCTGCTCAGCAACCCTGGAAGCCTGTCTCAGTTCTTTGGTCAGGATGGTGTGCCAGGGCTGTCTGATGATTTTGAGAGCTTTGGTATGTGTGAGAGGGGCAACCGATTCCAGAGCTACAGCTATTGTGGTGTTATATTGAGCGGCATCCGCATTGTGTAGGGGACTTATGTCTGTAAGAGGTAGAAGGGATTCAGACAGTGAGTGTAGATTGAGATGTTTAAGATTTCTCTGAGGGTGTGCAAGTTTGTGGAGTGGGGATTGTGGTCAAGGAGTGGAGAGGGAAGAGAATGTAATTAGGTTGTGGTCAGAAAGAGGTAGAGGTGAGTTAGAGAGGTTAGATAGGGAGCAGAGGCGGGTGAATATGAAGTCCAGTGTGTGGCCATCTTTGTGAGTGGCTGCAGAAGACCATTGATTGAAGCCGAAGGAGGAAGTGAGAGATAATAGTTTATTGGCAGCTGAGAGGGAAGTGTCAATGGAGATGTTGAAGTCACCCAAGATGATAGTGGGGATGTCAGCGGAAAGGAAATGAAGTAGCCAGGTAGGGAAGTGGTCGAAGAAGGTGGTGGCTGGCCCTGGGGGGCGGTAAATGACAGCCAGTTGGAGGGGAAATAGATGCGCACACAGTGCAGCTTAAAGGAAGGGAGGGTAACAGAGGGTGGGATTGGGGTGAAGGAGCAGTTATCTGACAGGAGAAAACCAACTCCTCCGCCATGCTTGCTGCTGGGGCAGGGAGTGTGGGAAAGGTGGAATCCACCATATGAAAGTGCAGCTGGAGAGGCTGTGTCAGAGGGGGTGAGCCAGGTTTTCGGTGATGGCGAGGAAGGAAAGTTTGTGAGTAATCAAAAGATCATGGATGTAGGAAAGTTTGTTGCAGAAGGAACGTGCGTTCCATAGATCTCCTGTTAGGCTAGGTTCACACTGCGTTAGGGCAGTCTGTTCAACACATGCGTTAAACGGACTGCGCTAACACAACTGCCTTTTTTGATCGCGTTATGATAGCACAGATGCTCCATCTGCGCTAGCAGTGACGGACCCTAGAATGCTGCAGACCGTGTCCGAGGGTCTGTCACAGCATGACGGCACATCGCTAACGCATGCCGATTATGACATGCTTTAGCGACAGGGCCGGCGTCAGCACCCGTTGTACCCGGGCAAGTGCCGGGGCCCTGAGCAGGCGGGGGACTCACTCGCCGTTGGGCACCCCGGCGCCCGTCAGTGGGTACAGCAGTGCCAGCACCGCCACTGGGCCCCCCCACTTGCTCAGGGCCCCGGCAGCCGGCACAATACTTACCTCTCCATGTGCCTTCGCAGCTCCAGGGGGCCCCTGCAGGGCGCCCGCGCTTCCTCTCACAGCAGCGCCGCTGGATGATGTCATCATTCAGCGGCCGGCTGTGGCAGAGAGAAAGCGCGGGCGCCGGTGATGCTGCGGGAATGCCTGCGGTGCGGACGCCGGACAGGTGAGATGTGTGTGTGTGTGCAGACAGGTGAATGTTGCTGTGTGTGTCTGTGTGTGTATGTGTAGGTGGAGGAGAGGGCAATGATGGGGAGAAGGCCATTATGGAGGTGATGGGGAGAAGGCATTGATGGAGGTGATGGGGAGAAGGCAATGATGGAAGTGATGGGGAGAAGGCATTGATGGAGGTGATGGGGAGAAGGCCATGATGGGGTGATGGGGAGAAGGCCATGATGGAGGTGATGGGGAGAAGGCAATGATGGGGGTGATGGGGAGAATGCATTGATGGAGGTGATGGGGAGAAGGCATTGATGGAGGTGATAGGGAGAAGGCCATGATGGGGTGATTGGGAGAAGGCCATGATGGAGGTGATGGGGAGAAGGCCATGATGGAGGTGATGGGGAGGTGATACAGCCTCTCCTGAGCCGTAACAGTTCAGAGGAGAGCTCCATATTTTGTATGGAGCATTATATGGGGACCAGTATCCTGTATGGAGCAATTTATGTGGTCCAGTATTCTGTATGGAGCATTATATTGGGTCCAGTATTCTGTATGGAGCATTATATGGGGGATGGGGGGGTGACATCCTGCATGGGGTATTATATGGGTGATGAGGGGGAGACTATGTGGTGCCCATAATATTGTATGGAGGACTGTACTGTCCGGTTTGCACTGTGCGCTGTGAGAATTCGGAGGTTTCTGAGCTATTGTAGAATTTACAATAGATATCACTCATGTAATGTAAGAAGTGAAATCTTTGGCATTGTACTATACCCATATTTCTCTGCCGTATCTGTGCATCATGAATTGTGGTCTGTGTTAAAGGGGCCCATTGAGACTCTTTCGCCCGGGGCCCATAAAAACCTGGAGCCGGCCCTGTTTAGCGATGCGCTACATTATGGAAGTCTATGGGTTAATGCCGCGTTGTAACGCAATCCGTTAGACAGACTGCCATAACGCAATGCGAACCAAGCCTTAGTGGGACTGGGGAAGCGGGGGCTGGGTGAATGGGTATAAGGTTAGAGAGGTTACGGAAAGTTGTGATAGAGAGTGGATGGGAGGTAGAAATGACTGTGGGAATGTGGTGAGGAGGACCAGGATTTGAAGAAATATCACTGGCAGTGAGGAGGAGCAGAGAAAGTGTTAGCAGGTGGGAGCAGGAGAGGGCATGAGGAGGCAGTCTGTGTTTGGAGAAAGAGGATTGTATGTTGAGGAATAGTTCAGAGGAGGAGATGAGATGGATGAGGAGGATGGAGGGAGAGTTAATCAGTTCCTTACTAGGTGTAGGGATTAGCGGGTTAGCAGAAAGTGAAGGATTATAGGGGTGTGAGTAAAAACAAACATTGTTTACAGTGACTGTAACCAATTCCCTTCTGGTTCAATTCTGCATTAATTCTGAGCTCCACACTTGTATGATACTTATATGATGCATTCTGTAACATATAACATACAAGTAACATATTAATCTGTTAACCATTTTCTAAAATGCAGCAATCAGCATATTGAAGTTGTTTGTTGCTCTTTAGAAGTATTAGCCGTTGCAGGTTCATCTTAATAATGTTTTCTTAGGAAATTGAAAGCCATTTATTTTTTATGCAGAAATTAGTCTAAAATATTGATGTTATACAGTATGCCTGGGGTAGCCCTGGATTTCCCTGCTGGAAGGTATATATTTTCCTGGTTACTAGACATTTCTTTTTTTCTCTCCTTAGCGCAGGTCAAACTTTGGGTTCCGCCCCCCTAGTAATTTTTCCTGGGGCTACATTGATTTATTTCCTTTGTTCTCCTAGTGGGTTCAACTTGTTCCACAGGTGTAGCCTCGGACCAGGTAATTCGTTCCTGGGAATTACGGGTCTTTATTTTCTAAAGTTTGCAATTGTTTACTTTTTTTCTTCGGTTTGTCTTTCCCCTGCCCTCGTGTTTTCTTCCTACCCATTCGTACTGTTGCAGCTTCTTGTTCAAGAAACACGGGACATCTTGGAGGGTATGGCTTATAACTGCATACTGGAGGCCTTGGGAGAGGTGACAGTTTCCGGATTCTTTGACTGTGTAACTCATGCATACTCCATGACACACTTAATATCACTGAAGTTCGGGGTCTCAATTTCCCCAGAAAAATGAGGCACACCCTTCAGGAACTGAAGTCTCAAAGGCCCGACATAGTCTTCCTACAGGAGACTCATTTTGATGAATCTGGAACTTTCAGGTTGTTAGAAGCTTCTTTGAGGGGTAGGCACATCATCTTATGCAACCTATAGGCTCCAAATACTGGACATATCACATTGTATTCTCTCTACCCCAAAACCTTACATCGGCAACCATATTGATTGGAGAAAGGGACATTAAAATCTCCTCCAAGGTATTTGATAGACAATCTGTTACCAACAAGCCTAGACCACAAAATTTAATTAGAATGGCTAGGGATTTGAGAAAATTAATCAGGGCCAACTCGTTGTTTGATTTATGGAGGATAGACCACCCTAAAGATAGGGCCTTCTCCTTTTACTCTCCTCCTCCTCATACCCATACCGGAATTGATTTTTTTTGCTAATATATTAACTCTTAGGATGATGGAGGTTGAGATGGGCCAAATCACTTGGTGTGACCACGTCCCTGTGGTATTGGACCCCAAATGCACTCAACTGTTTGAAGGCCTGTTACTTGCCTTTGAATGAGTTCCTAATTAAGGACCCAACTATCCAGAAGAACTTATTGGATCATCTCACCGACTTCTTTCATCTTAATGAGGGCTCAGATTCCTCTCCCTCAGTTTTGTGGGAAACTCATAAGGCTGTTAAGAGTGGTTATTGTACTATAGAAGGTTCCAGATTTTAAAAAAAATGCCAAATTTGAATTTAACAAAGTAACCTCACAATTAGTCAAATAAGAACGCAAGTTGGCGGCTTCGCCCTCTTTAAGGGTACTGAAGAAAGCAGTAGGGAGTAGAAATAGGCTAAAAGATCTCTCTATGCGTAAAGTTGAAAAACTACTTTTTTATACAAAACAAAATTATTACGAAAAAAGTAATAAGGTCCACTCACTTTTGGCTAAGTTATTGAAGGTTAGGGCTTCGACCTCACATCCCCAAACCTTAGGGGAGCTGATGGTACGATTCATTATAATCCAACTGTAATCTCAAATTTATTTTATGACTTCTATCGCAAATTGTATAACCTTCAAGATACTCTTCCCTCAAATAAGGCTAATAGAAAGATCATATTGCAAAATTTTCTATTAAATTTAAACCTTCCAGTCCTCCCCTGAGGCTTTGCTGTCTCTTAATCAACAAGTGACTCAACAGGAGATTGTGAGCATTCTGAGGGATATTCCTTTGGCTAAATCCCCCGGACCGGATGGGCTGATGTATTTATATTATAAAACCTTCTTAGAGGAGCTTTCTCATATGGTTAAGTTGTTTAACTCCTTTTTGGAGGGCTCTCCCATCCCGGACACGCTATCACATTATTATTTAAATCTTATCCCAAAAGCCGGAACGGATTCATTAGACTGTTCAAATTATCGCCCAATTGCATTACTAAACTCTGACCTTAAAATTTTCACCTGTATACCGGCCAATAGGCTTAACCACTGGCTTCCTCAACTTATCAATAAGGACCAAGTGGGGTTTGACCCTAATCGACAAGGGGGATAACACCAAAAGTATGAGGATTTATCGGGTTATAAAGTAAACACTTTTAAAACAGAAGCCCTACCATTAAATATCCCACCTGATGTATTGGACCATTTAAAGTCAAACTTTAAATTTAGATGGAAGTCTGAGGCTATTAAGTACCTAGGGGTTAACCTGTCTTCTTCTTACAGCAATCCATACGTTTGCAATTTCCAGTCATTTCTGGGTGAACTGAAGAGGTAGATGGATAGGTGGATGCCACTCTCGCTCTCATTAATAGGCCATATGGCTTCAGTCAAAATGTCTCTCCTTCCTAAGCTGTTTTACTACTTCGAAACTTACCGGTCAAGGTTCCCATGAGTGAATTTAAGGCTTTTCAGGCAGCCGTAATGAGGTTCATTTGGAATGGTAAGCGTCACTGGATCTCCAAGCGTGTACTTGTCTCTCACAAATCACAAGGGGTTCTTTCCGTCCCTGATATTGCTAAATATTTCAGGGCGGCTCATTTATGTAGGATTCCCTTGTGGGCTTCATTATGCGCTAACAACAAATGGACAGAAATAGAAAAACTATGGCTAGCTCCAATTCATCTGAACTCATTATTGTGGACAACTAAGCCCACTAAAGTACCAATATTTTTGTTGGGTCCTATGCAGTTTACGAGGGAGATTTGGCTTTCACGTGCAAAGAATTATAGCTTGGCTTCCCATAATTCACCAATGATCTCCTTCATATATCAGGCTCTGATACCAACTACAATGGACTCTGCAATGGTGCACACAGGGATTTCTGCGGGATTATTCAGATATGCGGATTTGGTAGATGGTGACACGCTGGAGCTTCTTTCATTTGATGCCATTAAGTCTAAATTTGCCATTTCTAACAGAGTTATTCCAGTACTTGCGAATGAAGCGTTTTGCCTCTTCGCTTTACGGTATACTGAAGGTGTCTACTGTTTTTGAGAGGATTTGCAAAAGGGGTCTGTCAACCAAAGGATTAATTTCAGAAATATATAGGATTCTAAATTATCCTCAGGAAAGCCAACAACTTAAATATCCCTACATGAGCAGATGGAAGTCTATCCTAGGGAGAGGGTTGTCACCCCAGTGTTGGCAGATCATTTGGGAAACAGCAGCCAAGTCCTCCATTTGCACTCTTTACAAGTAAAAACAGTACAAAATATTGATGTTCTGATATCATATACCTGATTTCCTACACAGATTGAACCCTCAACTTTCAAACCTGTGCTGGCGTTGTGGGTCCGAGGTGGGCACTCAATATCATATTTTTTGGTCTTGTCCCAAGGTCACGTGTTTTTGGGATGAAGTGATTAGCAGGCTTCTCTATGTGGAGATGGGGCTTGACCCGGTTATTTATTTGCTTAATGTTTCCCTAAAGGGATGGGGAAAAATTCAGCCATGCTGTTGCTACATATCCTTACAGTGGCAAGGTGTTTGATAGCCCTTCACTGGAAGCAGTTTTCCCCTCCATCTCAGCATCACTTATTGAATAGACTAGCTGACATTCGTAGGATGGAGTATATGACTGCTTTGATGGGAGCGAGAGTGGATGAATTTGGCTATGTTTGGGCCAGGGATTATTACTGGGCTCAGAGAAGCGGTTAGGGTTTCTATTACATCCTCTTGCCTCTTCCGGAACCTGTATCTTTCCTCTCCACCACCCTTGTTGTGTGAGTATTGTCTTTTTATGTGTGGTCCATTTTTTATCTAATTCAATCTAATATAATTATTTACTATTAATGTTAGTATACTGTACACTGGAGCTAGCTAACAGATGTTAGAAGTATCTGTTCCTATGAATATTTGAATTCTAGAATTCAATGCTTCATTTTACTATTTGGTGTCACACATTACTAGAGGGTGTATTTCCCCATATTTTTCCGAATAATAATGATAATGTTTATTTATATAGCGTTAACATATTCCGCAGCGCTTTACAGTTTAACAGTTTCAAAACACAAGTCATAAGTAACAACGTTAACAATACAATAATTAAAGCAAAATAAGACGACCCTGCTCGTGAGAGCTTACAATCTACAATGAGGTGGGGGAGATGCAAAGTACAGGTGTGTATTTACAATGGTGTATTTACAATGATGGTCCAGCCATCTTGAGGGAGTGAGGGATGGATGGAGATGGTGAATGGGCTACACACACATACACACACACACACACACACTTACACCTAGAATGACTTTGATTAGTGAACACGATAGAACGCTCTGAACAAATGTCTTTTGAGGGAGCGCCTGAAACTATGCAAATTGTGGATAGTCCTGGGGTAGAGCATTCCAGAGGATTGGCGAAGCGGGAGAAGTCTTGGAGTCGGGAGTAGGAGGTACGGATTAGTGCAGAGGTTACTCAAAAGCCGTTTGCAGAGTGCACAAGTTGGTTAGGCCGATAGACAGAAATGAGGGAGGAGATGTAGGGGGTGCTGCACTGTGGAGAACTTTGTGGGTGAGAACAAGTACTTTGAATTGGATCCTATAATGAATGGGCAGCCAATGTAAGGACTGGCGAAGAGCGGACGCGTCCGAGTACCGATTAGCCAGATGGATGATCCTGGCTGCTGCATTAAGTATGGACTGGAGAAGGGATAGTCGAGTAACTGGGAGGCCAAGTAATAGAGCGTTGCAGTAGTCCAGGCGGGAGTGGATCAATGCTACAGTGAGGGTTTTTGTTGTTTCCATGGTGAGAAAAGGGCGGATTCTAGAGATGTTCTTTAGGTGTAAGCAGCAAGAGATTGTATATGGGAGGTGAAGGAGAGATTGGTGTCAAACATAACACCCAGACAGCGAGCCTGCTGCCGGGGTGTTATTATAGGTGCCACCCACGGAGAGGGAAATGTCAGATTTAGGGAGTTTAGTAGATGGCGGGAGCAGAAGTTCAGTTTTTGAGAGGTTGAGTTTCAGATAGAGAGCGGACATGATGTTAGAGACTGCGGACAGTCAGTGGCGTTCTGTAGTACAGCGGGGTAAGGTCGGGGGATGACGTGTATAGTTGTGTGTCATCAGCATAAAGATGGTACTGAAAGCCAAATCTGCTGATGGTCTGTCCAATTGGGGCCGTGTAGAGAGAGAAGAGACAGGGGCCATGGACTGAGCCCTGAGGTACCCCGACAGCGAGAGGAAGAGGAGATGACGTGGAGCCAGAGAATAAAACATTGAAGGAGCGGTCAGAAACATAGGAAGAGAACCAGGAGAGAGCAGTGTCCTTAATGCCTAGTGACTGGAGCCTAGAGAGTAGGAGATGGTGGTCAACCGTGTCAAAAACTGCAGAAAGGTTGAGAAGAATGAGCAGAGAGTGGTCACCGTTACGTTTTGCTGTCAGAAGGTCATTGGTCACTTTGAGTGCAGTTTCAGTTGAATGTAGGGGGCGGAAGCTGGACTGTGAAGGGTCTAGGAGGGAGTGGAGAGGTAACGGGTAAGGAGGGAGTAGACTAGGCGCTCCAAAAGTTTAGAGATGAAGGGGAGATTGGAGACTTGTCTGTAGTTGTTTGTGCACGATGGGTTGAAAACGGGTTTCTTTAGTAATGGAGTAACGATGGAGTGTTTGAAGGAGGATGGGAAAATGCCAGAGGAGGAGAGATTAAAGATTGTAGTTAGGTGAGTTGTGACAACTGGAGAGACTGGAGGAGATGTGAGAGAATGGGGTCGGTAGTGCATGTAGTTGGACGAGAGGAGTCTGGAGACTTCTTCTTTTGTGATGGGATCAAATGTGGAAAGTGAGCCAGGGGAAATGCAGGGAGGAATGGGAGCCACAGCACTTTGTGGATGGGAGCAGATTTCCTGACGGATATTATCTATTTTTTCTATAAAGTGGGAGGCCAGGTCATCAGCACAAATGTCTAATAGGGGCTTGTGCTTTTGGCCTGAAGAGGGAGTGAAAAGTGTCAAAATGTTTCTTGGGGTTTGTGAGGTCGGGACCGCCACCATCTTAGATAGGGCCTATACCAGCCTCCATTTTGTCAGTTCACAGAGCCACAGACTGCTAACTACACAGGGCCTATTAGCATATCCAGTACGACCGGTTTTGATGTCCACTATGAATCAAAAGGGCTTTAATATGCTAATTGGTTTAGGCCAGTGTCTGAATGGGATGGTCATTGGTATGTTGAATGGCTCGGACTCAGGCCAGTATTTCCTGCTCCATATGAATTGCAGGCCAGTTAATATGCGTGCTTCAAAGCAAAGGGGAAGGGCCTAGCAGGTTTAAGAGCTGTAGCCATGAACAGGCTGCTCTGGATCCATTTTACACACAGAAGCCAAGAAGATGGTCTAGTAAGGGCCAAAAGAAAACGGATTTGTCTTGCCAAGGGAGCAGCCGCACATGCTTTGGGGACTGTCCAGCAACTGAAGACTGTTACCTGGGGATCGCAGAGCTCCCTGCCTCCCCATGACCATACAACCCGGTAATATTGATCTATAGCTTATACCTTTAAACCTTGTACATTATCGTTGTATTTTTTCTCTGACTGCGAATCCATTGTAATTACGTTGTATAGCTTTACTGTATATTTCTGTAATTATCTAGTGCGCCCTTAAGGCGATTAAACCATAAAATTAATCTTGGGCTGATGCTTTTACTCTGATCACGAATCTTAGAATACCCAGTGGGTAACAGGACAACCTCCCCGGCGGCCATTTGCTCTAGGTGCAGTTCCCTTACTGACCTGAGAGACAAAGGGGGCGCCGGAGAGCTGTACCTGTGGAGTTACGTCCCATTGGTGACGTGGGAGGAAAGGGGATCGTCCGTCACATTTGGTAGCGGCGGTGGTATCAGAAGCTGTGATACCCAGGCTACCATGTGGCGGTCGGCTTAGTTCTTCACAATTGGTGGCAGCGGTGGGATCAGAGTAATAGTGTGTGTGGGACCCCTACTCCCAGACACTAGAGACTACCAGCGGTACTTTCACTGCTGGGGTCTTAAGGTCAGCCCAGCACTAGACGGTCAGAGTGTAAATATAATAAGTTGTGTGCAAGGTCGGGGTTGCAGCTGTGTCAGTAACCAAAGGTTCCCAAGATGGCGGAAGGCACCAGGGCAAAGGGGGAGGCCAATGCTGTGGTCTATGAGGGGTTCGATACCGATGAGGGGGAGCTTAGCCAGGGCTCCCCAAGGAGCCCGACCCCCGTGCTCAGTCTCACAGTGGACTGTCCACCCCCTGCCCGTCCCAGCCTGTCCAGATCAGAGGCCCTTTTCCAAGCGGCTATGGCACAGCTCGAGGCTGGTAATGACGCCGCCTATGACAGACTCCTGGTGGCGGCAGAGAGAGAAGCAGAGCGTGAGCAAGCAGCAGCAGAGCGTGAGCATACAGAACGTGTGTTGCAGGCTACAGAACGCCGTGAAGCTGCGGAACGCCGGCACCGACTGGAGATGGCTCAGCATGGGCCCCCGCTGGACGCACCAGGCCCACCGGAGACAAGGGCTTCCAAGGTCCGGGCGGAGGACTTTCCCTTGCTTGAAAAGGATGGAGACCTGGATTCCTTTCTGCTGGCTTTTGAGAGGACCTGCCTCCAACATCATCTGGCCCCGGATCAGTGGGCAAGGTACCTGACCCCCCGTTTGAGGGGTAAGTCCCTGGAAGTTTTGGGGGACTTACCCGCCGGGGAGGAGCAGGACTACAACAGCATCAAGCGGGCCCTGATCCAGCACTACAACCTCACCCCGGAGTCGTACCGCAGGAAGTTCAGGAGCCTGCAGCGGGGTTCAAAGGACACCTGGGCCGACCACATGCGGGCCCTGCTGAGAGCTGCGGAGCACTGGACCTCGGGTCTAGAGCTCACTACCCGCCAGGAGGTCCAGGAACTGTTTGTCATGGAGCAATTCTTGTGGAACTGCCCAGAGGACCTCCAGCAGTTCCTCCGTGACCGGAAACCAAAGGGGGCTTCTGCTACAGCCGCCCTGGCAGACGAGTATGCCAACAACAGGGCGCCGGAGCCAAAGAAGCCTGCCAGCAGCACCTGGAGAGGGGGTAAGCCCAATCCTGCCCCAGCCCCATATCCAGCCCCCAGAGTGCAAGGGGTGCACCTCCCGGCTGCCCTCTCCAGGCCAGGAACAGAACCCAGACGTTGTCATAATTGCAATCAGCCAGGACACTTTAAGGCTGCGTGTCCCCAGCGCCAGAAGGCCCCATCCCTGTCCCAGAAACCGACCACTGTTTTGTGTGTGGGAGGGGGTGGTGGGAGGTCCCTAGACAATTACCAACCCGTCACCATCGGCCGCTCAGCGGTCATGGGACTGCAGGACACAGGCGCTGAACGAACCCTGGTACGTCCTGAGGTGGTGTCCCCTCAAGACTTGGTACCTGGGAAAACCCTTTCCGTCTCCGGAATTGGAGGCGTTGAACCGGCGCTGCCCGTTGCCAAGGTGTATTTGGACTGGGGCGCCGGGAGGGGGATGCGGGAGTGGGAGTAACGCCAAATATTCCTGCAAATGTGTTGCTTGGGACCGATTTGGGGCGGCTAGTGTCCCAGTATGTGGCCACTGAACCCCCAAGTTCGGCTCCCCAAAAATGTCATGACTCTACTGTGAATGCTAATGTTAATGTATTGAATGTGCCTCCAACAGTGGAGAAGGGAGTGAAATCTGATGGTAAGCCATGCACTGACACTACACACACAGGGCTCACAGTGAGGACAGGTGAGGAGGCTGCATGGGAGAGCTCAGAGGTGGGGGGAGGGGCTGCTATGGGCAGTGTAGGGCCCCTAAGTGAACCCAGCCTGCTGAGTCTAGGGCCCCTGCAGGAAGAGGAACAGGCCATGCGGGGAGGGGGTGTCCCGGGAGAGGAGCCACCAGGTAGGACCCCAGGTCAGGAGTTCCCCACATCCGGGATGTCAGGGAAGTCTGCCTGAACCGGCGACTTGGTCAGGGGACGAGGGAAGGCAGGTGCTACCCGTGGTCTCAGCGGTCGTGGCCGCTGTTACCAGGAGTGGGAGCGCTGAAGCCCAAGGAGCCTCGCGGAGGTCCGACGGTTTCCCCCTCTCCGACCAAGTGGCTGCCGAGTCAGACAGTAGCCAGGAGACAGATCCCGGGGAACTGACAGAGGACATGGCAGTTTCATCAATTCTTGCCACATCAAGTCAGGGATTTCAGGCAGCGTTGGAGGCTGACCCTAGCCTGAAGACTCTCAAGGAACAGGCGGCACAGCCTCCCCTGGAGTCCGACCGCGAGCGAGTGGTCTGGGACCAGGGACGGCTGTACCGGGTAACAGTCCAGCAGGGTTCACCGGAGGCGTGGCCCAGGGACCGACAGTTAGTGGTACCCCATCCGTTCAGGGCGGAATTGTTGCGGATCGCACACGAGATTCCAATGGCCGGACACCTAGGAATCACTAAAACCAGGGCCAGGCTAGCTCAGCATTTCTACTGGCCTGGAATGAGGACCGAGGTGATAGCCTACTGCCGTTCGTGTGACACCTGTCAGAGGGTGGGGAAGGCGGGGCCGCGCCCCAAAGCTCCACTGGTAACTCTGCCCATCATCGAAGAGCCTTTCTCGAGGGTGGCTGTGGATCTCATTGGACCTCTGTCCACTCCCAGCCGCTCCAGGAAATGCTTCATACTAACGGTAGTGGACTATGCCACCCGGTACCCGGAGGCGGTAGCTTTGTCGTCCATTCGGGCCGACAAAGTGGCCACTGCCTTACTGGAGATTTTCTCCAGAGTGGGGTTTCCCAAGGAAATGCTCACCGACCGAGGGACCCAGTTCATGTCGCAGCTGATGGAGTCTCTCTGTAAGGAGGTACAGGTGCAACATCTGGTGGCCAGCCCGTATCACCCACA
Organism: Oophaga sylvatica; assembly: GCA_033576555.1. Classification (NCBI taxonomy): domain Eukaryota; kingdom Metazoa; phylum Chordata; class Amphibia; order Anura; family Dendrobatidae; genus Oophaga; species Oophaga sylvatica. The sequence continues at coordinate 389,291,413 of JARQOD010000002.1, read as the reverse complement.
GACCAATGGCTTGTGTGAGCGGTTCAATGGCACCTTAAAGCAGATGCTGAAGATGTTGGTCGACTCCCACGGGAGAGACTGGGAGCGGTATCTCCCACACCTGCTGTTTGCCTACCGGGAGGTCCCACAGGCCTCAACGGGGTTCTCCCCCTTTGAGCTCCTGTACGGGCGACGTGTACGGGGGCCCCTTGCTCTGGTGAAGGAAGCATGGGAAGAGGATTTAGCCACCCCTGGAGTGTCGGTAATTGAGTATGTCGTGCGCTTCCGGGACCGAATGATGGACTTGACGCGGCTGGTGCATGACAATATGGCCCAAGCTCAGGCTGACCAGAAGCGATGGTACGACCAGAATGCTTGTGAGCGGACCTACCAGGTGGGTCAAAAGGTGTGGGTACTGGTCCCCGTACCCCAAAACAAGCTTCAGGCGGCCTGGGAGGGTCCATACCTCGTGCACGAGCAGCTCAACGCCGTCACCTACCTGGTCACCCTGGACCACGCCCGTGGAAGGAGGAAGGCCTTCCATGTGAACATGATGAAGGCCCATCATGAGCGGGAGGCTTATGCTCACCCAGTGTGCAACCTTCCAGAGGAAGGAGAGGCAGAAACCCTCCTCGATCTGCTCACCCAAGCCAAGGCGGGTGGATCCATCGAGGATGTGGGGGTTGGCCACCAGCTCTCGGAGGACCAACGTTCCCAGCTGGGGGCCACCCTACACCCCTTTCGGGAGCTGTTCAGCAGCCTGCCCGGAAGGACTGAGGCAGCAGTCCATGACGTGGACACTGGCAACCACCCCCCAATCCGGCGTTCAGCATATCGGGTCTCTCTTGAGGTGCAGCAGCAGATGCGCCAAGAGATAGACGAGATGTTGAGGCTGGGGGTGATCCAAGCGTCCAACAGCGCGTGGGCTTCGCCTGTAGTCCTCGTCCCTAAAAAGGACCGAACTACGCGGTTCTGCGTGGACTACAGGGGGCTCAACGCTGTGACGGTCACCGATGCGTACCCAATGCCGCGCATCGATGACCTGCTCGACCAGCTGCCCGGGGCCAAGTACCTGACCATCATGGATCTGAGCAGGGGGTATTGGCAGATTCCCCTGACCCCTAGGGCACGGGAACGCTCTGCCTTTATCACCCCATTCGGACTGTACGAGTCCACGGTGATGCCCTTCGGCATGAAGAATGCCCCTGCCACTTTTCAGCGGATGGTCAACACGCTGCTCGAGGGACTGGAAGGGTATGCGACCGCGTACCTGGATGACATTGCCATCTTCAGTCCCACCTGGGAGGATCACCTAGAGCACCTGGCGCAGGTGCTCGGGCAGATCCAGCGAGCAGGCTTGATCATTAAGCCGGAAAAATGCCAGCTGGGTATGAGTGAGGTCCACTACCTGGGACACCGGGTAGGTGGGGGAGCTCTGAAGCCAGAGCCCGGGAAGGTGGATGCCATCGCATCCTGGCCCACCCCCAGGACCAAGAAGCAGGTGATGTCCTTCTTGGGTACTGCTGGGTACTATAGGAGGTTTGTTCCACACTATAGTGCCCTGGCCAAGCCCCTGACGGACCTCACCAAGAAAAGGCTGCCCGTCGCAGTCGACTGGACAGTCGCCTGCGAGACAGCTTTCCAGGCGCTCAAGACCGCCCTTTCTAGTTCTCCTGTACTACAGGCAGCCGACTTCACGCGGCCGTTCTTAGTGCAGACCGACGCCAGCGACTTCGGCCTCGGTGCTGTGCTCAGCCAGATTGACACTACGGGCCATGAACACCCCGTTTTGTACTTGAGCAGGAAACTCCTGCCGAGGGAAGTGGCCTATTCCACGATGGAGAAGGAATGTCTGGCAATTGTGTGGGCCCTGCAGCGTCTGCAGCCATACTTGTACGGACGCCAATTCACCGTGGAAACAGACCACATGTCATGTATAGTGTACAGTTCCTATAGCGTCTTGTGCTTGGGTGCGAGGAAAACACATGAGACATAGGTTGATATGAAATGACTTGTATTACTTCATACAAGCATGCAGAAAAGGTCACACAGTTTGCAGGAACAGAGGCAGGAGAACACAGCAGGCCAGAGTAACTTCAAGCTCTACAATAACTCTCCAAGCAGGTTCAGAATCTCTTCTCTGTACCGTAATTCCTCTGCAAACATGGATTCACCAGACAGCAGGTTTCCAAAGTCCAAAAGTGTTCCAAAGTTCCTCAGTAGGAAATAGCTGGAGTCCAAAATCCTAGGTTTCCAGGAGTCAGGTCACAGGCTGACTGAGGCTTGATTCAGGAGCACTGATTGTTCAGCTGAGGCTGCTTAAGAAGCAAGAGGGAGAGAATCAGGGCGGGAACATGAAAACTGGAAACTCCATATTAACTGAGGGCAAGAGCTGCAGAAAGACAGAAAGCAAAATGGCCGATGGAAAACTGAGTTTCAAGGAACATGTCAAAAGAGACAAAGAACCTTACATTACTCCCCCCTTAAGGACAACCTCCGGTTGACCTCAGACCAGGCTTGTCAGGGTACCTCTGATGAAACTGGCGGAGCAGGCGAGGAGCATTTACATTATTGACTGGTTCCCATGAGTTGTCCTCCACTGGTAGCCCTGCCATTTAATCAAATATTGCAACTGATTTCTGTACAACCTGGAATCTAGAATCCTTTCCACCATAAATTCTTCCTGACCATCGACCAGCACTGGGTCAGGGCAAGGAGAAGAGCGTCCAGGAAACGTATTGGGTATTGCAGCCTTTAGTAGGGATACATGAAAGACAGGGTGGATTCTCATAGTTCTGGGCAGTTGAAGACGACAAGCAACAGCACTTATAATCTTACTGATCTTATAAGGTCCAATGTACTTATGTCCCAATTTAGACGATGGAATCTTTATTTTAAGATTTCTGGTTGACAGCCAGACCAAATCTCCTACCTTGAAAGCTGGTGCAGGTTTACGAAATTTATCTGCTGCTTTCTTGTACCTTTCCTGAGCCAATTCTAGATTTTCCTTTAGAAGATCCATATTCTTTTGTAAAGAAGTGATTCTTTCAGCCACTGCCGGCAAGGGCGTATCTATGGGAAATCGAGGAAGAATGTTAGGATGATAACCTAGATTGGAGTAAAAAGGAGACTGCTTAGTGGAGGCGCTCTGAGAGTTATTATAAGAGAACTCAGCCAGTGGAAGTAGATCCACCCAATCATCTTGTAGGTGGCAGATAAAGCAGCGGAGATACTGCTCCAGGGTCTGATTGGTTCGTTCTGTCTGTCCATTAGTCTGGGGATGAAAAGCAGAAGAAAGGTTTACTTTAATGTCCAATGCGGCACAGAAATTTTGCCAAAACCTTGAAGTGAATTGCACCCCTCGATCCGAAATGACCTCATCCGGTACTCCATGTAAGCGAAACACATTCTTAATCATCAAGTCTGATGTCTGTTTTGCAGTGGGTAAGCCGACACAAGGGATAAAATGAGCTGCCTTTGTTAGACGATCAACCACCACTAGAATGGTGTTCTTCCCTTGAGAGGTTGGTAACTCCACAATGAAGTCCATAGAAATGGATCCCCACGGGCGGGACGGGTGGGAAGAGGTTGTAACAGACCAGTTGGTGAGGAGCGAGGTGTTTTGCATCTTGCACAGACTTCACATGAAGTGACATAGTTTAAAACATCTTTCCTGTAAGTGGGCCACCAAAAGAAACGAGAAAGAAATTCTTGTGTCTTTAGAATTCCCCTATGCCCGGCTATCTTGGAATCGTGGATGAGTTGCAATACCCTCAATCTGACTGTTTCAGGTATATACAGACGTTGTCCCTGAATCCACACACCATTCTTAAAGACAAGACTTACGTCCCTTGGGGGTTGAGCCAACAAAGAATCCGCATGGTATGCTTCCTTGATGTCCTTAAGTAGGTCTTGATTATGAATCACTCCCAGGAATCTAGAGTCAGGAAGAATAGTCTTAGGAGGAGTAAGTGGACGTGTCTCTGCTGAATGAATCCTAGAGAGTGCATCAGCCTTTCCATTGCGCAATCCTGGTCTATAAGAAATTACAAAATTAAATTGGTTTAGGAAAAGATTCCAGCGAGCCTGGCGAGGAGTCAGGCACTTAGCCGACCTGATAAATTCAAGGTTACGATGGTCTGTCAGGACGACTATTTGCTGTGCAGCTCCCTGAAGAAGGTGTCTCCATTCCTTGAAGGCGGCAATAATGGCCAACAATTCTCTATTGCCCACATCGTAGTTCCTCTCAGCCGAAGACAACTGCTGGGAAAAGAAGGCACAGGGATGCAAGACATTCTTCTCACCTGTTCTCTGAGAGAGTATAGCTCCAACGGCACAGTCTGAAGCATCCACCTCTATTATGAAGGCAAGCTCGGGTTGGGATGTACTAAGATAGGTGCGGTGGTAAATTTATCCTTTAAACAGGAAAATGCTTCCTGAGCTTGCGGGGTCCAGGAGAACCTAGACTGTTTCCGGGTAAGTTGGGTGATAGGTGACACTACCTCAGAGAAATTCCTAATGGAACGTCTATAGAAGTTGGCAAACCCGATGAAGCGCTGCACCTCCTTCACATTTCTAGGAATTGGCCAATCCTTGATGGCTTGGGTCTTGCTTCCATCCATACTAATCCCTTGCGTAGATAGTACATACCCCAGAAATTGAATTTCGGTCCTATGGAATTCACACTTTTCAAGTTTGATGTAGAGATGGTTTTGTCTTAGGCGTTCTAAGACCATTCTCACATGTCCATGATGTTCCTCTGTGGAGTTAGAAAAAATTAGAATATCATCCAGATAAATCACCACAAATGTATCTAGGAGATCCCTGAAGATGTCATTCACCAAGTGTTGGAAAGTGGCTGGGGCGGTACTCAGACCAAAAGGCATAACTAGATATTCGAAGTGTCCATAGCGTGACCTGAATGCAGTCTTCCATTCATCCCCAGGTCTAATACGGACCAAGTTATAGGCCCCACGGAGATCCAGTTTAGAGAAAATTTTGGCGTGCCGCACTCTCTCCAACAACTCAGGGATTAAAGGCAATGGATAACGGTTTCTAATAGTAACCTTATTGAGTTCCCTATAGTCTATGCAGGGTCTCAGAGATCCATCTTTCTTCTTCACAAAGAAGATGGGTGCACCTGCGGGAGATGAAGAGGGGCGTATGAAGCCTTTGGCTAGATTTTCATCTATGTAGTCCTTCAAAGCTTTTAGCTCGGGCCCCGCTAGGGGGTAGATCTTACCAAAAGGTATCTCGGCTCCAGGCAATAATTCGATTGGACAATCATATGGACGGTGAGGAGGAAGCTGATCAGCGTTCTTCTTGTCACATAAATCCACATAGTCCTGGTATACAGCTAGTAGTTCAGGGACTGACATGGTTCCTTTAGGAACAGAGCAAGCTGAAACTCCTTGACTCATCTGTTTCTCCGGAAAGTGTAATTCCTTGGTTCCCAGTTAATTGTAGGATTCTGCGCCTGCAGCCATGGTAGCCCTAGAATAATGGGAAAGTGGGGAGAAGAGATAAGCATAAAAGACATTTTCTCCTGATGAGCTTTACCCATAAGAACCCTCAAAGGCTCTGTTTCCTGATCCACTGGTCCAGAGGTCAGCAGGGAGCCATCCACAGTCTCCATCTGTACTGGAGTAGCCTTCTTCACTGAACGTATCCCCTGTTTCAGAGCAAAGGAGATATCCATAAAATTTCCACTTGCTCCTGAGTCGATCATAGCAGAGCTAGACACCCAGACTGAGTCCACCCAGAGTTTGATGGAAAGGAAGCAATGAGAATTATTTCTTTTACAACTCAGCTGGGACACCGCTGAGGAAACTTGAAAAATTGCAGCGTTTATACCGTCATTGTCCCCAGAACTAACAGAGTTTAAGTCCGAAAAATCAAGATCTCTTGCAGCAGATCTCTCTGGAGTCTGAGGCTCGGACATGACAGAGCTCCTCTCGCAACACTCACAGTGAATGACTGCTGCAATAGTCTTACGAGAACGGCTGGGGCAGTTTATAATGAAGTGCCCTGACTTACCACAGTAAAAACATAGATTTTCCTTTATACGATGTTCTTTGCGTGCATCACTAACCCGTCTTTGTAAAGAGTCCACCTGCATGGGTTCAGGTTCTGGTTCCCTTGTGATCCTACTCAAAGGTTCCTTAGCTGAGGAGGGAGGTAGTAAAAGGTTAGTGCGATTATTTTCGAACCATCTCTCTTGTCTGCGTTCAGTCAGACGAGCATCAATACGGATACAATAGTTAATAAAGTCACCTAACGCAGTGGGAGGGTCGGCACGAGCAAGTTCATCCTTAATCAGTGGAGACAACCCTTTCCGAAAAATAGATTTTTTGGCGGAAGTGTCCCAAGTGGTATCAAGAGCCCATCTCCTGAAATCCAAGGCATATTCGGCTACTGAACGCTTACCTTGGCGCAAAGTTAACATGGCTGCTTCAGCTGTTGCACCTCGATTGGGGTCATCAAACACCTGCCCCTTGGCTGAAATAAAAGCATCAAGGTGATTCAAACAATCATCCTCAGTCTCAATCAGAGGGTTTGCCCACATCAAAGCCTTATTGGTAAGCAACATGATTATAGTAAGCACTTTGGATCGTTCAGTGGGAAATTGTGAAGCATGTGCAGAGAAAAATAGATTGCATTGGTTAATAAATCCCCTGAATTTCTCACGTTCACCGCCAAAACGAAAAGGAGGTAACTTGGGGATCCCAGAACTCGGGGTTATGGCAGGAGCCTGGACTCGTTCCTCTAGAGCCTCAATCCTGGCTCGTAATTCCTGAGTAGTTTGTCCAAACACTTGCAAATTATGATTAGTGAGGTCCTGTAGGCTTGCAAAACTGGTCTTTATAGTCTGTATATCTGCAAGGATTGTATCAGTCACTCCGCAAAGCTCCTTTATGCGGGCCTCCATCTTCCAGATCTTTTAAGGCAGAAGTGCTGGAAGGAGAAGAGGAAAGGAAAAAAAAAAAAACAATAGTGTTTACCTGTGGTAACACTCCAGAGTAACATTTAAGGGAATGCGCTCACCTGGAATGGTTGTGAGAAGTCACAACCACTGTCATCACAGAAGGTATTAAACGGACATCTGATATCCACAGTCACAGCAGACACGGCTTTCCCAGACCCAGCAGACACTAAACATTGGCTCCTGAATCTTGTCATGTATAGTGTACAGTTCCTATAGCGTCTTGTGCTTGGGTGCGAAGAAAAACACATGAGACATAGGTTGATATGAAATGACTTGTATTACTTCATACAAGCATGCAGAAAAGGTCACACAGTTTGCAGGAACAGAGGCAGGAGAACACAGCAGGCCAGAGTAACTTCAAGCTCTACAATAACTCTCCAAGCAGGTTCAGGATCTCTTCTCTGTACCGTAATTCCTCTGCAAACATGGATTCACCAGACAGCAGGTTTCCAAAGTCCAAAAGTGTTCCAAAGTTCCTCAGTAGGAAATAGCTGGAGTCCAAAATCCTAGGTTTCCAGGAGTCAGGTCACAGGCTGACTGAGGCTTGATTCAGGAGCACTGATTGTTCAGCTGAGGCTGCTTAAGAAGCAAGAGGGAGAGAATCAGGGCGGGAACATGAAAACTGGAAACTCCATATTAACTGAGTGCAAGAGCTGCAGAAAGACAGAAAGCAAAATGGCCGACGGAAAACTGAGTTTCAAGGAACATGTCAAAAGAGACAAAGAACCTTACACCACAACCCCCTCAGCTGGCTACACACGGTCTCTGGACGAATGGGAGGTTGCTACGCTGGAGACTCGCTCTCCAACAGTACCACTTCACCATTCGCCACAAAAAAGGCAGGGACCATGGTAACGCTGATGGGTTGTCACGGCAAGGAGAGGGTGCGGAAGGGCACATGGGGAACACAGGAATGTGATACCCCCTAGCGCCCTCAAAAGCAGGGAGGTGTGAGGTCGGGACCGCCACCATCTTAGATAGGGCCTATACCAGCCTCCATTTTGTCAGTTCACAGAGCCACAAACTGCTAACTACACAGGGCCTATTAGCATATCCAGTATGACCGGTTTTGATGTCCACTATGAATCAAAAGGGCTTTAATATGCTAATTGGTTTAGACCAGTGTCTGAATGGGATGGTCATTGGTATGTTGAATGGCTCGGACTCAGGCCAGTATTTCCTGCTCCATATGAATTGCAGGCCAGTTAATATGCGTGCTTCAAAGCAAAGGGGAAGGGCCTAGCAGGTTTAAGAGCTGTAGCCATGAACAGGCTGCTCTGGATCCATTTTACACACAGAAGCCAAGAAGATGGTCTAGTAAGGGCCAAAAGAAAACGGATTTGTCTTGCCAAGGGAGCAGCCGCACATGCTTTGGGGACTGTCCAGCAACTGAAGATTGTTACCTGGGGATCGCAGAGCTCCCTGCCTCCCCATGACCATACAACCCGGTAATATTGATCTATAGCTTATACCTTTAAACCTTGTACATTATCGTTGTATTTTTTCTCTGACTGCGAATCCATTGTAATTACGTTGTATAGCTTTATTGTATATTTCTGTAATTATCTAGTGCGCCCTTAAGGCGATTAAACCATAAAATTAATCTTGGGCTGATGCTTTTACTCTGATCACGAATCTTAGAATACCCAGTGGGTAACAGGACAACCTCCCCGGCGGCCATTTGCTCTAGGTGCAGTTCCCTTACTGACCTGAGAGACAAAGGGGGCGCCGGAGAGCTGTACCTGTGGAGTTACGTCCCATTGGTGACGTGGGAGGAAAGGGGATCGTCCGTCACATTTGGTAGCAGCGGTGGTATCAGAAGCTGTGATACCCAGGCTACCATGTGGCGGTCGGCTTAGTTCTTCACAGGGTTGTTGGCTAGTAAGGAGATCAGGGTGGTGAAGTAGATCTGTTTGGTGAGGTGAAGGGCATAGTTATAGGTTCTTAACATAAATTTGAAGTGGATGAAGTCTTCTGGTGTGTGGGTTTTTCTCCATAGGCGTTCAGCACTCCTAGAGCATCGCTGGAGAAGTTGAGTTTGCAATGTGAGCCAGGGCTGTTTTACTGTGTTTGGAAGTTCTGAGGGTGAGCGGCGCTACTTGGTCAAAGGTGCTTCTAAGAGTGTCATTGTAGTGATGAACAGCCAGATCAGGACAGGAAAAAGAGAAGATTGGGGACAGTGATGAGTGTAGGGAGTCTGAAAGTGTCTGAGGGTTAATGGCTTGTAGATTTCTGAATGTGTAGTAGATAGGAGTGTGCTGGGGTGGGTGAGGATTTGTGAGCGTGAAGGAGAGAATGTTGTGGTCAGAGAGTGGAAGCGGTGAGTTATTTAGGTGGGAGATTGAACAGAGCCGGACAAATACCAGGTCAAGGGTGTTACCGTCCTTGTGTGTCTCAGAGGTTGAAAGCTGTGAGAGGCCTAGAGAAGTGGTTAGTGATAGAAGCTGGGATGCAGATGTGGAAGTGGGGCTGTTAATGGGGATGTTGAAGTCTCCAAGGATAAGGGTTGGTAGTTCTGCGGACATGAAGAGCGGCAGCCAGGCTGAGAAGTGGTCAAGGAACTGGGTGGGCGAGCCTGGGGGCCGATATATGACCGATACTCTGAGGGAGAGGGGACGGAAGAGCCTGATGGTGTGGACCTCAAAAGAAGGGAATGAGAGTGATGGAATTGGGGGATGACTTGGAAAGTGCATTGTGGGGACAGGAGTATGCCGACTCCACCACCATGTCTGTTTGTGGGTCTCGGGAAATGGGAGAATTGTAAGCCACCATAGGAAATGGCAGCAGGGGAGACCGTGTCAGAAACCTGAATCCAGGTTTCAGTGAGGGCCAACAGATTAAGAGAGTTGTTCAGAAAATATTTGTGCAGGAAGGGAAGCTTGGTACATACAGACCATGGATTCCAGAGGGCACAATTAAAAGAAGGAGATGAGGGAGTGCAAGTATATTAATAAGATTATTATGGTTTCGATATGAGGTAGGGTAGGGGTTGAGGTTGGGGGATGGTGGACCAGGGTTGGGGAGAAGTCCCCTGAAATCAATAGGAAGATAAAGAGCAAGTAGTTGTTGGAATTGTAAGTGTTTTTTCCTGCGATGTGTTTGGACAAGATGGGCTGAGGTTTTTCAGGAAGGTGAGGAGTGCATGGGAGCTGTACATGGGAGAGGGAAGTATAGAGGGGCTGATGTGTATGAGTCGTGATGGAGGGGGGATGGGGCGTTGAATGTGGATGGCAAGGGAACACAGGAGGATAGAAATAATGCACATGCTTAAAAAGGAAAGCAAAGTGTGGGTTAGCTGATTCTTGCCCTGATTAACTGCCATGGATAACTGCCGTTTGCATAATGCTTAGCTTCTGTGATGCTTTGCTTTATGGGATGCATGCGTGCAGCACCCCACACTGCATGCTCCCCTTAGAATACTACTAAATATATAGTCCACACTACAGTGTCAGGAGGAGAGGGATTGCGGGAGCTGGCTTGGGATAATTTGGCACACCAGGGGGTGGTTAGATAATCAGAGGCACTAGACCTGGCTACATCTATATGTAATAGCACCTTCCACCTGATAAGATCTAGAGAGGCCCCAATCACGGATATAAAGCAGTATTAAATACAGTGCAACAAATGAATTATACCAAAGCTTTAGCAGGCACATTAAAATATGTAGGAAAATGGTAAAGCAGCAGATGACAGACAGAAAGCAGAAGTATGGAGTTGTACCATTAGGATATATTGCAGCAGAAAAGACAGCCAGCAGAGGTGGGAGTTGTACCATTCAGGCTGCTTGCAAACAATAAATGGAGTGAATACATGCAGGGTTGATCAATTCAGAAGTTGAATGATTTGATTACCATTAGGATATATTGCTTCATTACTTCATCCTCGTGGCTCCTCTAGCTCATCCTTATTGCTTTCTGTATAATGGTACTGAACGTAATTGTCTGTTCGGACTTGTGTCCATTTGTTAAACTATAAAATTTTAATAAAAATTTACAGTTAAAAAATAAAGGCTAAATTCATACAATAAACATTTATTTTTATTAAACAATAAAGAGGTTATATATAATTGATTTCTTCATCAGGTCCAATGGGCAACAACAGCGCTTAGGTATGGGATCTATCTGTCCACCGCAGAGATGTGGCCTAATAGATTGTTTCACTGTTTGGAGCACTATAGTCAGTGATATACTGTGCATTCAAATTCCTCAGACGTAACCAAATGACGGCTGGTTCAGGTCCCAAGCAGGACAAAAAGTAAAATATTTAAAACCGTTTCATAAAGTAAGCCCCAGCCCCTGTTTTTTTTTAAACAGTTATCCAATATGTCCATAAAAAAATATAAAACATGCATGGTACAGCTGCAATCTCAAAAGGGATTGCATGAAAATAAAATTAGGTTTAAAGTTTTATTTTCCACCTCCTCCAAAAAATTTAAGAATTAGTTAATGAATAAAAAACCCACAACTCATCCTGCAAAAAAAGGATGCATACAGCTAAATTACTTGAAATTACACATTTTTTTTCTCCATATAACATGTTTGTATTGTCCAAAAGTATAAAACGTATCTTATCTGTATACATGATTGATTTCTTTTTTTAGTCTCTGCTTCCATACCAAACACTTGTTATTTTTAATATGTGGTAAACAGCTTAAAGGGATTTTCCAGCCATGCTTCTTGCCACGCTGGTGGTCAGCAGTGCCAATGACTGTAAGGCCGCACATACTGCCCAAGATGCGTGCATGGTCAGTTATTGTGCATGTGTCCTGAACCCATGCATGGCTGAACATACAGCTTCTTACCAGATATGTGGGGCTCTAAAAGGAGTCTCTCCCCCAAAACTCTAATTAAACCACTTATATAGTACAGGTATGTAGGGGACTTAGACCATATAGAAATCAAACCTTTAGTATTGCTTTTAGTTGGTTTCTTGTCATATAAAAATATTTAATTTGTATGCAAATGAGGAGGCGCTGGTGCACCCTTGGCATGGCTAATGGCTCGGGATACCATTACACCTCCACAATTGGCATACTGAGCACTTTGAGATCAGCGCTGTCACAGTATGACGGTACTTGGTATACAGATGGAGGGGACGTAACTGCGCTGACACTAAGGTTTCAGCTTGCCCAAAGCCCAATCATCTACATACAAAATTCATTATTTATGGCAACTGAGCCTCTAGTAGCCATACTACAGTCCAATACATCCCTGTATAGGCAGTTGAGTTAGCGTTTGTAGGCGACAGGCTTCTTTCAGCCTCACAGGCACTCCTTTGCTGTTATGCAAAAACCAGAGATGCCACACAGTGTTTCTTTTTTAAGAAAGGCAAAGAATAGTAGTGGAATTGCTTTGTTTTTTTTTCGCTGCATAACCTTCATCAGAAACTTAATGTTATACAGTATGTGTCCAAATTGCTGTAACTGACACACAACCTCATACAACTACATGGATGGAGAAATAAAAAAAAGACTACTCACTTGCCTTGCTCTCTGTCTGCTTAAAGGCAATGTCTGTCTACAAAACTGTGCTGAGCTCTCGGATTGGCTGCAGCGCTTCAGCCAGTCCCTGAGCTCGATGGCTCTGCCGTTGTAGATGGTACCATCTGCTGAGCTCACAGATTGGCTGCAGCGCTTCAGCCAGTCCCTGAGCTCGGTGCCTCTGCCGGTGTAGATGGTACCATCTGCTGAGCTCACGGATTGGCTGCAGTGCTTCAGCCACTGAGCTCGGTGCCTCTGCCGATGTAGATGGTACCATCTGCTGAGCTCACAGATTGGCTGCAGCGCTTCAGCCAGTCCCTGAGCTCGGTGGCTCTGCTGGTGTAGATGGTACCATCTGCTGAGCTCACGGATTGGCTGCAGCGCTTCAGCCATTCACTGAGCTCGGTGCCTCTGTCAGCGTAGCTGGTACCATCTGCTGAGCTCATGGATTGGCTGCAGCGCTTCAGCCAGTCACTGAGCTCGGTGCCTCTGCCGATGGTACCATCTGCTGAGCTCACAGATTGGCTGCCACGCTTCAGCCAGTCCCTGAGCTCGGTGGCTCTGCCGGTGTAGATGGTACCATCTGCTGATCTCACGGATTGGCTGCAGCGCTTCAGCCAGTCACTGAGCTCGGTGCCTCTGTCAGCGTAGCTGGTACCATCTGCTGAGCTCATGGATTGGCTGCAGCGCTTCAGCCAGTCACTGAGCTCGGTGCCTCTGCCAGTGTAGATGGTACCATCTGCTGAGCTCACAGATTGGCTGCAGCGTTTCAGCCAGTCACTGAGCTCGGTGCCTCTGCCAGTGTAGATGGTACCATCTGCTGAGCTCACGGATTGGCTGCAGCGCTTCAGCCAGTCACTGAGCTCGGTGGCTCTGCCAGTGTAGATGGTACCATCTGCTGATCTCACGGATTGGCTGCAGCGCTTCAGCCAGTCACTGAGCTCGGTGGCTCTGCCGGTGTAGATGGTACCATCTGCTGATCTCACGGATTGGCTGCAGTGCTTCAGCCATTCACTGAGCTCGGTGCCTCTGTCAGCGTAGCTGGTACCATCTGCTGAGCTCATGGATTGGCTGCAGCGCTTCAGCCAGTCACTGAGCTCGGTGCCTCTGCCAGTGTAGCTGGTACCATCTGCTGAGCTCACGGATTGGCTGCAGCGATTCAGCCAGTCCCTGAGCTCGGTGGCTCTGCCGGTGTAGATGGTACCATCTGCTGAGCTCACGGATTGGCTGCAGCGCTTTAGCCATTCACTGAGCTCGGTGCCTCTGCCAGTGTAGATGGTACCATCTGCTGAGCTCATGGATTGGCTGCAGCGCTTCAGCCAGTCACTGAGCTCGGTGCCTCTGCCAGTGTAGCTGGTACCATCTGCTGAGCTCACGGATTGGCTGCAGCGCTTCAGCCAGTCTCTGAGCTCGGTGGCTCTGCCGGTGTAGCTGGTACCATCTGCTGAGCTCACGGATTGGCTGCAGCGCTTCAGCCAGTCTCTGAGCTCGGTGGCTCTGCCAGTGTAGATGGTACCATCTGCTGAGCTCACGGATTGGCTGCAGCGCTTCAGCCAGTCTCTGAGCTCGGTGGCTCTGCCAGTGTAGATGGTACTATCTGCTGATCTCACGGATTGGCTGCAGCGCTTCAGCCAGTCACTGAGCTCGGTGGCTCTGCCGGTGTAGCTGGTACCATCTGCTGAGCTCACGGATTGGCTGCAGCGCTTCAGCCAGTCTCTGAGCTCGGTGGCTCTGCCGGTGTAGCTGGTACCATCTGCTGAGCTCACGGATTGGCTGCAGCGCTTCAGCCAGTCTCTGAGCTCGGTGGCTCTGCCGGTGTAGATGGTACCATCTGCTGAGCTCACAGATTGGCTGCAGCGCTTCAGCCAGTCTCTGAGCTCGGTGGCTCTGCTGGTGTAGATGGTACCATCTGCTGAGCTCACGGATTGGCTGCAGCGCTTCAGCCAGTCACTGAGCTCGGTGGCTCTGCCAGTGTAGCTGGTACCATCTGCTGAGCTCACGGATTGGCTGCAGCGCTTCAGCCAGTCTCTGAGCTCGGTGGCTCTGCCGGTGTAGCTGGTACCATCTGCTGAGCTCACGGATTGGCTGCAGCGCTTCAGCCAGTCTCTGAGCTCGGTGGCTCTGCCAGTGTAGATGGTACCATCTGCTGAGCTCACGGATTGGCTGCAGCGCTTCAGCCAGTCTCTGAGCTCGGTGGCTCTGCCAGTGTAGATGGTACCATCTGCTGAGCTCACAGATTGGCTGCAGCGCTTCAGCCAGTCACTGAGCTCTGTGCCTCTGCCAGTGTAGATGGTACCATCTGCTGAGCTCACGGATTGGCTGCAGCGATGAAGACTCAGTGCTGGACATGTTGTTTTCAGGAAGGCTGCTTATAGTCCAAACTTTTCTAGAAGGGGGAAATTATGTTAAAGGCCCAAGCCAGAGGGCAAGGGGTTAACAATGTAACCCTCTATCATTGGCTTTTCCGCACTGCAGATGGAGCAGCATCAGACCGTACTGTGAGTGCACTGATTGCCTGCAGCGGTGTGTCATCACTGTGACTACACTGCCGACTTCCCCAGGATACCGGCCGGCACGTGTAGCTGCTCACGCTGGCAAGTCTAGAGTGCCGCACGCATGCGCATCAGTGTGAGCGCGCACACAAGTACGGTAGCCTGCGCGCGTCCGTGCCTTCGTTTCTTTCCTGTATTCCATAGTACGCGTGACCCTGACGTACAGAAGTCTGTAACCGGAAGTGACGTGTGTGGTACGCTGTAGTACACAGGAGTCTTCCTGGCAGTGAAGCGCTTGTTGACGTCATGTCCGGCGTCTAGGGAGGGGTTAGTGGAGGGAGCCTTCTAACTCCTCCTCATTAGTGAAGGAAGCTGGAGGACCCGGCGGCCACTGCTCCATCACCGACTGAGCAGAGAGCAAGCAGGGCTGACGTGGAAGTAGAGCTGCTCCTTGGCCAACCACTTAAGCGCTCCCATCAGCCTTTACCAGTGGACCACTGACGACCAATCACAGCCGGGCTGTCCTCACTCCGCTCAGGTGGTGGTGGGGGATGCCAGCCAATCACGACTCGCCTCTCATCCTGACTCGCCGCTTCGTTGCTTGTTTGGAGTAGAGCACAGGTACAGTGAGCTACCAATCCGGAGAGAGTGCGAGAGCGAAGAGCAGGGGGCGTGAGCGGAGGACAGCCAATCGGTGACCGGCTGTGACAGAGATGAGGACCAAGAGGTGACTCAGCCATCGCCAAGGCAACGGCCAGTCAGCTGCTAGACCTGCTTGTCGCCACACCCTCCTGGCAGCCAACTGCTGCTCCCTTTCACCTGCCATCGGAAACTACAGGTGTGAGAAGGCTCCGCTCCATGGTGATTACTAGCCAATCAAAGGAGCGAGATCTCAGCCAGAATTCACTGTGCAGCCAATCAGCAAATAGTTTTTCCAGTGCCTGCCTGTTGGATTACGAGTGCCATTCCAAGTAGGGTGCTAAGGGACCTGGCATCGGGGAGCAGTGCCCAAGTATTATCAGCAGAAACCAGCAACAGGGGTCTGTACACCCACCCACATCGGGATCCTCAGATTCAGGACTGCCAGACACTGACCTCCATGAATGGAAATCGGAACCGCAGGTAACGAGGACGCTCCATTATGTAGCGATACGTACCCGGTGCCCAGCGTTCAGCTGGAAGGGGCATCGCTAGAAGCCTCTGTCAGTCTCTGGTGGCTGACTGACTATTGCCCTGATCCTCGTAACAAGGGTTAAATGTGACCCTCAGAACTGGGAGTCACAGTGTCCGACCAACCAGAACTCAGCTGTCACTTTCTGCGCTTTTCCTGGGAAATGAAGCCTGAGTTGTGCTGGTCCTGTGTGTGAGACAGCTGTGACGGATGGGGCTGGTGTTTGGGCATACATCGTTCTACCGGGGCATTTCACCACGTTTCTCACTGCTTCGTACCGAGGCCGTGATCTGCCCTGGGTGTCACTTCTGGTCACTGTGGTGGGATTGGATGCGTCTGCTGGTGGCATGGGGTATACAGGTAGTGTCATCTGTAAATATGGCTGCACAAGGCCCTTCTATTCACAGCCCATAATTGTGACTGTTGTACCTGCACAGAATGTGACCCAGGAGAGTGACGTCTGTGCTCCTCGCACCTGCTCCTTCCTCCTCTGCTGACAGCTTCTTCAGTGGGATCTTCTGGTGTAGGCACGGCTCCATAATGGGAATGAAGTGTCGTATTGTGATACAGGTCCCTGCCATATAAGTGAAGTTTTACTTTGGCACTGCAGTTCTTATAGTGGGAACTGGAGAAAGTGCTGAAAACCCCAGGACACAGTTAGTGGCCTTCACTTTGGAGGGATCTTTTGGGAGAAAGGCTCCGTATTTTTCTTGGCAACCTGTCAGCAGGTTTTTAAACCCACTGCTATATAAAGCATCTGAAATGTTGATTATGCCTATATCTTTATATATGTTTCTGCCAGTGCATGTGTTTGGCCTGCATGTACAGTTCTGTCTCCTCCCGCTGTCAGTGACAGACACTTATCTGTGACCCAAGAACTTGCATAGGTGACGTCATTCTGTGGAGCTGCACATGCGCAGATCGATGGTCCGATCCATCACAAGAAGTCCGTACGTCCCGTACAAGTTAGGTTGACCTTGGCAGGCCATGAATAAAATCTGATCTGTTGTGCAGGCCCTCAGCGGTCCTCTGATAGTAGTTCTTCTTCTGGGAGATGAGTGCGCATGTGTATCAGCTGTGCTATGTGGAAGGCAACAGTTAGGCCCCCTGGCCCTGAGATGAATGGGATTTGTGGAAATGTTGATTTTACTGAAACTTGCCAGCCATTTAAAGAGTAACTCAACTTTTATTTGTTTATATATTTTTATGGCTTCGGGTGTAAAAATCCTTTCCTGTTAGAGACTGGGAGCCAGTGGTCACAGTGCTTGTCTCCCCACCTTGCCTATCAGGAATGGCCATGTATGCTCCTAATTTACAGTAATTGGCATGTGTATTGCGAATTAAACACTTTAGTCAGTGTTATTTTTCTCTACACATGCAGAATATTATCACTTAAGGGCTTTTCCAATTAATAGAACACTTTTTCAACAATCCACCCCCCTCCATAGGATCTGATATTACTTTGTACCCCAATCAAATGTGTGCGGGCTCCAGATATGCAGTCCTTTCGGCATGCACGTCCGACCTTTAATTGTGCTGGTCCATCATGGTGCCTGTGAGCTCCTCACCTTCTGCCTTGTACCATTGCCACCGCTTCCCAGCACAGTCTGTGGGTGTTCATATGAACCCTGGTTGTTTATTGGAGCCAGAGTGTTCATGAGGCTCTTTGGTCCACATGGTCCCCCAGCAAGCTCAAATAGCTCGCAGGACGTTAACAATCAACAGAGCGGTTTAAGATATTTCTTTATTAGAAGTGATGAAAATGACTACTAACATTATATTGGAATGCCTTGTAACTTTAGAAAAAACACTAACGCGCACCTGTAAATACTAAAATATGGTAAATACTTTATATACGTTTAATAATTCTGGAAAGTATTTTCTGTAGGCATATTCCTATGACCATGTCTATTTTTGTAGAAGCAAAAGATTGATCATTTAAATACAGATGGCTTCCTTATACCATCTGTCTTTAAAGGAGCGCTCCCATCAAAGTTTTTATCCTCTTAATATATTGCAATCATATTATATGACACTGTGTACTTACAATTGCTCATTTTGCCGTTACACCCAGCTAATTGTTCTCTTTTCTCTAGTATATGTATAAACGGGAAGTCTCTTGTCCCTGCATTTATCATCCCCTCTTCATCTCCTGACTCAGTTACTCCACTCCCCCTGCCACAGACTTGTGCAGTGACTCCTGACTTGTGCAGACAAAATTGACCTCAGGTTTCTACTCAGAGTTTAGAAGGATTCAGCTAGTCAGTATGCAATCATGTGATGTCATAGAGCTAATGGAGAGAATAATTAGCTGGGAAGAAAGGTAAAATGAGCAATTGTAAGTACACAGTGCTATATAATATGATGATTGCAATTGCTTCTTCAAAGAAGCAACATATATTGTATGGCCATGTCTGATGTGCAAAGAAGGATCTGAAATGGAGACGCATGGATCCGTTAAAAAAAAAAAAAAAAAAAAAAAGTGTGAATGGTTCCCCTTAAATTTTATGAATATGTGAGCTACCTGTTTATAAAATGGTCAGTACATGGGCGGATCTCGTAGCGTGAAATTCTGCAGTTTGGGTGCTTTTTTAAAATCTTTGATGTATTTGATTATCCAGCCTTTGAACCCCTTTATGAAGTATACATCCTCCGTGGAGCGGGTGTGGTTGTGTTAGGCCTCTTTCAGGTACTTGTGGTGACAGTTTTCACATATACACACACGTAGACCCATTAGCATGGGCCTCAAAACGTCGTGCACATTGATGTCACACAGGGATGTCATCAGTGTGACACGTACTGGCGCATGAGAAGCAGCGGTACAGTTAGCGCTGTTCCCTGGTGCTCTAGACAGCTCTCATCATTCTCCCCTGCTCGTGCTGATCGCCGGCAGAGCAGGGGAGAATCATAAGAGCCGTCTATAGCGCCAGGGAACAGCGCTAACTGTACTGCTGCTTCTCAGGCGCCAGTACGTGTGGTGTTAATGCGGCACACGGTTGTCACATGTATTACACACACGGACACGGATATCTATGGGACTGTTTTTTTTTATACCGGAAATATCAGGATGTGTGAAACCAGGCTTATACATCAGGCACCTGCCTCTAACTGCAATGTTTAGAGTTAGATGACAGACTATGGCATTTAAAGGGTATATCCAGGACTTTATGAAAAACAAAATATATTAACTGTCAGGTAGTTGTTGCCTACCTGCCTGGTGTGCACTGCGTCATTCTTCCCCGGCACAGAGCACTCCTGCTGGCATTCAGCTCCCTCTGCTGACGTTATGTCGACAGAGCAGCAGATTCTTTTCCTGCCCTCTATGTTGGCAGGATGGGCCAGATTCCCACTGCCTAAGGCCTCTTTCACACATCAGTTTTTTGACGTCAGGTGCGATCCGGCGCTTTTGTAAAAAAATGGATCCGTTTTTTTGTCATTGACTATCATTAGCGCCGGATGTCCTTGTGTTCCGTCCGTTTTTTGCCGGATCCGGCGGAAATGTACATTCCAGCGGCCGGACAAAATGGTCACTGCAACGCTTTTTTTTTCTGCTGCTCCCGCCTGATAGTGCCTGAAGCGGCGCATCAGGCAGCCGCAAACAATACAAGTCTATGGTGCCGGATCAGTCTTTTGTGCAATCAGGCAAAAGACTGATCCAGATTCTGGAAACCAAGGTCTCTCTCTCTCGACATGCGTACCTGCATTTACAGGTTCAAAAGTTCAGGAAGGATCCGCCAAAAACCTGATCCGTTGCATCAGTTTTTTCAAAATCAGCGCCGGATCCGTCCTTTCCGTTTTTGGACGGATTGTGCCTGACGCCAAAAACCTGATGTATGAAAGAGGCCTAACTGGGGGGCCGACTGTTAATCAGAATGATGTCGGAAGTCATGCCCCATCACGTCAGCATAGACAGCTGAATCCCCGGCAGGAGCAGTTTGTGACTGCTCTGTGCTGGGGAAGAACATGCATAAAGAAGATACACTTCAACAAGTACAATGGTATCATTATAGTAATTAAAGAACTATTATTAATGAAATATATGAAAACATAGTGATACCATATATAGGACCAAAATATTAAGGACTAGTCATGTATATATTTGATACACACACACACAAGAAAGCATGACCAAAAGAGTCCAATTGTATAATATATATATTTTATTGAATACAAAAATCTAAACAGGTGACGATACTAAGTGCACAAATGTATAAAAAGGAACGCTGGAGAACTGCTCCTACATATCATATAATAATATCCAATATATAGAAATAATGTTCCCCCATCAGTGTATAATAGACCTGGCATTCAAAATCACAGTGCGAATGGATAATATGATATAAATCAGTCATATGGTAAAAATTCCCAAGTGAATACAATGAAAGATAGAATAAACATACCACTCGCTCTGTGAAACGAAAAGCCACCCAGGAGGTCAGCAGACACAAATGCAGAGGGAAGACAGAAGCGGAACTCCACACGTTACCCCAACGCGCGTATCGTCATTTCCGGTTGTTCATACGTATGTTCCGGTGTTTCTTTTACTTATCTGCATATACCACGCACCTGATACGAGGCACTTAATATTCATCATCGTCTGTTCTGATTGGTCCAGCTTGTATTTTTTAACCTCACCGCACCCATCACTTCACGCCCCCTGACGAAGGCTTGCGCCGAAACGCGCGTCGGGGTAACGTGTGGAGTTCCGCTTCTGTCTTCCCTCTGCATTTGTGTCTGCTGACCTCCTGGGTGGCTTTTCGTTTCACAGAGCGAGTGGTATGTTTATTCTATCTTTCATTGTATTCACTTGGGAATTTTTACCATATGACTGATTTATATCATATTATCCATTTGCACTGTGATTTTGAATGCCAGGTCTATTATACACTGATGGGGGAACATTATTTCTATATATTGGATATTATTATATGATATGTAGGAGCAGTTCTCCAGCGTTCCTTTTTATACATTTGTGCACTTAGTATCGTCACCTGTTTAGATTTTTGTATTCAATAAAATATATATATTTTTATATTATACAATTGGACTCTTTTGGTCATGCTTTCTTGTGTGTGGGGAAGAACATGCATAAGTAGCAACTACCTGCCTATTCGTGCTTAGGGACATTTTTTGTACTTCAAAAGGCCCAGATATACCATTTAAGCCATGCATTTCCATTAGGATGTCCATACAGGCTGCAATCATCTTTCCCGCCTACATGTTTGCAGGCCGCCAATGGTTTGCCATGCCAGTGACCGACGTAATCCATCGACCGTGATTAGTACTGTACACACCGATATTGTACTACTACAGAACATAGTACAAACGATCACATGATCACAGGTTTAAGTTATATAAAGGCATTAAAAAAAATCCACAAAACATTAAAAAAAAATTGTAATTCTCATACTCTTCTCCAGTTAGAAAAAAACAAAACGAAAACCCCAAATTGTTGTGCTTTTTTTGTCACCACACTTTTTTCTAAAAAATGCAATACAAACCCAAAGAAAACCTCATATATCCCAAAATGGTACCATTGAAAACTACAGCACACAAAAAACAAACTCTTATTGGTTAATTGACAGAAAAATGAAAAAGTTATGAGTGGTACAATGAACGCCGTAAAAACAAACACTAAAAAAACCTGGCGGAATTGGTTTTTCACCATTTAACCTCACATGGAAGTATTTTAAGTACATTATATGGTTTCTAAAGTGAATGGGCCATCACACAGCTATATAGAAGGAAAAATAGTTAGCCAAAAAGTTATCGCTTTTAATTAAAGGGAAGGAAAAAAATGTAAAACACATAAAGAAAATTTGGGAACCCTTAAAGGCTGGGTCTCACATAGCGATACACCAGCGATCCTGACAACGATCAGGATCGCTGGTGTATCGCTACATTATCGCTGCTGAGCTGCCAAACAGGCAGCGATCAGTACAAGCGACACTGCGGGTAAACATCGCTTAGTTACCCGCAGTGTACCTTGGATACCAGCGCCCTGATGCAGGGAGCTGGTAACCAAGGTACACATCGGGTTTCCAGGCGCTGCGCTGTACCTGGAAACCCGCTGTGTACCTTGGTTACCAGCTCCCTGCTTCAGGGAGCTGGTATCCAAGGTACACAGCGGGTTTCTAGGCACTGCCCCGCGCCTGGGAACCCGCTGTGTACCTTGGTTACCAGCGGATCGCTGGTCTCCCGCCTGTCACACGCAGCGATGCGTGCCTGTCAGCGGGAGACCAGCGATCAAAAAAATGTCCAGACATTTCAGCGACGATCAGCGATACCCGGCAGGGGGGCTGATCGTCACTGAATGTCACACACAGCGATATCGCTGGTGAGCTCACTGCTGCGTCACAAAACTAGTGACTCAGCACCGATCTCGCTAGCGATATCGCTGTGTGTGACGGGCCCTTTACAGGGAACCCTTCAGGCAATTTATGCTGCCCAAAATGAGGGCTGCATGACTGCAACCAGTGATACCATTCCCTAACAGTCCAGCGTTTTAGAGATAATATACTTTGAAGATCCGGCCAGGTACGATGGCCAGAGTCCAGACTAGTCTGTGTCCCTTCCTTCCTATCACCTGCTGTGGCCCTTGGCCAGGGGCGGTGCAATACTAGTTTGCTCTTTGGCAGTGGCCCCAACTGGATCTTCAAAGTATATAGTCTCCGAGCGTATTAGATGATATACCAGGCAGCAGCTCATGCTGCCCACAGTTTGGGTTTGATGACCTGTCCTTAGGATAGGATCAGTATTGGAGCATATGAACCTATATAGTGGGTACGGAAAGTATTCAGACCCTTTTACATTTTTCACTCTGTTTCATTGCAGCCATTTGGTAAATTCAAAAAAGTTCATTTTTTGTTCTCATTAATGTATACTCTGTACCCATCTTTACTGAAAAAAACAGAAATGTAGAAATGTTTGCAAATTTATTAAAAAAGAAAAACTGAAATATCTCATGGTCATAAGATTTCAGACCCTTTGCTCAGTATTGAGTAGAAGCACCCTTTTGAGCTAGTACAGCTATAAGTCTTCTTCGGAATGATGCAACAAGTTTTTCCACACCAGGATTTGGGGATCCTCTGCCATTCTTCCTTGCAGATCCTCTCCAGTTCCGTCAGGTTGGATGGTGAACGTTGGTTCAAAGGGGTCTGAATACTTTCCGTACCCACTGTAAATAACTTGCCGAGGAAATACTATACTACTTATGAAACAATACTAAAGAAAATATAATCTATTGTAATAAAATTATATGTATAAACACACTGAAAAAGAAAAAACAAACAAAAACACCACATTAAACCCCAAAAAGAAGGCAGTGTGGTCAATGGTATATCACAACATGGCAACAAAATAAATACATATATTAAATCAATAATAAATAGAAATAGAAAGGGGAAGATTGCAAAGTGCCTGCACAAACAGTCACACATAATGGGAGCTATAACATTTACAAAACTATAAATTTATATAATGACCCTTCAGTGAAGTTCTGACCAGCCGAAGATAATAATTAAATATAGAGCTACTGATAGAGACCCTCAATCAGAGCTTTAAAACAAAGTGCAGTAGTGCTAGCACCAATATATACCAGAAGTCCCCATCATTAAAGCACCATTAAATGGACCACACTGCCCAGTACCCCGACTCACATTTCGCTTATTGGCTTCATCAGGGGTCTGCCTTTCTATAAGCCCAATAATCGGCTGTATAAAGATGCCATAGTGCTGGTATAGGTGCTGCATCCTCTTGCAAGCTCTTCATATTTGCCTGTGCTATACCTTTAGTAGCACTAAATTGGGTGTTAGCTGGCGGACAAATAGACAATGTAACTGTAATTAGCCATTACAGGAGACACAGAATCCAACAGTCTGTGTCCCCTACTCCAAAGGCCGGATACTGGCTCCTTACATATGTGACACGGCATACTAACCCCATTCTAAAAACATCCTGATATTTTCTATGGCTTTGGAAACATGCAAGCAAACTATTTTGAATTTGAAGAAAAGTTTTTCCCATGTGTCTTGCACACAAATGTCATCAGCCATCTTTACATAAAAGGAATATGATTCACTGATGAAAGGCTAAAAAAATGAGTCACGTCGCTTACTCATTGGAAGACCAGGATGGGTGACTGAACTGGTAATGTGGTTTTTTTGTTAACTGTTGATGACCTTTACTATGTGACGATTGCGTGTCATATGGGTACAAGGCATTGCACATCTGGGAGTAAAAATTTGGCAGCAGATAATATTAATAATAATATTATTCTGTTCTGGGAAAGTTTACTTTCCTAAGTATTTATAACAATGTATTCTGGGATGTACAGTGGCTTGCAAAAGTATTCAGCCCCATTGTCATTTTTCGTGTTTTGCTACCTCACAACCTGGAATTTCACTGTTTTGTTTGAGGTTTTTTTTTATTATGAATCCAACAATAAATATGAAAAAAAAAATAACTGAAAACTTCAGTGTGCATATCTGTTCAACCCATTAAAAAGTCAGTACTTTGTAGAGCCTCCTTTTGCATCAATTACAGCTGCAAGTTGCTTTGGATAAGTCTTTGAGCTTTCCACATCTTGCCACTGAGATTTTTGCTCATTTCTCAATGCAAAAATGCTCCAGCTCCTTCAGGTTAGATGGTTTCCTCTGGTGAGCAGCAATCTTCAAATCTGACCACATATTCTCAGTTGGATTAAGGTCTGGGCTTTGACTAGGCCACTCCAAAATATTTACTCATTTCCCCTTAAACTACTCAAGTGTTGCTTTAGCAGTATTCTTCAGGTCATTGTCTTGGAAGATGAACCTCCGTCCCAGTCTCAAATCACTGACAAACTGAAAAAGGGTTTTTCTCAAGAATATCCCTGTATTTTGCACCATTCATCTTCCCCTCAATTTGTATCATTTTCCCTGTCCCTGCTGCTGAAAAACATCCCCACAGCATGATGCTGTCACCACCATGTTTCACTGTGGGGATGGTGTTCTTGGGGTGATGAGCGGTGTTGGTTTGGCGCCAGACGTAGCATTTTCCTTGATTTTCAGAAAGTTCAATTTTGGACTCATGTGACCACAACACCTGCCGCCATACATTTGAGGAGTCTTCCACATGTCATTTAGAAAACTAAAAACGAGCCTTATAATTTGTGTGGAAGTAAAGGCTTTTTTTTGCCCACTCTTCCATAAAGGCCACCTCTTTGGAGTGTACGGCTTAGGCCGGGATCACACATGCGAGAAACACGGCTGAGTCTCGCATGTGAAATCCCAGCTCTGGTGCCGGCACTCGGGAGTGGAGTGTGCGGCTGCATGTAGTTTGGTGGACGGCCCTCTCTTGGCAGGTTTGTTGTGGGACCATGTTCTTTGCATTTGATAATGGATTTGATGGTGCTGCAGGGGATCATCAGAGATTGGATATGTTTTTAAAACCCAACCCTTACTTTTATTTCTCAACAACTTTGTCCCTGACTTGTTTGGTGATATCCTTGGTCTTCATGGTGTTTGGTTAGAGGTGCCTCTTGCTTAAAGAATTTGCCCACTAGTTGGACAACCCATTCTCATACCTCACGCTTGGTCCAACAGAATAAAATGGCTTATACTCGCCTCCCATGCTGGCGCCATTTCGATGGTATCGGCACTCACATGCAATTATCACATGACCCTGGCCCCCAATCAGCGCTGGTGTCACTAAAAGAGCAGCCACAGCCCAAACTTCATCTTGATATTCGATTTGTCCGAAGGCGGAGACAGTGACACCAGTGCTGATTGGGGGCCAGGTTCGTGTATCGTAACCACATGAGAGCCCCGGGAATGCAGACACCGCTGGAATGGCGCTGGCACAGTAGGTGAGTAGAAATATTTTTTCATTTGATCGGCGCCAAAATTTTAGATCAAGAAGGGTTTGTTCTAGTAGTGAACAACTCCTCTCATGGTGTTACAGCCTCTGTGGCCTTTCAGAAAAGGTGTGTGTGTAAGTAAGGCCTCTTTCACACATCCGGCGGGCGCCTTGCGGCGCCCCCGGCATTTTCCCGCAGCGCCGCATCTGAAAATCTGATGCGCCGCATGCGGCTTTTTTCACATTGACATGCATTAGCGCCGGATGGCGCCGCATGTCAATGCGTTGCATGCGGTTTTGTCCGGATGCGGCGCAAATGTACATTGCGGCGGCCGGACAAAACGCTGCATGTAACGTTTTTTGTTTTTGCTGGATGGTTTCTTATCTCTCCAAGCATCAGAAACCATCCGGCAAAAAAACGCATTTTGGGCGCCGGAAGTGTGAAAGCTTTTCACATGCGGCGCTGCGGCAAAATGCCGGGGGCGCCGCTAGGCGCCCGCCGGATGTGTGAAAGAGGCCTTAGATGTGTGTGATGTATACACAATGTGACTATTTAGCTCTGATGCATGACACACAAATTGGATTACAAAAATATTTAAACACAGGTTTTAATGTAACAGGATAGGTAAAAAGCCAAGGGGACGGGGGGTGAATACTTTCACAAGCCACTGTATGTCTGCTGTAAACGTTATATCTGATGATGAGAATCACTTAATAATAATAATAATAATAATAATCTTTATATAGCGCCATCATATTCCGCAGCGCTTTACAGTTTAACAGTTTCAAAACACAAGTCATAAGTAACAACGTTAACAATACAGTAATTAAAGCAAAATAAGACGGCCCTGCTCGTGAGAGCTTACAATCTACAATGAGGTGGGGGAGATACAAAATACAGGTGTGTATATACAATGGTGCATTTACAATGATGGTCCAGCCATCTTAAGGGAGTGAGGGATGGATGGAGATAGTGAATGGGCTACACACACACACACACTTACACATAGAATGACTTTGATTAGTGAATGTGATAGCCCGCTCTGAACAGATGTGTTTTGAGGGAGCGCCTGAAACCATGCAAATTGTGGATAGTCCTAATTTCTTGGGGTAGAGCATTCCAGAGGATTGGCGCAGCGCGGGAGAAGTCTTGGAGTCGGGAGTGGGAGGTACGGATTAGTGCAGAGGTTAGTCGAAAGTCGTTTGCAGAGCGCAGCAGTCGGTTAGGCCGATAGATAGAAATGAGTGAGGAGATGTAGGGGGGTGCTGCAGTGTGGAGAGCTTTGTGGGTGAGAACAAGTACTTTGAATTGGATCCTATAATGAATGGGCAGCCAGTGTAAGGACTGGCGAAGAGCGGACGCGTCCGAGTACCGATTAGCCAGATGGATAACCCTGGCTGCTGCATTAAGGATGGACTGGAGAGGGGATAGTCGAGTAATGGGGAGGCCAAGTAATAGAGCGTTACAGTAGTCCAGGCGGGAGTGGATCAATGCTACAGTGAGGGTTTTTGTTGTTTCCATGGTGAGAAAAGGGCGGATTCTAGAGATGTTCTTTAGGTGTAGGCGGCAAGAGCGGGCAAGAGATTGTATATGGGAGGTGAAGGAGAGATTGGTATCAAACATAACACCCAGACAGCGAGCCTGCTGCCGGGGTGTTATTATGGTGCCCCCCACTGAGAGGGAAATGTCAGATTTAGGGAGGTTAGTAGACGACGGGAGCAGAAGGAGTTCAGTTTTGGAGAGGTTGAGTTTCAGATAGAGAGCAGACATGATGTTGGAGACTGCGGACAGACAGTCTGTGGCGTTCTGTAGTACAGCGGGGGTAAGGTCGGGGGATGACGTGTATAATTGTGTGTCATCAGCATAAAGATGGTACTGAAAGCCAAATCTGCTGATGGTCTGTCCAATTGGGGCGGTGTAGAGAGAGAAGAGAAGGGGGCCAAGGACTGAGCCCTGGGGTACACCGACAGTGAGAGGGAGAGGAGATGAAGTGGAGCCAGAGAACGAAACACTGAAGGAGCGGTCAGAAAGATAGGAGGAGAACCAGGAGAGAACAGTGTCCTTAATACCTAGAGAGTGGAGCCTGGACAGTAGGAGACGGTGGTCAACCGTGTCGAAAGCTGCAGAAAGGTCGAGTAGAATGAGCAGAGAGTGGTCGCCGTTACGTTTTGCTGTCAGAAGGTCATTGGTCACTTTGATGAGTGCAGTTTCAGTCGAATGTAGGGGTCGGAAGCCGGACTGTGAAGGGTCTAGGAGGGAGTGAGTGGTGAGGTAACGGGTGAGGCGGGAGTAGACTAGGCGCTCCAAAAGTTTGGAGATGAAGGGGAGATTGGAGACCGGTCTGTAGTTGTTTGTGCAGGAAGGGTCAAGAGCGGGTTTCTTTAGTAGTGGAGTAATGATGGAGTGTTTGAAGGAGGATGGGAAAATGCCAGAGGAGAGTGAGAGATTGAAGATTGTAGTTAGGTGAGTTGTGACAACAGGAGAAAGAGACTGGAGGAGATGTGAGGGGATGGGGTCGGTAGTGCATGTAGTCGGACGAGAGGAAGAGAGGAGTCTGGAGACTTCTTCTTCTGTGATGGGATCAAATGTGGAAATTGAGCCAGGGGAAATGCAGGGTGTGATGGGAGTCACAGCACTTGGTGGTTGAGAGCAGATTTCCTGACGGATAGTATCTATTTTTTCCAGGGTGGATTGATTTAAATCACGCCGATTTAAATCATGATTTAAATCAAATGATTTTTTTCTATTTAAATCAGATCGATTTAAATCGTGATTTTAATCATGATATAAATCACTGATTTAAATCAAAAGATTTTTTTAATATAAATCACAATTAAAATCTAAAACTTTCAATCATTGTTCAATTAACTCCACACTTCTAGCTTGGTTTCACTTTCTGTAGCTTGGTTTCAGTTTCTTTTTCCATTCAGTTGACATGCCCAAACTTGTTGGATAGTCAGTCAGCAGTACTTGGCTGTAGTAACAATCAAACTTCAGAAGTGATCTGCCTGAGCCATGGCAGGTCGTAAGAGAGACCCTATTTGGGTTCATTTTGTTGAGATGCCAGCAGAGCTTGGAAAGAAAGGTGGGAGAGCAAAGTGCAAA
This sequence comes from Oophaga sylvatica, assembly GCA_033576555.1. Lineage (NCBI taxonomy): Eukaryota > Metazoa > Chordata > Amphibia > Anura > Dendrobatidae > Oophaga > Oophaga sylvatica. The sequence continues at coordinate 389,262,367 of JARQOD010000002.1, read as the reverse complement.
TACTGTCAAAAGGATATCCAAGGACTTGTTTGCCGTTTGAAATCACATTATGAAAACTGCAACCAGAAGGGAAATGAAGATGTTGATAGTGATACAACTAATGTCAATGAACCCCCACAGCTTCTTATGCACCAGGACCCTAGCACTAGTGGTAAGTCTGGCAATTACAACCTATTTTAACAGACGTTTTACTGGGATGGTTAAAGTCTATGAAAAGAAAAATTTCTAGCACTAGTTCTGGAGTATAGAATTTAAATTTATGTTAAGGCAATATTTCACAGAAGATTAACGTTAAGTAAAAATAAAAGAGTGTGTATACGCCTATTTTTTTTATTGTAGGCTACAATTCACTTTTGAAGTCTGCCAAATTGACCATTTTTTTAAAAAAAACATTTTTAAAACTTTTGTGACATAATTTTTTTCAGTTGCTCTGATATTACTAGTATTACAGCAACTTCACCGGAAACTTGAGTAGCATAACTTTTGAGACAGCCCTTATAGGACGAGGACCATTACATTGTTCAAAAAGTTTGTTTCAAAATATTTTCGTTATATTTCTTCAAATACGCAGTCGAATTATATTTTTAATTACTGTGCTTTCAGGGTCAAATATGGCTTGTGCTGCACGTGACAATCAATATCTGGGTACAACTTCAACAAAGCAGCCCAACAAAAAACTTTGCGTGCAAAGTGTAGAAAAATTCCTCTTAAAGACTACGACGAGCCAGAAAGAACATTTTGATGAATTAATTGCTAAATTCATATTTGCAACCAATTCTTCTTTCCGACTAGTTGAACACCCATTGTTTGTACAAATGATCGAAGGAATAAGACCAGGCTACAAACCACCAAGTAGATTTGATATCTCAGGAAAACATCTTCAGGCTGTATACGACAAAGAAAGAGCGGCTTGTACAAAATATTTGAAAGACAAAGTTGTTAACATGAGCTTGGATGGTTGGAGCAACATCCACAACGACCCCATAATTTGCACTTGTGTCACAACAGAAGATGGTGAAACTTACCTTACAGACACAATCGACACATCTGGAAATTCACATACTGCTGAATATTTACTTGAAATTGCTAAGAACTCAATTCACCAATGCCAAGAACAGTTTGGATGTAAAGTAAGGAGCTTAGTTACTGATAACGCAAGCAATGTGGCAAAAATGCGAGCGGAACTGGCACATGAGGATGACACAAATGTCATTACATACGGTTGTTCTGCCCATTTGTTGCATCTTTTGGCAAAAGACCTGCATATTTCGGGTGTCAAGGAACATGTTGTAGAAATTGTTAAATATTTCCGCAATAATCATTTTGCACATGCAACCTACAAGGAAATGGGAGGACTGAAGTTGGTTCTACCACAAGATGTTAGATGGAATACCTTGGCTGAATGCTTGGAACTGTTTATTAACAACTGGTCAAAATTAGTGTCCATTTGCGAAACACATCGGGATAAAATTGATGCTAATATACGAAGCAAAGTATTAAATCTTGGTGTGAAGAGAAATGCCGAGGACCTTTTGGAAAGGTTAAAGCCAATATCTATTGCGTTGGATAAAATGCAGAAAGATACTGCAACCATAGCTGATGCCACAGAAGTTTGGAAAGATTTAGAAGGTTCGCTAGATCGCTTGAACCTCTCAAACAATGTAAAGGTTGCAATACACCACCGCAAGGACCAAGCATTAAAAGAAGAACACTATTTAGCCAATATCTTGCATCCCATCTACAGAGGGAAAAAACTATCTGAGGCGGAAATCAACTCTGCAATGGAGTGGCTCGCCAAATTGAAGTGTGAATCTGCACCATTTCAAAAATACATGTTTGCAGATAACGTCGTTAATGAACTAAAACCACTGGACTGGTGGAAGTCGCAATCACTTGTTCTTCCAGCGAAGATAATAAATGTAGCTACTCAGCTACTGACTGCATCGGCTTCATCGGCAGGAGTAGAGAGATTATTTTCTTCATTTGGTTTTGTGCACACAACAGTCCGAAACCGCTTAGGAACTGCTAAAGCAGGACAACTAGTTTTCCTATTAAAAGTCCTAAATAAACAGTAGGCTTAAAGGACTGATGTATTCACTGAAGATGTTTGCTTACTTCAAACGTTAGAGATAGGCTATTGTTAAAAAGTACTTATTCTCTGTAGTTCAATTCTGATTGTTTAATAGTGCAAATAAAAATTATTAGGTTTCATAATCATCAACTGTTTTAATATTTTTATTTGTGTAAAATAATTTGATTTGCAAAAAGACAAAGTTTTGCTTGTGTACAACTTGATTAAAAAATCCTATTTAAATCAAAAAAATCCGATTTAAATCAAAAAAATCAGATTTTTTTGATTTTTTTAAAAAAATCATGATTTTTATCCACCCTGATTTTTTCTATAAAGTGGGAGGCCAGGTCATCAGCACAAATGTCTGTGATAGGGGCTTGTGCTTTTGGCCTGAGGAGGGAGTGAAAAGTGTCAAAAAGTTTCTTGGGGTTGTTGGCTAGTGAGGAGATCAGTGTGGTGAAGTAGGTCTGTTTGGCGAGGTGAAGGGCAGCATTATAAGTTCTTAACATGAATTTAAAGTGGATGAAGTCTTCTGGTGTGCGGGTTTTTCTCCATAGGCGTTCAGCACTCCTAGAGCATCGCTGGAGAAGGTGAGTTTGCGATGTGAGCCAGGGCTGTTTTACTGTGTGTTTGGAAGTTCTGAGGGTGAGCGGTGCTACTTGGTCAAGGGTGCTTCTAAGAGTGTCATTGTAGTGCTGAACAGCCAGATTAGGACAAGAAAAAGAGGAGATTGGGGACAGCGAAGAGTGTAGGGAGTCTGAAAGTGTCTGAGGGTTAATGGCTTGCAGATTTCTGAATGTGCGGTAGGTAGGAGTTCGCTGGGGTGGTGGAGGATTTGTGAGCGTGAAGGAGAGAATGTTGTGGTCAGAGAGTGGAAGCGGTGAGTTATTTAGGTGGGAAATTGAACAGAGGCGGACAAAGACCAGGTCAAGGGTGTTGCCATCCTTGTGTGTCTCAGAGGTTGAAAGCTGTGAGAGGCCTAGAGAAGTGGTTAGTGATAGAAGCTGAGATGCAGATGTGGAAGTAGGACTGTTAATGGGGATGTTGAAGTCTCCAAGGATAAGGGTTGGTAGTTCTGAGGACATGAAGTGCGGCAGCCAGGCTGAGAAGTGGTCAAGGAACTGGGTGGATGAGCCTGGGGGCCGATATATGACCGCTATTCTGAGGGAGAGGGGATGGAAGAGCCTGATGGTGTGGACCTCAAAAGAAGGGAATGAGAGTGATGGAATTGGGGGGATGACCTGGAAAGTGCATTGTGGGGACAGGAGTATGCCAACTCCACCACCATGTCTGTTTGTGGGTATCGGGGAATGGGAGAACTGTAAGCCACCATAGGAAATGGCAGCAGGGGAGACCGTGTCAGAATCCTGAATCCAGGTTTCAGTGAGGGCCAACAGATGAAGAGAGTTGTTCAGAAAGTAGTTGTGCAGGAAAGATAGTTTATTGCATGCAGACCTTGGATTCCAGAGGGCACAGTTGAAAGAAGGAGATGAGGGAGTGCAAGTAATATTAACAAGATTATTATGGTTTCGAAATGAGGTAGGGTAGGGATTGAGGTTGGGGGATGGACCAGGGTTGGGGGAGATGTCCCCTGAAATCAGTAGGAGTAGGAAGATAAAGAGCAGGTAGTTGTTGGATTTATAAATAGGTTTTTTCTGAGATATGTTTGGGCAAGATGGGCTGAGTTTTCTTAGGAAGGTGAGGAGTGCATGGGAACTGTACATGGGAGAGGGAAGTATAGAGGGGCTGATGTATATGAGTCGTGATGGAGGGGGGATGGGGCAGTGAATGTGGATGGCAAGGGAACACAGGAGGATAGAGATAGAGAACATAATTTAAAAGAAAGCAAAGTGTGGGTTACCTGATTCCTGCCCTGATTAACTGCTATGGATAACTGCCTTTTACTCGATGCTTGTCTTTCGTGATGCTTTGCTTTCTGTGATGCGTGCGCCCCCCTTACTGCGTGCGCCCCTTAGACTACTCCTAAATATATAGTCCACACTACAGGGTCAGGAAAGTGGGATTGTGGGGGCTGTTTTGGGATAATTTGCCAGCTGGGGCCAGCACACCAGGGGATGGTTAGATCATCAAAGGCTACCTGGCAACATCTATATGCTTTAGCACCTTCCACCTGATAGCATCTAGAGAGGCCCCCCGTCACCGGGATATAAAGCAGTAAGTATTTTAAACACAGTGCAAAAATGAATTATTCCAAAGCCTTATTAACAGGCACATTAAACTATGTTGCAAGATGGTAAAGCAGTGCTTGGCAGCAAGTAGAGGTATGGAGTGCACACCATTAATATATAGTGCAGCATTCAACACAGATAGCAGAGGTGGGGATTCTATTCAGCTGTTTGCTTCCACTGAATGCAGTTCATACCATTAATATATATAGTGCAGCATTCAACACAGATAGCAGAGGTGGGGATTCTATTCAGCTGTTTGCTTCCACTGAATGCAGTTCATACCTGTGTGAAGAGAGAGATGAATATTAATTCCTCGCCATGGATAACTGCCTTTTACTCGATGCTTGTCTTTCGTGATGCTTTGCTTTCTGTGATGCGTGCGCCCCCCTTACTTCCATGTGCGAGTGCAGAAATCTACAACAGAAGTACAAATATGAGGTTTTTGTGGGTTACGGGAAAAGGTGCCGTAAGCTGTATATGACTTTCAATAGAGACTGAGCCCCAGTCATCACGGCAGGGCCCCTTGGTTCTATAGATCCTGCCTGTGCTGCGGCTCCTGCCTGCATTGGCTTCAGTGCATGCCATTCATTCAGGTTCACTACTCGCTTCTCTGTGCAGAAGGCATTTGAGGCCAGGATCAGGGAAAGTTCAGTGTGCCTGTCAAAGGGATAGGGAAGTGTAGTGTGTGGGGTGGGAGGAGATTGCGGAGAACCTACGTAAGCATCAGTTGCGTACATGAGCATGTCATAAATACTAATTTATTGATTAATGGGAAAATATTGTGTACTGTTAGATAATTCCGTTTACATGTATAGCACTACAGAATATGTTGGTGCTATGTGCAAGCATAAATAGTGTAATCTATTTCAGTCCTTGTACTGACGTGGCATTGTGCCTCTCCAGCAATTCAGTAGTGTGAGACTCCCATTGAGGGAAAGTTTAAACTTGCTCCAAAGGATTTTGGGCAGTTTTCATAGCCACACAGGCAATGACATATTCTGAAAGTTCACATATTCCGACCATATTTTTGCACAAATTTTTCTTAGAGAAATAGAAATGAAAAAAGAACGTTATTTCTCGTATTTTTCTATCACTGTCTATAGATCAGGACGCTAAAACTCTTGGTAAGAGGTAAGGCAATTTTTTTTTTTTTTTAGTTTTTCCTTCCCTAATCCTTCGTATATATGCATGTAACGTAGCTCAAGCATATTAAAGGGGTTGTCCACTACTAGGACAACCCATTCTGGATATAAATGTTTGGCCTTGTTAAAATAAATAAGCTTATACTCTCATCCCGTGCTGACGCCGTTTCAGCCGTCCCGGGGCTCTTGTGCAGTTGTTGTGACGTGATCCCAGCACCCAATCAGCGCTGGCGTCACTGTCACAACCCAGTAGCAGGAACGCTACCTCCTCCTTTGTGCAAGGATGAAGAGGAGGAGCACTGCTAGAGCCCTGCAAAATGGCCTCCAGCAGGCCATTTACATCCATGTGTCTGCTCCGACTGTCAGAAACAGACTCCATGAGAGTGGTATGAGGATTCGACGTCCGCAAGTGGGTGTGGTGCTTACAGCCCAACACCGTGCAGTGCGATTGGCATTTGCATTTGACACCCTGTGTACAGTCATGGCCAAAAGTTTTGAGAATGACACAAATATTAATTTTTACAAAGTCTACTGCTTCACTTTTTCTAATGGCAATTTGCATATACTCCAGAATGTTATAAAGAGTGATCAGCTTAACAGCAATTACTTGCAAAGTCAATATTTGACTAGAAAATGAACTTTATCCCCCAAAACACATTTCAACATCATTGCAGCCCTGCCTTAAAAGGACCAGCTAACCTCTTTTTCAGTGATTGCTCCATTAACACAGGTGTGGGTGTTGATGAGGACATGGCTGGAGATCAATCTGTCATGATTAAGTAAGAATGACACCACTGGACACTTTAAAAGGAGGCTGGTGCTTGGCATCATTGTTTCTCTTCTGTTAACCATGGTTATCTCTAAAGAAAACACGTGCAGTCATCATTGCAATGCACAAAAATGGCCTAACAGGGAAGAGTATCGCAGCTAGAAAGATTGCACCTCAGTCAACAATCTATCGCATCATCAAGAACTTCAAGGAGAGAGGTTCCATTGTTGCCAAAAAGGCTCCAGGGCGCCCAAGAAAGACCAGCAAGCGCCAGGACCGTCTCTTAAAAGTGTTTCAGCTGCGGGATCGGGCTACCAGCAGTGCAGAGCTTGCTCAGGAATGGCAGCAGGCAGGTGTGAGTGCATCTACACGCACTGTGAGGCGGAGACTCTTGGAGCAAGGCCTGGTCTCAAGGAGGGCAGCAAAGAAGCCACTTCTCTCCAGAAAAAAATATCATGGACAGACTGATATTCTGCAAAAGGTACAGGCAGTGGACTGCTGAGGACTGGGGTAAAGTTATTTTCTCTGATGAATCCCCTTTTCGATTGTTTGGGACATCAGGAAAACGCCTCATTCGGAGAAGACAAGGTGAGCGCTACCACCAGTCTTGTCTCATGCCAACTGTTGAGCATCCTGAAACCATTCATGTGTGGGGTTGCTTCTCAGCCAAGGGAATCGGCTCTCTCACAGTCTTGCCTAAAAACACAGCTATGAATAAAGAATGGTACCAGAATGTCCTCCAAGAGCAACTTCTCCCAACCCTCCAAGAGCAGTTTGGCGATCAACAATGCCTTTTCCAGCATGATGGAGCACCTTGCCATAAAGCAAAGGTGATAACTAAATGGCTCAGGGAACAAAACATAGAGATTTTGGGTCCATGGCCTGAAAACTCCCCAGATCTTAATCCCATTGAGAACTTGTGGTCAATCATCAAGAGACGGGTGGACAAACAAAAACCTAAAAAATTCTGACAAAATGAAAGCATTGATTGTGCAAGAATGGACTGCTATCAGTCAGGATTTGGTCCAGAAGTTGATTGAGAGCATGCCAGGGAGAATTGCAGAGGTCCTGAAGAAGAAGGGTCAACACTGCAAATATTGACTTGCTGCATTAACTCATTCTAACTGTCAATATAAGCTTTTGTTACTCATATGTTTGCAATTATTATATTTCTGTCTGTGATAAAAACATCTGTCAAACACACATAAAAAGGAGGGCAGCAGGTCATGTGAAAATATAATATTTGTGTCATTCTCAAAACTTTTGGCCATGACTGTACATGTAAGTGTCAGTTCAGACATGCAGGGATTCAATTCAGGCAGTGTTGGCTATGGGCAAGTCAATTAAGCAGAAGTGAGGTGTGTGGCATGCTGATAGAGTGGGCAGAATGTTGCCCTTGGCCATGCCAGGGGTACACCAAGGAGTCCTGATTTGTGTATGAATAAGTTTTATAGGGGCCAAGGACCGTATATGTAGTTTAAATCCAATTTTAGGGGTTTTAAACTGTATAGTTATATAGAACTTTAAAGGCAAAGTTTTTTTCCCTCTGCTTTTGGCAGTGTTACATGAGTAGCACTTCAGCGTTTATGTGGGTGTTTACAGCCAGTAAATGAGAACGTTGAGCACACTTCCACAGGGGTGGGTGGAAAAAACCCTATACAATGAATAATATACAGTACGCCAAGGTCTATTCAGAGGAAATTCCAGTCTGCCTAAAATGCATTAAGACCCCCACAGATGAGCTCATTTTTCAGCTATGTGTCCTAACACTGGATCTTTAAATAGGTACTATGTGAAAATCAGGGGCCCCACTTCAGGGAATTCCTTACTCTGAAGGGACAGTACTATGTAGCTTTTACACTGAAATAATGAATAGGAGATATGTGTTTCCATCTTTATCTGCAGGTTTACTTCAGTCTCTAAGTATGATATACATATATTATCTGTTTTCTTAACAAAAAGTGATTTCAAGTATCGTATACGATAAACTGCATGTTTGCAAGAAAATAAAAAAAAATGCTCAAGCAAACCAAAAAAGGTTAAAGGGACCGTCCAGCCACTAATTAAAAAAATAAATAATAATAATTAATACTAACCTTACTGATCCCACACTCTTTCCACTGCTGCCTAGGTCCCCTGCTGGTTTCTGTACTTGTTATGCCTGGGCAGACATGTGATCAATGCAGCCAATCCCTCCCCACAGCACTGACAAATGTCACAGCTACAAGGGCTGGCCACCTTTTGGGTACTTTTTTTTTTTACTTAAATTTGTATATTTTAGGCTAAAATCATCATGCACTTGGTTTTAATTACACATTTTGTGTCGTTTTAGGCGCTTTGTTTTCCTGCACATTCAACTTTGTAATTTGTGGTCATAAATCAAACAAATAAGAGTTGCAAACTTTCCTGTTAGACTGTCAGTGTGAACTTCATTGAGGGAATCTAAAATTTGTCCCCAAGATGGCCAACCCCTAAGTCACATGTCTGCTGAGACAGAACTGGAAGTACAGAGACTGTCAGGAAACCAGTGTTGGAATGGAACAGTAGAAAGGCTGCTTTCACATATCAGTTTTTTGCCATCAGTCACAATCTGTCGTTTTATGAAAAAAATGGATCCGTTGACTGATGCCACAGGATCCGTTTTTCTCATAGACTTGTATTAGCTACGGATTGCGACGGATGGCCGTACGTTTCATCTGTCGTTCAACGGATCCGTCGAAAATTTTTGGTCCGTCTGCCGGACAGGACGCACAAAGCAACGTTTTTTGTCTCCGTCGGAAAATCGGACAGCGACGGATCCTTTGCTGTCTGTCGTCTGTTATAATGGAAGCCTATGGGCACAGGATTCAGTTATTTTAACTGAGCATGCTCCCGACAGGTTAAAACACAAACAAAAGAATAGATGTATACACACAGAAATATATATATATATATATATATATATATATATATATATATATATATATATATATTGTGGCAAGACGACTCGCTCGGCTCTCCTGAAGGTAGACTCAGGACACACGTTCTCTGGGTTTTCTTTCTGCTGGTTTATTATCAGCCATAAACTCATGCAGGTTTTCGCAGGAAAAATAAACATGACCCTTCTGGGTTAAACGGGAAAAGCATAAAAAAAAAAAACAATAACTCAGTCCATAGCTGAGAGGGTTCCGCCCGCTCTCAGTAGCATCAACGGCACAGTCAAAGTCCTTGTGGAAAACTCTGTAGCTTCCACTATACTGTCTGGAGACCTTCCTCTCCAGATCACACTGAACACTGAAAGCTAGGGCCTTCAGGTATTTAAACCCAGACCTTGTGACTCCTGAATCATGTGATGGATCACATGACTCTGACATCACACAGGTCCTGTCAGGACTTATGCATGTAGAGAGTGTAGGCAGATAAATGAAGTAGGTCTTAGTTCACACAGGAGAGCATCCTGTGTGACACATACCTCCCCTCATATATAAAACCAGTGACACTGTCACATATTCCTCCCCTCTGCCCAACGCCGGGGGTTTGGGCACCTTCTGACACCAGACAGGGAATCCTAGAGAGGGCATCTGCATTCCCATGTAACTTCCCTGGCCTATGCTCCACGTGAAAGTTAAAATCTTGAAGCTCTAGGAACCATCTAGTTACCCTAGCATTTTTTTCCTCTCTTTTCCCTCAACCATCTCAACGGGCATGGTCTGACACTAATTTAAACTTCCGGCCTAGTAGGTAATATCTCAGTGTATCCACGGCCCATTTTATGGCTAAACACTCTTTCTCTACTACGGCGTAGTTCTTCTCGCAGGAGGACAGCTTTCGGCTTAGATAGAGAATGGGATGTTCTTCCCCATTTATTTCTTGGGAGAGTACGGCCCCTAGACCAACCTCTGATGCGTCAGTCTGGACTACAAATTCTTTCTTAAAGTCTGGCGCGACCAGGACAGGCTGTTTGCACAGTGCTAGCTTCAGTTTTTGAAATGCGGTCTCCGTTTCTTCCGTCCATTTCACCATGGTTGATTTGGTGCCTTTTAGAAGATCTGTTAGTGGGGCGGCAATCATGGCGAACTTCGGGATAAACCGCCGGTAGTATCCCACCAATCCCAGGAATGCTTTCACCTGCTTCTTTGAGAGCGGTTGCGGCCAGGTTTGAATCGCCTCCACTTTCTTGATTTGGGGCTTTATTTCGCCTCTCCCAACAACATAGCCCAGGTACTTGGCTTCTTCTTTTCCGATGGCACACTTTTTCGGATTTATGGTAAATCCTGCTTTCCTTAGCGCGTCCAAAACGGCCTGTAGTTTAGGTAGGTGACTAGCCCAGTCTGAGCTAAAGACCACAATGTCGTCGAGGTAGGCTGCGGCATACTCCTTATGTGGGGCTAGGATCCGATCCATAGCCCTCTGGAAAGTGGCTGGGGCCCCCTGTAGTCCGAACGGCATCCGCTTGTATTGAAAACAGCCATCAGGTGTTGAGAACGCTGTCTTCTCTTTAGCCCTCTGGGACATGGGGATCTGCCAGTAGCCCTTCGTCAGATCAAGAGTGGTGATGTACCTTGCCGGTCCAAGCCTCTCAATGAGTTCGTCGACGCGGGGCATCGGGTACGCGTCACACTTGGATACCTCATTCAGCCGACGGTAGTCATTACAAAACCTCCACTCTCCATTGGGCTTTGGCACGAGGACGATTGGGCTCGACCACCCACTCTTTGACTCCTCTATTACCCCGAGGTCTAACATCCTCTTCACCTCAGCCGAGATTACCTCCCGGCATGCTTCCGGGATCCGATACGGCTTCAAATTCACTCGTACATGTGGTTCTGTCAGCACGTCATGCTCTATCACTTGTGTATGCCCCGGCAACTCTGAGAACAGGTCCCGATTCCGCTGTAGTAATTCTCGACACTGTTGCTTCTGGGCCGGTGATAGAGTCTCTGCAATAGTGACTTCCTCCACCTTGCCTTCCGGTGCGGCTCCCAGGCATGGAGTTTCCACAGGTTCACGGTCCCGCCACGGCTTGAGCAAGTTTACATGATAGATTTGATGTGCCTTCCTTCGGCCAGGCTGGTGAACTCTATAATTAACCTCGCTGACTTTCTCCACCACCTCGTATGGACCTTGCCATTTGGCGAGGAACTTGCTCTCGACGGTAGGGATCAGCACCAAAACACGGTCTCCGGGCTGGAACTGTCTTAGTCTCGCCGACCGGTTATAGACCCTTGCCTGGGCTTCCTGCGCCTGGAGGAGATGTTCCTTCACGATGGGCATCACTCTTGACATTCTCTCCTGTAATTGGGCGACATGTTCTATAATACTCCGGTGTGGCGTAACTTCAGCCTCCCACGTTTCCTTGGCGATGTCTAGGAGACCTCTTGGATGCCGTCCATATAGGAGCTCAAATGGAGAGAAGCCAGTGAGGCTTGAGGGACTTTTCTGACCGAGAAAAGAGAAATGGGAGCAGGTAGTCCCAATCTCTCCCATCCTTTTCCACGACCTTCTTGAGCATGCCTTTAAGGTCTTGTTGAAGCGTTCCACTAGGCCGTCCGTTTGTGGATGAAACACCGAGGTCCGCGTTGAGTTTTCTGAAGGACTCTGCAAAGCTCCTTCATCACCTTGCTCATGAAGGGGGTTCCTTGGTCTGTTAGAATCTCTTTTGGTAGACCTGTCCGAGCAAAAAAAGGACCAACTCTCGGGCTTTTACTCTTACTGGACATGTTTTCCTTAGGGGCACGCTTCTGGATACCGAGTCGCATAGTCCATGACGACCAGGATATATTTGGTGACCCGAGCTGATTTGACTATGGGGCCCACGAGGTCCATGGCAATCCTCTCAAAGGGAACCTCTATCACAGGTAGTAAAAATAAGGGGCTACGGAAGTGAGAGGAGGGAGCGGGTATTTGGCAGGTGGGGCAGGACCTACAAAAGTTTTGAATCTCTCTATAACACCCTGGGCCCAAAAGAACCTCTTCAGTATCCTCTCCTTTAGCTTTCTCAACCCCTAGGGGTCCCCCCCGAAAAAGTGAATGGGGGCCCTATTTGCACCCCCCGTCTGTTGG
>JARQOD010000002.1:389248748-389250054 GCA_033576555.1 Oophaga sylvatica | reverse complement strand
GAATTTTAAAACTTCCCCCCTTCCCTTCCCGGTGGGCTCCCAGGCAGGGAGTTTCCACGGGTTTAGGGGTCCCCCCACGGCTTGAGCAAGTTTAAGATAGTTTTTGATGTCCCTTTCCCTTTCGGCCAGGCGGGTGAACTCTATAATTCCCTCGCTGACTTTCCCACCCCCGTTGGACCTTCCCATTTGGCGAGGAAATTGCCCCGACGGTAGGGATCGCACCAAAACCGGTCCCCGGGGCTGGAACGTTTAGTCCGCCGCCGGTTTTAGACCCTTGCCTGGGCTTCCTGCGCTGGGGGAGATTTTCCTTCACAGGCCATCCCCTTTTGACTTTCTTCCTGTAATTGGGCGACATTTTTATAATCTCCGGTGTGGGTCTTACCCCCCCGTTTCCTTGGCGATTTAGGAGACCCGGGATGCCGCCCAAAATTTGGAGCTCAATGGAGGAAGCCATGGGGTTGAGGGACTTCTCTGCCCGAGGAAAAGAAAAAATGGGAGCAGGTACCCCCAATCTTCTCCCATCCTTTTCCACGGCCTTTCTTGAGAGCCCTTTTTGGTCTTGTTGAAGCGTTCCACTAGGCCTCCGTTTGTGGATGATACACCGAGGCCCGCGTGATTTTGAAGGACTCTGCAAAGTCCTTCATCCCCTTGTCATAAGGGGGTTTCTTGGTTCTGTTAGAATCTTTTTTTGGAGACCTGTCCGAGAAAAAATTGGACCAACTCTCGGGATCTCTTTAAGGACATTTTCCTTGGGGCCCGCTTCGGGGTCCCGAGTGATAGCCCATGACACCGGAAATTTTGGTGCCCCCCCGAGCTGTTTGACTAGGGGGGCCCACGGGTCCATGGCTTTCCTCTAAAGGGAACCTCTATCACAGGTAGTAGAACTAAGGGGCTACGGAAGTGAGAGGAGGGAGCGGTTATTTGGCAGGTGGGGCAGGACCTACAAAAGTTTTGAATCTCTCTATAACACCCTGGCCAATAGAACCTCTTCAGTATCCTCTCCTGAGCTTTCTCAACCCCTAGGTGTCCCCCAGAACATGTGAATGGGCCATATCTAGCACCCGCCGTCTGTATGGCCCCGGCACTAACAGCTGTTCCACTATCTCACCACCCCTCAGTTTGGCCACCCGATATAGCAACTCCCCTGTACTGCAAAGTGGGGGAATCTGGTGTCGGCCCCCGGCTCTTGGGCAACCCCATTACAGACAGTAACCTGGTCGAACGCCCCTTTTAAGGTCAGGTCTCGAACTTGAGCAGTCCCAAAGTTCTCTCTGGACATCTCAATCGCAGGTAAGTCGACCTCCTC
>JARQOD010000002.1:389208748-389243748 GCA_033576555.1 Oophaga sylvatica | reverse complement strand
AGGGCTATACAATTCATTCTCATTCACATCCTGCTCACTTTCAGGGTTATACACTTCATTTTCATTCACATCCTGCTCACTGTCAGGGTTATACAATTCATTCTCATTCACATCTTGATCTGGAACCTTAGTTAACATGTCATCCACAACATTAACTTCACCATCTGGTCCCTGGTTTCCCTCAGGTGGTCCCTCAAGTATGTGACTATGTGACAACCCCAGCACTATACTTCCATATAGCTCAGGTACTAGGAGCTGGCTCACGACCTCTCCCTGGACTTCAGTGTCCCTATACAACAGGTTAGTGTTTATGGCAACATGAGGAAACCTCTCCTCAGAGCCAGGCTCTTGGGAAACCTCATTTAGAACAATTATATTTTCCTGTGCCGTTTTAAGAGTGGGGTCTCGCCATTGTTCACTCTCAAAATTGTCACAGGACACAGGTAAGTCAGGGACACTCGGTTCCCGAGAACCACCATCCTCGTCTCCCAACTTCACCTGCAAAGGAATTTCATCACTATCACAGTCATCATTATTATCAATATCATTATCATGAGTATGATCAGTATCATCATCACCACCATGATCATTATCAGCATCATTATCATGGTCGTCATCATCATCATCATCATTATCATATAAGTTTAACGGCCCACTAGCATTGTGTTCCGCCCCTCGGGACTGCGCACCCTCAATAGGAGCTTCATCACACTGTCCATCAGAAACATTTTTTCCCCCAGAGATCCTTAGATCGGGGAAAGTCATTACCCAATATAACGGGTTGCACCAGGTTCTTCACTACCCCCACTTCATATGAAACCTCCCCGAGTTTGGGGACCAAGTCCACGGCAGTCTCTGGGTAGACTTTGGTGTCTCCATGGATGCACACCATACTCAGGTGCTTATCAGGGATGAAGTCCCTATCAATCAGGCTGTCGCATACGGAAGTCACTGGACTCTGAGTCCAAGAGGGCCTGTGCTGGGCAGTCATTTACAACCACCGGGGACACCTGTGGTCCAGTCTCTTCGGCTGAGGTGGACATACACACAGGCTTTGCGCAGGGAGAGAGGGATCTGCCAACATCACAATACATAGGCTCCCCCTCTATTGGACAGTTGGCTGCAATTTCACGACATCTCCAACACTGTCCATCACACTTTTCCACCCACATGTCCCCTCGGGCCTGAACCCGCTTATCAGCATACCCCATGTCCCCAACAGCTGGAACGCTCTTACCGCGAGAGTTCAGCGTCCGGGAACTCTGAAGTGACGACCTCTCAGACGGCTGGTCACGGAGACAGTCTTTGCTGGCGAAGGCCTTCTCCATCAGGCTGACCAGACGATTGGCGTCCTGGTGGTCTCCTTGTCCGACCTCTGGCTGTACCTCAGGAGGACATGCTCGGGTGTAGCGGTTCACTATCACCTTTTCAACTCCATAATCAGGTTTGCTGACTGCAGACTCCCAACTGCATCTCCAGTCATGAACTCCCCTGGCACGGGCTGTCACCGTAACACCCAGCCGGGTAAGAATCTCCGCTTTCAGCTTGGCATAGTCTTGGCTGTCCTGCTCGCTCAGGTCAGCATAGGCCCTTTGGGGTTCTCCAATCAGATAGGGTGCGACCATGGCCCATTCAGATAGGGGCAGATTCTCCTTCTCTGCCAGTCCCTCAAACCTAGTGAGATATACCTCCACATCGTCACGAGGTGTCATCTTTTTCAGGGACCGTCTTACCGCCTTCTTTACAGCGGACAATGCAGGTGACTTTGCAACATTTCTTTGGGACGATGCGCTGCAAGTCTTTTGTAGTGCTGCAACCTGCTCAAAAAACAACCGGTTATTCTCCTGCTGCTGCTGCAGGAATTGCTGCTGGGCCTGCTGCATGCGCTGCTGGTGCTGCAGGCGCTGCCGCTCCATGCTCTGCTGCATGCTCCGCTGGGCCTGGACCAGGTACTCAACGAGCTCCTCCATACTGCCGGACTTATCTGTCTCAACCACGGCAGTCTTATGTTGCACATTAACTTGCGCCATTTGTTCAAACAGCGCCTCCATGCTGTCATCCATGCTGTCAGACTTCTCTGTCTCAACAACGGCAGTCTTCACTCAAGACATACACACTCCACAGTCTTTTCCACAGAAAATTCAGCCTTGCTGTGCAGACACTTTTTTTTTTTCTTTGCAAAGTCTATTAGGGCTACTGTCTCTTTAAGACTGCTCCAACAGACGTTTCTCCTTGCTGACACACTTTTTTTTTTCTCTGCAAACTCTATTAGGGCCACTGTCTCTTTAAGACTGCTCCAACAGAGGTTTCTCTTTTTTTTTTTTTTTTCTCTGACACTTTTTTTTTCTCTCTCTGCTGCTGCTTCAACAGACTTCACCTTTTATTGCTGTCTCTCGCCAGTGTGCTGCACGCACATTCCAGCACCAATTGTATCAGCCACTGTGCTGCCCCAGCATTCTCCGCCAATTGTAAGCTTTTCAGGGGATATAGCTCTGGGATCGCCGTCTTGGGGAGACGGAGTGGCATAAAGAGACCATTCACAGACAGTAGTTCTGTTAAAAACTGGCCACAACCAGTTTTATTAAAGTCCACAGTAAACAGAACATAATCAAAACCAAATCATAAACATAAAGCCTGGGCTTCTCCAGCCACTAATTACACTTAGATAGATTTCCCTATCTATCCGGGACCAGACTCTAACAGCCTGGGCCAAAACAACACATATGTTCAGCATTTACCACCATGGAGTTTCACAGAGTCTCCTCCTTGTGTCTGAAGGCACCTTCAACGTCCAGACTTGAGAGCTCCCCTCCTATTCAGCAGCTATCCGCATGGATTCTCACAGAGACTACTCCTGTGTCCGGGGTACATCGAGCACCCAGACTGAGACAGCTCATACTCCTGGAGACTCCTTCTTGTGCCTGGACTCCTTGTCCAGACTAAGCGAGCTCTCTGACTGTGTTCGCTTACACCTACTTCTGGTCTCCTAATTAACAGCTGAGTGGTTTCAGGCCTGAGCTGCAAGTGTGTACTGAATGTAAGGTGTAGTGACCTTTCTCTACCACTAGGTTTACGAAGCCATACATTTCCCTTATACCAGTCAGCACAGTATCTAGGTGAAATATACACCCCATTCAACACACATATTCTCACTGTCTCACAATATATATATATATATATATATATATATATATATATATATATATATATAAAATTCTACATACCATAGTATCCGAACCCGACATGATATGACACATGGTTTACATATAGTAAACCATGTCATATCAGAACAATTTATATATGTCAGTGTTTAATCAATTTAGTAGTTTGTGTTAGGGAAAATTTGTAACTCCTAGGGGTTAAATTTAAGGCTATAATCGCATAAAAAAATTGCGTGGGATCCTGCGCAATTTTCTCCACCACAGAGGGAAAGCCAGTGACCGAGGACATATATTCATAGCCTAGAGAGGGACTATTGTTTTTGGGCCCCCCTGGCTACAAACATCTGGCCCCAGCCACCCCAGAAAAGGCACATCTTGACGGCAAAAAACTGATATGTGAAAGCAGCCGAAGGTGAGTATTACTGAGAGTTTATTTTTTCTTTAAAGAGGCATTCCCATTTCCAAGATCCTGTCCCAATATGTAGTAGGTGTAATAATAATAATATTAGCAAATACCTCCAATTAGAAATGTAGTATAGTTCTTCTGTTTCGCTATGTCTCTTTCCTCATGTGCAGTCATTGCAGGGCCTTAGGTATCCATGGTTATGTCCACTAGCAACTAGCTAACTCTTGAGGAAGGAGACAAAGCGAATCAGAAAAACTATACTACACCTAGTGCAATCAGTGCACCGATTCTTATTGATTAACCCACACATTTACAGGTATTGCTCCACTGCCATGTACAAGATATTCCAGTCTGTGGAACTGGGCTACTGGGCATGTGTGATTACTGGCACTGGACCAGAGAGAATCAAAAGAACAGCAGAGAGCACCATAACAAGTATGTAACTAGATGTTACTAAAATGTAGACATTGGATCATATTGGTAATCGCAACCCCGAATAAAGTATTGCTTTTACAGCCAGTGATTGGTTGGAGCAGTCCTTTTTTCATTTTCCACCATTGGTATAAAAGTTGGAAGGGGCAGCTAAAACTTTTTGCAGACCACATGAAACAGTTGATCCTAAAATATGGTGGAGGGAGAAGACCCCCTCTAGCTGATTCTGAAATGCACTTTCCTTATACAATGGAGGTGTGTACCCTACCTTTGAAATGCACTTGACAACCCCTCACCTTGCCCTTTATAGATGGCTATCATGGGTTCCTGATTGGACACTATGCTTGAAGGCGGCTGGCGTAGCTCCTGAACTGAGCCGGATTGAGAGCCCCCTTCAAGCCATCTGCTCTGTTCTGCAGCTTTTATTATGATCCGGTGTTGAAGTGGCCAGGCGTCACCTGCTGACTATTCAGATGGGTGACTAGCACAACACTGAGCATTCTGAATTCTGCTAATATCTGGACTCCAGTGTGTTTTATATTGAACCATTTGCACCTTAAATGGATTAGGGTCCCATAGGCCATTGTCAAAAAGGAAGATACATTAGAAGGCAAAATGGCTGATAGCTGTATCACAAAACAGGAATTAGTAACTACATGGGAGTTGAGCATTTTTGTTGGCCTAATCTTTTCAGTGTCAAAAAATGACGATCATGATTCACTTGCACATTAGATGTAGATTATAAAACCTTTTATTCTTGTAGCTGCAGTGAGAGACTTTGCATTAATGGAGGGGCCCATTTTTAGGTATTTGTAAAGTATTGAATTACTTGGAGAAACTGTACTAAATTGTTGCTGATTAGGGGAGTATGTAATTGGTCCATGGGAACCTGTAGCTTTCTCCTTTCATCGGCCATCCTATGGTGATTAACACATTGTGGGCAGGCATGCTTGGCTGCTGGAATATGCGTCAATCAGCCAGTCTAGGGAAGCTTCCAGTATGTCGGCTTTTCTCCTGCTCCGTTACCGCTAATAGGGTGCATGTAAGGAGGTTGTTCTAATGGGAGACCGTTTTAAAGAGGACCAGGCATCAGGTCAAATGTGGCCAGCTCTTGTATTCCCGCTGCTCCTGAGTTTTCAGTTCCAGAGGTGTGGGCACTTTCATTTAGTGCAAATTTCCATGGTCTGTACCAATGGGGCTTGGCTCACAAGTTTTTCTGAGGGGGTGTCTTTAGATTGCTTTGCATTATTTCTGTGCGCCATGCGCCCTTGATAAAGACCATACAGATTTGCACTGGATAAAGCTCATGTCTGTTACCATATGGCGTATTTAAGAAAAATATAAAAAAGCAAAAATACTCAAGGGAACAGTGAGAATACAAGAGGTAATATTGGGCACTTTTGACCTGGTGACAGGTCCTCTGTAAAGAATGTAGCTGGCCAGCAGTACCATTGTGTGTATCCCTGCTCTGGATTAGCGAGTTTGGCTTTGTGCCTGCCCTCACTATGGAGAGTGAGTGCATGTGAGGTGACTGTGTTTTTCAGCACCCTACCTATACTTTCATATAGTATCAGCACCCTTTGTATTCTACTCTATAAATCACTCTATATTGTCTAAAAATAATGCAGGAGCTAATAAAAACCACAGTGACATACTCCATACCATATCCTCCTATATTCTGTCATAGTGCAGAGAGAATAGGATGCATGCATGACGTATAATTTATTGCTGCTGAAATATTATATGGAGTCGGTTCTAGGAGATAGGCTTAATTAAGGTGATTCCCAGTACCACTGGGAAACCGCCTGCTGCAGCACTGTCTGTGACCGTCAATGAAAGCCCCCATAAGAAGTAACATTACTGCAAGTGACCGTATTTAATGATTCCTATTATTTCTATGATGATGAGTTGTCATTTCCAGTATGTGGCATTACAGGTTAGCAATTATTCGTGGAAATCATACCCACTAGCGCTAGCACAGGGATGTCTGATTTGTTTTAACACAATTTTACTTAACCCCTTGAAAGGGGCAGCCCATGCGAATGTAACTTACAATGTCTCGATTTACATGGGGCTTTCCTTAGTGTGTTATGCAAGATGTCTCCACTGATTATAAAATGAAGAGCTGCAGTGCTCAACAACATTTCTCAAATTTAGGATGGTCCAAGACTCTACAAGAGTTCACTTCTCACTTAAAGGTCTCCTCACTGTCCATATGATTTTTTTGTTTAATGATTTGGGGTTTTCTTGTGCAGGAGAAGATGTCTCTTCCCCCAAACCAGCCTCTGATTAGGCCTTCCTGGCCATGACTGACATCCTACATTTAAGTTCCATTATTGTATCACGCATGCGTGCGACATTCCTGGAGTCCTATAAGGGCTCGCTCACACTGGAGTATAAATCGAATGAGTGCAATGCGAGAAAACAACTGTTAGTAATTGAGTCAGTGCTCATCTGCAAGTTTTTTCTCAGCTCGCATCGGACTGAGAATAAAGATCGGACCTTGCAGTGATTGCGAGAATCGGATCGCACTCGCCAATGTAGCTCAATGGGTACAGGAAAAATCACACCGCACACGGACCATGTACATGTCGTCAGATTTCTATGCACATATCTCAAAGGAAATTCAACACTTTTTATTTATTTATTTTACTCATTTATATAGCTCTATTAATTCCACAGCACTTTACAGACATTACACTTTATCAGCAATGTACAATTAATTCACACACCGAACAGTCAGAATAAAATGGATAGATAGAAAGATTTCAGTGAGATACAATGGGTTCACAAAGTATTCAGACCTCTTTAAATTTTTCACTCTTTGTTTCATTGCAGCCATTTGGTAAATTTGAAAAAGTTCATTTTTTTCTCATTAATGTGCACTCTGCACCCCATCTTGATTGAAAAAAACAGAACTGTAGAAATTTTGCAAATTTATTAAAAAAGAAAAAATGAAATATCACATGGTCATAAGTATTCAGACCCTTTGCTCAGTATTGAGTAGAAGCACCCTTTTGAGCTAGTACAGCTATAAGTCTTCTTGGGAATGATGCAACAAGTTTTTCACACCTGGATTTGGGGATCCTCTACCATTCTTCCTTGCAGATCCTCTCCAGTTCCGTCAGGTTGGATGGTGAACATTGGTGAACAGCCATTTTCAGGTCTCTCCAGAGATGCTCAATTGGGTTTAGATCAGGGTTTGAAAGCTGGGCCAATCAAGAATGGTCACAGAGTTGTTCTGAAGGCACTCCTTAGTTATTTTAGCTGTGTGCTTAGGGTCATTGTCTTGTTGGAAGGTGAACCTTCGGCCAAGTCTGATGTCCAGAGCACCCTGGAAGAGGTTTTCATCCAAGAGATCTCTGTACTTCGCCGCATTCATGTTTTCTTCAATAGCAACCAGTCATCCTGTCCCTGCAGCTGAAAAACACCCCCATAGCATGATGCTGCCACCACCATGTTTCACTATTGGGATTGTATTGGGAAGGTGATGAGCAGTGCCTGGTTTTCTCCAAACATACCGCTTAGAATTATCACCAGAAAGTTCTATCTTCGTCTCATCAGACCAGAGAATCTTATTTCTTATAGTCTGGGAGTCCTTCATGTGTTTTTTAGCAAACTCTATGCGGGCTTTCATATGTCTTGCACTGAGGAGAGGCTTCCGTCGGGCCACTCTGCCATAAAGGCCCGACTGGTGGAGGGCTGCAGTGATAGTTGACTTTGTGGAACTTTCTCCCATCTCCCTACTGCATCTGTGGAGCTCAGCCACAGTGATCTTGGGGTTCTTCTTTACCTCTCTCACCAAGGCTCTTCTCCCACGATTGCTCAGTTTGGCTGGACAGCCAGGTCTAGGAAGACTTCTGATGGTCCCAAACTTCTTCCATTTAAGGATTATGGAAGCCACTGTGCTCTTAGGAACCTTGAGTGCTGCAGAAATTCTTTTGTAACCTTGGCCAGATGTGTGCCTTGCCACAATTCTGTCTCTGAGCTCCTTGGTCAGTTCCTTTTGACCTCATGATTCTCATTTGGTCTGACATGCACTGTGAGCTGTGAGGTCTTATATAGACAGGTGTGTGCCTTTACAAATCAAGTCCTGTCAGTTTAATTAAACACAGCTGGACTCCAATGAAGGAGTAGAACCATGTCAAGGAGGATAACAAGGAAATGGACAGCATGTGACTTAAATATGAGTGTCTGAGCAAAGGGTCTGAATACTTATGACTATGTGATATTTCAGTTTTTCTTTTTTAATAAATTTGCAAACATTTCTACATTTCTGTTTTTAACAGTCAAGATGGGGCGCAGAGCATGCATTAATGAGAAAAAAAAAAAAGAACTTGTTTGCATTTACCAAATGGCTGCAATGCAACAAAAAAAATGTGAAAAATTTAAAGGGGTCTGAATACTTTCCGAACCCACTGTTTAATCGGTGCTTTGCATGTGTAATTTACTGTAAATATATTTAGCTAATAAAAAAAAAAAAAAAAAAAAGGCTTGGGGGTCGCCCTTCTTTTTAACCCCTTTACCACCCAAGGTAGTTTGCATGTTATTGACCAGGCCAAATTTTACAATTCTGACCACTGTCACTTTGAGGTAATAACTCTAAGGGCCCCGTCTCACATAGCGACACACCAGCGATCCCGTCAACAATCAGGATCGCTGGTGTGTCGCTACATGATCGCTGCTGAGCCGCCAAACAGGCAGCTCAGGCAGCGATTAGGACAGCGACACTGCGGGTAACATCACTTAGTTACCCGCAGTGTACGTTGGATACCAGCGCACTGATGCAGGGAGCTGGTAACCAAGGTACACGTCGGGTTTCCAGGCGCTGCGCGGTGCCTGGAAACCTGACGTGTACCTTGGTTACCAGCTCCCCTGCAGCAGCGCGCTGGTATCCAAGGTACACGTCGGGTTTCCAGGCACAGCAACGCGCCTGGAAACCCGATGTTTACCTTGGTTACCAGGAGATTGCTGGTCTCCTGCCTGTCACACGCAGAGATGCGTGCCTGCCAGCGGGAGACCAGCGATCAAAAAAAGTCCTGACATTTCTGACAAAACCAATGATTCACAGCCGGGGCCTGATCGCTGGTACGTGTCAGACATAGCGAGATCGCTGTTTTGCAGCGATCTCGGTAGCGATCTTGCTATGTGAGACGGGGCCCTAACTCTTCAACAGATCCCACTGATTCTGATTTTTTTTCGTGACATATTGCTGTAATGTCTATTGTCTGTACAAGTCCCCTCTATAATGTAAAGTGCTGCGGAATATGTTGGCGCTATAGAAATAAAATTATTATTATTGTACTTCATGTTAGGCCGGGATCACACATGCAAGAAACTCGCATGATTCTCGTGCGAGTCTCTCGCATGAACACCCGGCACTACCGCCGTCACTCCGGTCCGAGTGCCGGGTGTTCATGCGATTGACTTGCATGAGAATCGTGCGAGTTTCTCGCATGTGTGATCCCGGCCTTAGTGATAACATTTCTTCGGTATGATTTGTGTTTGTTTGAAAAAAAAAAAAGTAAATTTGATGAAAACTTTGATATAGGAAAGATGTGTATCTTCGTACCGTGTTAGCCAGTAGATAGAAAAATATTTAGACTTGAGAGTCCTCAGTGGTTGATACCTTTTAATGGCTAACTGAAAAGATGGTAACAAATTGCAAGCTTTCGAGACTACTCAGGTCTCTTCATCAGGCAAAGACTAATACAACATCTGAAGAATCACATATTTATACACAAGAGGACACAGGAATAATGCAATAGGTAAGACAAGTGACGTGAAGCAGAACTGTCATTATGGCAGATGGATGAACATAAATATTGGAACAGTTCATAGATAAGGAGTGAAAGTTTTATTGCCCTCTGATTGGAGTCTGCTATTGTGTTTTGATGCCCCTAGAAGGTCAGAGAAGCAGATTCCTTAATTGATGTAGAAAGACATGAAACCTTGGGATATATTCATTCCAGCACTGAGTGTCAAAGGTCATCATAAGTTTATATTCCCAAACCTTTCTATCTTTCTCAGATTTGAAGTTAGATTTTAATACAAGTAATTCCATATCCATCATGCTATGACCGGGCATACAAAAGTGTTTTGCCACAGGTAAATCCATTCTTTTTTCTCTTATTGTGTGGCGATGAGAATTCATCCTTGTTCTCAGTTTTTGCCCGGTCTCCCCCACATACAGACCCCCAGTTGGACATTTCGTACAAATAATTAGGTACACCACATTAGATGTGATGCAGCTGAAAGTACCTGGGATCTTGTACTTTGAACATTTTAAAATTTTCAAACTTTGAATTCTTATGCCCTTAACCCCTCTCTGCCATCAGACGTACTATTCCGTCCATGTGACCCTGGACGGACCTAATTCCCATGGACGGAATAGTACGTCATGGGCGATCAGCTGCGCTCCCGTGGGGAGCGCAGCTGATCGCCGCCGGGTGTCAGCTGATTATCACAGCTGACACCCGTGACTGTGTGTCAGGAGCAGTCACGGACCGCTCCCGGCACATTAACCCCTGGCACACCGCGATCAAACATGATCGCGGTGTACCCGGGGCACAGGGGAGGATCGCGCAGGGTGAGGGCTCCCTGCGCGCCCCCCTGAGACCCTCAGAGCAGCGCGATGTGTTGCGCTGTTCCGAGGGTCCGTCCTCCCTCCAGGTCCCCGGATCCAAGATGGCGCCGGGGTCCTGCAGGGAGGCGGCTTCCTCAGTGCCTGCTCTCAGCAGGCACTGAGAAGCCCGCAGCACTGCCAGAGCGATCGCTGGTGTGACAGAGTGCTGTGCACACTGTCACACCAGCGATCTGATAAAATACAGTGAGGTCCCACCCTGGGACAAAGTAAAAAAGTAATAAAAATAAAAAGTGGTAAAAAAAATCATTAAAAAAAAAAAAATATTCCCCAATAAATTCATTCTTTCCTGTAAATAAAAAAAACAAAACAATAAAAGTACACATATTTGGTATCGCCGCGTCCATAACGACCCCCCCTATAAAACTGTCCAACTAGTTAACCCCTTTAGTCAACCCTTAAAAAAAAAAAAAGAAAACAAAGCAAAAAATCAATGCTTTATCATCATACCGCTGAACAAAAAGTGGAATAACACGCAATCAAAAAGACTGATATAAATAAACATGGTACCGCTGAAAACGTCATCTTGTCCCGCAAAAAACGAGCCATCATACAGCATCATCAGTGAAAAAATAAAAGTTATAGCTCGCAGAATCAAGCGATGCAAAAATAATTTTTTATATAAAATTGTTTTCATTCTATAAAAGCGCCAAAACATAAAAAAAATGATATAAATAAGGTATCGCCTTAATCGTACTGACCCGAAGAATAAAACTGCTTTATCAATTTTACCACACGCGGAACGATACAAACGCCTCCCCCAAAATAAATTCATGAATTGCTGATTTTTGTTCATTCTAACCTCCCAAAAATCGAAATAAAAAGCGATCAAAAAATGTCACGTGCTCAAAAATGGTACCAATAAAAACGTCACCTCGTCCCAAAAAAAATAAGACCTCACATGACTCTGTGGGCCAAAATATGCAAAAATTATAGCTCTCAAAATGTGGTGATACAAAAAACTATTTTTTGCAATAAAAAGCGTCTTTTAGTGTGACAGCTGCCAATCATAAAAACCCGCTATAAATAGTAAATCAAACCCCCCTTTATCACCCCCTTAGTTAGGGAAAAATAATAAAATTAAAAAAATGTATTTATTTCCATTTTCCCGTTAGGGTTAGGGTTGCGGCTAAAGTTAGGGTTAGGGTTGGCGCTAACGTTAGGATTAGGATTAGGGTTGGGATTACGGTTAGGGTGTTTTAGGGTTAGGTTTGTGGTTAGGGTTGGGACTAGAGTTAGGGGTGTGTTGGGGTTAGGGTTAGAATTGGAGGGTTTCTGCTGTTTAGGCACATCAGGGGCTCTCCAAATGTGACATGGCGTCTGATCTTAATTCCAGCCAATTCTGCGTTGAAAAAGTCAAACGGTGCTCCTTCACTTCTGAGCTCTGCCATGCGCCCAAACAGTAGTTTACTCCCGCATATGGGGTATCAGCGTACTCTGGACCACAAGAGTTATTGTGCAATTTGTCCTATTTCTCCTGTTACCCTTGGGAAAATAAAAAACTGGGGCGACAAAATCATTTTTGTAAAAAAAAAAATTATTTTTTTTGTTTTTACGGCTGTATGTTATAAAACTTCTGTGAAGCACTTGGGGCTTCATAGCACTCACCACACTTCTAGATAAGTTCCTTGTGGGGTCTAGTTTCCAAAATGGGGTCACTTGTGGGGGGTTTCCACTGTTTAGGCGCATCAGGGGCTCTCCAAATGCGACATGACGCCCCCAGACCATTCCATCAAAGTCTGCAATCCAAAACGTCACTACTTCCCTTCCGAGCCCCGACGTGCGCCCATACAGTAGTTTACTCCCACATATTGGGTATCAGCGTACTCAGGACAAATTGGACAACAACTTTTGGGGTCCAATTTCTCTTGTTACCCTTGTGAAAATAAAATATTGGGGGCGAAAAAATCATTTTTGTAAAAAAAAAAAAAAGGATTTTTTATTTTTACGGCTGTACGTTATAAACTTCTGTGAAGCACTTCGGGGTTCAAAGTGCTCACCACACATCTAGATAAGTTCCTTGTGGGGTCTATTTTCCAATATGGTGTCATTTGTGGGGGGTTTCCACTGTTTAGGCAGATCAGGAGCTCTCCAAACACGACATGGCATCCAGCCAATTCTGCGTTGAAAAAGTCAAACGGCGCTCCTTCCCTTCCAAACTCTGCCATGCACCCAAGCAGTGGTTTACTCCCACATATGGGGTATCAGCGCACTCAGGACAAATTGCACAATAACTTTTGGAGTCTTGTTACCCTTGGGAAAATAAAAATTGGGGTGAAAAGATCAATTTTGTGGAAAAAATATGATTTTTTAATTTTACGGCTCTACGTTATAAACTTGTGTGAAGCACTTGGGGGTTCAAATTGCTCACCAAAGATCTAGATAAGTTCCTTAGGGGGTCTAGTTTCCCAAATGGGGTCACTTGTGGGGGGTTTCCACTGTTTAGGCACAGCAGGGGCTCTCCAAATGCAACATGGCGTCCAATCTCAATTCCAGCCAATTTTGGTTGGAAAAAGTCAAATGGTGCTCCTTCCATTCCGAGCTCTGCCATGCGCCCAAACAGTGCTTCCCCCCCACATATGGGGTATCAGCGTACTCAGGACAAATTGGACAACAAATTTTGTGGTCCAATTTCTCCTGTTAGCCTTGGGAAAATAAAAAATTAGTGACTAAGAGATAATTTTTGTGGGAAAAAAATGGGATTTTTTATTTTCATGCCCAGGCATTATAAACTTGTGTGAAGCACTTTGGGGTTCAAAGTGCTCACCAAAGATCTAGATAATTTCCTTAGGGGGTCTATCAAAAATGGGGTCACTTGTGGGGGTTTCCACTGTTTAGGCTCATCTGGGGCACTACAAACGGAACATGACCCCCATCAATGTTTGCATTCCAAAACGTTACTGCTTCCTTTCCAAGCCCTGCCGTGCGCCCAAACAGTTCCCCCCCCCCACATATGGGGTATCAGCGTACTCAGGACAAATTGGACAACAACTTTTGGGGTCCAATTTCCTTGGGAAAAATCAAAAATTTGGGACTAAAAAATCATTTTTGTGGAAAATTGTTTTTTTTTTTTTTTCACACCCAGGCATTATAAACTTTTGTGAAACACTTTGGGGTTCAAAGTGCTCACAACAGATCTAGATAAGTTCCTTAGGGGTCTAGTTTCCAAAATGGTGTAACTTGTGGGGGTTTCCACTGTTTAGGCATATCAGGGGCTCTCCAAACACGACATGGCGTCCAATCTCAATTCCAGCCAATTTTAGTTTGAAAAAGTCAAACGGCGCTCCTTCCCTTACGAGCTCTGCCGTGTGCCCAAACAGTGGTTTTCCCCCACATATGGGGTATTGGCGTACTCAGGAGAAATTGCACAACAACTTTATCTGCCCATTTTCTCCTTTTACCCTTGTGAAAATAAAAAAAGTTTGTAAAAGATCATTTTTGTGGCTAAAAAGTTAAATATTAATTTTTTCCTTCCACGTTGCTTCAGCTCCTGTGAAGCACCTGAAGGGTTATTAAACTTCTTGAATGTGGTTTTGAGTACCTTGAGGGGTGCAGTTTTTAGAATGGTGTCACTTTTGGGTATTTTCTGCCATATAGACCCCTCAAAGTGACTTCAAATGTGAGGTGGTCCCTAAAAAAATGGCTTTGTAAATTTTGTTGTAAAAATGAGAAATCACTGGTCAACTTTTAACCCTTATAATTTCCTAACAAAAAAAAATTTTGGTTCCAAAATTGTGCTGATGTAAAGTAGACATGTGGGAAATGTTATTTCTTAACTATTTTGTGTGACATATTTCTCTGTTTTAAGGGAAAAAAAATTCAAAGTTTGAAAATTGCAAAATTTTCAAAATTTTCGCCATATTTGCGTTTTTTTCAAAAATAAACGCAAGGTATATCGAAGAAATTTTACCACTAACATGAAGTATAATATGTCACGAGAAAACATCTCAGAATCGCGAAGATCCGTTGAAGCGTTCCAGAGTTATAACCTCATAAAGAGACAGTGGTCAGAATTATAAAAATTGGCCCGGTCATTAACGTGCAAACCACCCTTGGGGGTGAAGGGATTAAATCAGAGACATATGTCACCCAAAATAGTTAATAAATAACATTTCCTACTTGTCTGTTTTACACTGGCACACTTTTTTTTGTTAGGAAGTTATAAGGGTTAAAAGTTGACCATCGATTTCAAATTTTCCCAACAAAATTTACAAAACCATTTTTTTAGGGACCACCTCACATTTTGAAGTGACTTTGAGGGCTTTATATGACAGAAAATGCCCCAAAGTGACACCATTCTAAAAACTGCACCTGTCACGGTGCTCAAAACCACATTCAAGAAGTTTCTTAACCCTTCAGGTGCTTCACAGGAATGTTTGAATTGTGGAAAAAAAATGGACATTTAACTTTTTTTTTCACAAAATTACTTCAGATTCAATTTTTTTTTATTTTGACTAGGGTAACAGGAAAAAAAATTGACCCCCAACATTTATTGTTCAATTTCTCATGAGCATGCACCCAGTATGAGGGAGAAAACCACTGTTTAGGCTTACAGCAGAGCTCGGAAGTGAAGGAAACGCCATTTGACTTTTTGAATGCAAAATTTGCTGGAACAATTGGCGGACGCCATGACGTATTTGGAGATGTGCCTAAACAGTGAAAATCCCCCACAAGTGACACCATTTTGGAAATTAGACCTCTCAGGGAACTTATCTAGATGTGTGGTGAGCACATTGAACCCTCAGGTGCTTCACAGAAGTTTATAACCTTGAGCCGTGAAAATAAAAAAAAATCACATTTTCCCTACAAATGTTTTTAGCCCCAAATGTTGCATTTTCATAAGAGTAACAGGAGAAATTGCACCATACAATTTGTTTTGCAATTTCTCCGAGTATGCCGATACCCAATATGTGGGAGAAAACTACTGTTTGGGTGCATGGCAAGTCTGGAAGGGAAGGAGCGTCATTTGACTTTTTGAATGTAAAATTTAGAGGACATTATGACTAATTTGGAGAGCCCTTGATGTGCCTAAACAGTGGAAATTCTCCACAAATGACCCCATTTTGGAAACTAGACCCCTCAAGGAATGTATTTAGATGTGTAGTGAGCACCTTGAACCCCCAGGTGCTTCACAGAAGTTTATAACGTTGAGCCGTGAAAATAATAAAATCACATTTTCCCTACAAAAATTGTATTTTTGCCCCAAATTTTACATTTTCATAAGGGTAACAGGAGTAATTGAACCACACAATTTGTTGTGCAATTTCTCCTGAGTACGGATATATCTCATATGTGGGGGGAATACTAATTTTAAGGCACAGTGCAAAGCTCAGAAGGGAGGAGGTGCCATATTGCAATTCAGATTTTGCTGGAATGCTTTGAGGGTGCCATGTCACATTGCCAGAGCCCCTGAGGTGCCAGAACAACAGAATCCCCCCATATGTGAACTCATTTTACAAACTACACTCCCCAATGAATTCATCTAGGTGTGCAGTAATCATATTGACATACATGAGCCTCACAGAATTTTATACCATTGAGCGGTGAAGAAAGAATAAATTACATTTTTATCACTAAAATGTTGTTTTAACTACCAAGTTTTTAATTTTTCTGAGGGCTAATAGGAAAAAATAGACCTCAGTTTGTTGTGGAAAAAAAATAAAATACCTGAGTGCGCCAATACATGGAATTGGGAAATATCTTTCAGGCAAAGCTCAGAAGGCAAGGAGCGCCACACTATAATTCAGATTTTACTCTTATGGTTTGTGGGTGCCAAGACCCACTGGGAGAACCCATGAGGTGCCAGAACAGCAGACCCCCTCCCATAAGTGACCCCATTTTACAAACTACACCTCTCAATGAATCTAGGGGTGCAGTGATCCTATTGACACACAAGTGTGTCACAGAATTTTATACCATCTGGCAGTGAAGAAAAAAATAACTAAATTTTTACCACCAAAATTTTGTTTTAGCCCCAGATTTTAAATTTTCACTAAAGTGGGTAAAAATGGCACCATAATTTGTCCCACAATTTCTACTGAACGTGACAATACCCCATATGTGGCTGTACAGTACTGCTTAGCCATACAGAGAGACTCGGGAGGGATGGAGCGCTATTTGCCTCCTGAAGAGCAGATTTTCCAGAGCCCCTAATTGATAGAAGAGCAGAATCCCCCCTCAAATAACCCCATTTTGTAAATTATGCCCCTTTGGGAATTTATCTACAGGTATAGTGCCCATTTTGACTGCATGGGTATTTTCCAGAAACAAGCAGCAGTGAATGTTGCAGAGTGAAAATTGCAAACTGCCGTTGTAGTGACCAGTACGCTGTAGTGACCAGTATATTGCAGTCACCAGTACGTTACCCAGCCCATGCTTCTGGAGACATGCAACCGTAAGTAAGGCGGCTCTCATCGCTTCAGAAATGCCAAACGTGGATATTATACCGTATATACTCATGTATAAGCCGACCCGTGTATAAGCCGACCCCCCTAATTTTGCCACAAAAAACTGGGAAAACTTATTGACTCGCGTATAAGCCTAGGGTGAAAAATGATTATGCCCCCATATGATGCTCCACAGATTATGCCCCATATGTTCCACAGTTTATGCCCCCATATGCTCCATATTATGCCCCCATACGCTCCATATTATGCCCCCATATGCTCCATATTTTGCCCCATATGCTCCATATTTTGCCCATATGCTCCATATTATGCCCCCATATGTTCCACAGCTTATGCCCCCATACGCTCCATATTATGCCCCCATATGCTCCATATTTTGCCCCATATGCTCCATATTATGCTCCATATTATGCCCCCATATGTTCCACAGCTTATGCCCCCATACGCTCCATATTATGCCCCCATATGCTCCATATTTTGCCCCATATGCTCCATATTATGCTCCATATTATGCCCCCATATGTTCCACAGCTTATGCCCCCATACGCTCCATATTATGCCCCCATATGCTCCATATTTTGCCCCATATGCTCCATATTATGCTACATATTATGCCCCATATTATGCCCCCATATGTTCCACAGCTTATGCCCCCATACGCTCCATATTATGCCCCCATATGCTCCATATTTTGCCCCATATGCTCCATATTATGCTACATATTATGCCCCATATTATGCCCCCATATGTTCCACAGCTTATGCCCCCATACGCTCCATATTATGCCCCCATATGCTCCATATTTTGCCCCATATGCTCCATATTATGCTCCATATTATGCCCCATATTATGCCCCCATATGTTCCAGATTATGCCCCATATGCTGCTGCAAAAAAAATATATAAAAAAATGACATACTCACCTCTCGTCGCTGGGGGCCAGGTGCCGGGGTCACCGCTCACTCAGAACCCCGGCACCTGTGATATTTACCTGCTGTCCTCTCTGCACCGCAGCGCTGCATCGTCTTCCTGGTCCTCGGCAGTGAATGATCAGGCAGGGGGCGCGGCGCTCACTAATGACATCATCGCGCCCTCTGCTGATCATTCACCGCCAGAGGAGTCAGATGAGGACGCAACACAGCGGTGGAGAGAAGACAGGTAAATATCGCTGTACTCGCCTCTCCTCCGCGCGTCCCTGCAGCTTCTCCCGGCGCTCTCCGCAGCGCTTCTGTCCTGCAGCGGTCACGTGCTACCGCTCATTAAAGTCATGAATATGTGCATATTCATGACTTTAATGAGCGGTGCCATGTGACCGCTGCAGGAAGGAGCCGGAGATCGTGGGAGAAGCAGGGGGGCTGCAGAGACCGCGGCGGCGGAGAGGTGAGTATAATCCGACACCCCCGCTCCCCCTCCCCGCCGACCCACGTATATGACCCGCGTATAAGCCGAGAGGGGGACTTTCAGCCCTAAAAAATGGGCTGAAAATCTCGGCTTATACATGGGTATATACGGTATATGGTTTAAGTACACTGTGGGGCTCAGAAGGGAGGGGCATTTGGATTTTGGGAACACAGGATTTGCTGAATTTCTTTTGGAGGGTGAGGAGCCATTTCACCGTTTCAAAGTCTGTACTACCAGTAACGTGGAAGCCCCTATATTTCCATTAACAGATGACATACCTGAGTGGGGACTTGTTTTTTTTGTGTATTGAGTTGAAGCTTTTATTGGGAATATTTTCCATAATGTTTGGGATCACATTTATCAGGTGCTCTACGCTGAGCACTTTGGGATTTCCATCTAATTCTCTGCGTGACGTGACAGATGAAACCCCAGAGGGATCCATTCACTATAATAAGGCAGCAGAATTACTCTGGACTCCGTTTGGCCTCTGTTCAGCGTTGTCCTTCTTTTCAGAGGTGCACAAAACTGTGGCCGACTGCACTTTATGCAATCCTAAAAAGACGGACACCTCCGGATCACGGGTCAGACGGCGTCTACAGTGCCTCCATCTGCCTCATTATAGGGAATCTTCCTCCAAAGGTTTCGCCTGAATCTCGTATTTCAGAGATTTACATGGAAACCCCAGTGTAAGTGCTCAGTGCAGGATAAATGTGCGCCGAGCCTTACTGCGATCTTTGGGAGGCAGAATGAAGAAATCAGCAGGTGAAGAACTGGTTTTATTTTATTTTTTACGCTATTCTTCGTGCGGTATAAGTGATTAGATGACTTAGTTCTCCTGGGCGATTACAGCAATACCAGATTTGTATTGGGATTTTGTTTGGCTGCTGTCACACACTAAAAGACGCTTTTTATTGCAAAAACTAGTTTTTGCATCACTACATTTTGAGAGCCATAATTTTTCCATATTTTGGCCCACAGAGTCATATGAGGGCTTGTTTTATGTGTGACAAGTTGATGTTTTTATTGGTACCATTTTCAGACACATGACATTTTTTGATCGCTTTTTATCCCGATTTTTATGAGGCAGGATGATCAAAAAACAACAATTCAGGATTTTTTTTTTGGTGTGGGGGGAGGGTTTATTGCCGTTACGTGTGTGGTAAAATTGATAAGGCAGTTTTAGGGTATGTGCACACTTTGCGTTTTTAGATGCGTTTCCGCAGCGTTTTTGAACGTGCGGAAACGCATCCAACCCGCAGCACAGTGCACTACCAATGTAATCCTATGGGAACCGCAGGTTTGGTGTGCACATGCTGCGGAAAAAAACGCGCCAATTTTCAGTGTTTTATTTTCCGCAGCATGTCAATTCTTTGTCCGGAACTGCAGTGTTTCTGCACCCATTGACTTGCACTGAGTCGGGCACTTCCGCAGCAAAACCGCAGGTCTAAAAAAGATCTGCGTTTTCAGCGGGTGAAACGCTGCAGTTCGGAGGAGGAAAGTGTGTGGGCGGTGACTGTGTGTGTATGGTGTGTGGCCGGTGACTATTTGCGTGTATGGTGCGCGGGGCACTGCGTGTATGTGTGTGTGCCGGTGTCTGCTTGATGTGTGTATGTGCGGGGGTCTGCGGGGCTGTGTGGGGGGCTGCAGGCCTGTGTGTGTGTCTGTGTATGCAGGCATCGTCCGATGGGACTACAAGTCCCATCCGGCTGTGCCTGCTACAGTGGCAGTGACTGACACATTAGCCAATGATGGGACAGTAGTATTCCTATCATCCGGCTAATGTGTTGAATGTAAAAAAACAAAACAAACAAACATACATTACATATACAGTACATACAACATATAACATAGAGAACATACACATAACATACAGTACAGACCAAAAGTTTGGACACACCTTCTCATTTAAAGATTTTTCTGTATTTTCATCAAGAGAATGCCAAGAGTGTGCAAAGCCGTAATCAAAGCAAAAGGTGGCTACTTTGAAGAACCTAGAATATAAGACATATTTTCAGTTGTTTCACACTTTTTTTGTTAAGTATATAATTCCACATGTGTTAATTCATAGTTTTGATGCCTTCAGTGTAAATGTACAATTTTTCATAGTCATGAAAATGCAGAAAAATCTTTAAATGAGAAGGTGTCCAAACTTTTGGTCTGTACTGTACATATAACATACATAAAAATAAATAAAATAATAACCTATACAATACCTTTCCGCCATAGTCCAGTGATTAGCGAGTATCCCACGATGATCTCCGGTGTAGAACACTGGCATCGGGTGATGTCAGTGCTCTACACAGCCACCGGGATGCACTAACAGCATAGGTAATCCTCTGCGGTGGATCCCTGCACCGGGAGAGAATGAGGTCACTTCAGTTCATTCTCTCACCGGCAATGCTGGGTGAGAAAATTCCCACGCAGCATTGCCATAAAGTGAGAGCCTGAACTCGGGTAGCCTCAGTGATGCACTGCAGGAGCCATTGTCTCCTGTCAGTGCATCACTGGGAGGCCCTATATAGCAGTGACATCACCCGATGTCACTGTTCTATAGTGGAAATCGTCGTGGGACACTCATTATTAATTGGACTGCGTTGGACAGGGAGTATAAGTTTGTTTTATTTTTTTACTTTTTATTATAGGAGACCGAGAGCGTCGCTTGGATCTGGGCGTGCAATAAAAATTTGAAAACCGTGTTGTGTTTTATTTCATTAAAATACTTTATTCTTGTGTGTGTTTTTTTTTTAACCCTTTCATAATATAAAATTAATAATGGATAGGTGCCTTATTGACGCCTCACCATTATTAACCGGGCTTAATGTCATCTTACAATAGCAAGGTGACATTAACCCCTAATTACCCCATATGCCACCTCTACACGGCAATGGGAAGAGAGGGGCTAAGTGCCGGAATTGGCGAATCGTACAGATGCGCCAATTCTGGGGTGGCTGGATGCTGGTATTTTTAGCCAGTGGGGTTCGCCAATATCCATGCCCCCTTCCTAGACTATGAATATCAGCTTGCAGCTGTCTGTGTAGCTTTTCTGGCTATAAATTATAGGGTTACTCAACGTCATTTTATTTTTTGAGGTCCCCCTATTTTAATAGCCAGTAAAGGCTAGCTGCGGGCTGATATTCATAGCCTGGGAAGCTCCATGGGTATTAACCCCTTCCCAGGCTAGAAATATTGGCCCTGGCCGTCGGCTTTCCCTTCTGGCGCAGAAAATTGCGCAGGAGCCCACGCCATTTTTTTTTTTCCAATTTTTTTTTTAAATTAAAGAGATTGTGTGAAGATTTTGTGTGTGTGTCTTTAACTATTTATGTACCATTTTATCCATCCATCTATTATCTCAGGCGTCGACAAAGTTGTTCAGAATTTAGGAGCCAGCCAAAAAATTTAGGAGCCAGAATTTTTTTTTCATTTCATCATCATTGCCTCCCCATCATCATCATTGTCTCCTCATCATCATCATTGCCTCCCCATCATCATCATGGTCTCCCCATCATCATCAATGCCTGTCCATCATAATCATCACCTCCCCATCATCATCATCGCCTCCCCATTATCATCAATGCCTCCCCATTATCATCAATGCCTCCACATCATCATCAATGCCTCCCCATCATAATCAGTGCCTCCCCATTATCATCAATGCCTCCCCATCTAAATCATCACTGCCCTCCCCCCACCACCATCACACAGACAGCACCGCAGCACACAAGCACTCTCTCATACACACACAAAGCACCGCACTACATACACACACACTGATACACACACACACACACATCTCACCTGTCCGGCGTCCGCGCGCTCTCTGCCACAGCCGGCCGCTGAATGATGACGTCATTCAGCAGCGCTGCTGTGAGAAGAAGTGCAGGCGCCCCCTGGACACCGGAGCTGCGGCAGCGGAGGCACGGGGAGTGGTAAGTATTGTGCCAGCTGCTGCTGGGGCCCTGAGCAACCCGGGGGGGGCAGTGGCGGCGCTGACACCGCTCTCCTCCGCTAACGGGCGCCGGGATGCCCGACGGCGAGTGGGGCCCCCCCGCCTGCTCAGGGCCCCGGCACTTGCCCAGGTATGCCGGGTGCTGACGCCGGCCCTGCCTCTTTAATTCCCCGGGTGCCAGGCATGATTTTCTAGGCGACCTGGCGCCCGGGTTTGTCGAACCCTGTATTATCTATTATCTATCTATCTTATCTATCTATCCATCTATTTATTATCTATCTATTATATATCATCTAGCTATCCATTATCTATCCAGCTGTCCATTTATCTATCTCTATCCATCTATTATCTATCTATTATCTATATCTATTTATTTATCTGTCTATTTATCTGAGCACGGTGGCTCAGTGGATAGCACTACAGCCTTGCAGCGCTGGAGTTCTGGGTTCGAATCCCACCTAGGACAACATCTGCAAGGAGTTTGTATGTTCTCCCCGTGTTTGCGTGGGTTTCCTCCGGGTACTCCGGTTTCCTCCCACACTCCAAAAACATACTAATAGGGAATCTAGATTGTGAGCCCCATCGGGGACAGCGACGATAATATGTGCAAACTGTAAAGCGCTGCGGAATATGTTAGCGCTATATAAAAATAAAGATTATTATTATTATTATCTCTATCCATCTATCCATTACCAATCTATCTTCTATCTATTATCATCTGTCTATCGGTATGTGCGTAATGAAGTGTGGGTTGGACAAATGTAAAAGAGGAGGTTGGACAATAAATGACATCACAAACCTTTTTTTTTTTGTCAAATAACATCTTTATTTAGCTTACAAAAATGCATCAAAAAAGAACCTGCGTTTTCTGCCAGAGGTGCGGGTTCTGTGCAGAAAATTCAGCAGTCAAATATGCAACGTGTGCACATTTCCTTAGGGTCATATTAGTATTTTTTCTTAAATTAATACTTGTGAAAACAAGAAATGTTGTAATATATCTTATTAGATAAATCTATAGTCATGGCCAAAAGTTTTGAGAATGACACAAATATTATATTTTCACATGATCTGCTGCCCTCTGGTTTTTATGTGTGTTTGACAAATGTTTTTATCACAGACCAAAATATAATTGCAAACATATGAGTAAAAAAGCTTATATTGACAGTTAGAATGAGTTAATGCAGCAAGTCAATATTTGCAGTGTTGACCCTTCTTCTTCAGGACCTCTGCAATTCTCCTGGCATTCTCTCAATCAACTTCTGGACCAAATCCTGACTGATAGCAGTCCATTCTTGCACAATCAATGCTTTCTTTTTGTCAGAATTTTTAGGTTTTTGTTTGTCCACCCGTCTCTTGATGATTGACCACAAGTTCTCAATGGGATTAAGATCTGGGGAGTTTCCAGGCCATGGACCCAAAATCTCTGTTTTGTTCCCTGAGCCATTTAGTTATCACCTTTGCTTTATGGCAAGGTGCTCCATCATGCCGGAAAAGGCATTGTTGATTGCCAAACTGCTCTTGGAGGGTTGGGAGAAGTTGCTCTTGGAGGACATTCTGGTACCATTCTTTATTCATGGCTGTGTTTTTAGGCAAGACTGTGAGAGAGCCGATTCCCTTGGCTGAGAAGCAACCCCACACATGAATGGTTTCAGGATGCTTAACAGTTGGCATGAGACAAGACTGGTGGTAGCGCTCACCTTGTCTTCTCTGAATGAGGCGTTTTCCTGATGTCCCAAACAATCGAAAAGGGGATTCATCAGAGAAAATAACTTTACCCCAGTCCTCAGCAGTCCACTGCCTGTACCTTTTGCAGAATATCAGTCTGTCCATGATTTTTTTTCTGGAGAGAAGTGGCTTCTTTGCTGCCCTCCTTGAGATCAGGCCTTGCTTCAAGAGTCTCCGCCTCACAGTGCGTGCAGATGCATTCACACCTGCCTGCTGCCATTCCTGAGCAAGCTCTGCACTGCTGGTAGCCCGATCCCGCAGCTGAAATACTTTTAAGAGACAGTCCTGGCGCTTGCTGGTCTTTCTTGGGCGCCCTGGAGCCTTTTTGGCAACAATGGAACCTCTCCTTGAAGTTCTTGATGATGCGATAGATTGTTGACTGAGGTGCAATCTTTCTAGCTGCGATACTCTTCCCTGTTAGGCCATTTTTTGTGCATTGCAATGATGACTGCACGTGTTTCTTTAGAGATAACCATGGTTAACAGAAGAGAAACAATGATGCCAAGCACCAGCCTCCTTTTAAAGTGTGCAGTGGTGTCATTTTTACTTAATCATGACAGATTGATCTCCAGCCATGTCCTCATCAACACCCCCACCTGTGTTAATGGAGCAATCACTGAAAAGAGGTTAGTGGTCCTTTTAAGGCAGGGCTGCAATGATGTTGAAATGTGTTTTGGGGGATAAAGTTCATTTTCTAGCCAAATATTGACTTTGCAAGTAATTGCTGTTAACCCTTCATGGACCAGCCTATTTTGACCTAAATGACCTGGCCATTTTTTGCAAATTTTGACCAATGTCCCTTTATGAGGTATAACTCTGGAACGCTTCAACGGATCATAGCGATTCTGAGATTGTTTTTTTGTGACATATTGGGCTTCATGTTAGTGGTAAATTTAGGTCGATAATTTTTGCGTTTATTTGTAAAAAAAATGGAACTTTGACCAAAATTTTGAAAATTTCGCAATTTTCAAATTTTTAATTTTTATTCTGTTAAACCAGAGAGTTATGTGACACAAAATAGTTAATAAATAACATTTCCCACATGTCTACTTTACATCAGCACAATTTTGGGAACAACATTTTTTTTGTTAGGAAGTTATAAGGGTTAAAAATTGACCAGCGATTTCTCATTTTTACAGCAAAATTTACAAAACCATTTTTTTTTAGGGACCACCTCACATTTGAAGTCACTTTGAGGGGTCTATATGGCAGAAAATACCCAAAAGTGACACCATTATAAAAACTGCACCCCTCAAGCTACTTAAAACTACATTCAAGAAGATTATTGACCCTTCAGGTGCTTCAGAGGAACTAAAGCAACGTGGAAGGAAAAAATGGACATTTAATTTTTCCAACAAAATTTTTCTTTTAGCATCAATTTTTTCATTTTTGCATGGGCAACAGGATAAAATGGACCCTAAAAATTTGTTGGGCAATTCTCCTGAGTACACAGATACCTCATATGTGGTCATAAACCACTGTTTGGGCGCACTGCAGGGCTCAGAAGGGAAGGAGCGCCATTTGACTTTTTGAATGGAAAATATGCTGGAATATTTAGCGGTTGCCATGTCGCATTTGGAGAGTCCCTGTGTGCCTAAACATTGGAGCTCCCCCACAAGTGACCCCATTTTGGAAACTAGACCCTCCAAGGAACTTATCTAGATGCAGAGTGATCACTTTGAACCCCCAGGTGCTTCACAAATTGATCCGTAAAAAAAAGAAAGTACTTTTTTTTTCACAAAAAATTTCTTTTAGCCTCATTTTTTCATTTTCACATGGGCAACAGGATAAAATGGATCCTAAAATTTGTTGGCAATTTCTCCTGAGTACACAGATCACCTCATATGGGTCATAAACCACTTTTGGGCGCACGGCAGGGCTCAGAAGGGAAGAGCGCCATTTGACTTTTTGAATGGAAAATTAGCTCCAATCGTTAGCGGACACCATGTCATGTTTGGGAGAGCCCCTGTAATGCCTAAACTTTGGAGTTCCCCACAAATGACCCCATTTTGGAAACTGACCCCCTAAGGAATTATGTAATGCACGTGAGCACTTTGAACCCCAGGTGCTCACAAAAGTTTATAACGCAAGACCGTGAAAATAAAAAATCATTTTTTTTTCTCAAAAAATGATTATTTTAGCCCCCTACTTTTTATTTTCACAAGGGTTTACAGGAGAAATGGGACCCCAAAGTTGTTGTCTAATTTGTCCTAATACGCTAGTACCTCACATGTGGGGGGAACCACTGTTTGGGCACACGTCAGGCTTGGAAGGGATGTAGTACGCTTTGAAATGCCGACTTGATGGAATGCCCTGCGGCGGGCAGAGCCCCTGAAGTGCCTAAACAGTAGAAACCCCCCCACAAGTGACCACATTTTGTAAACTAGACCCCTCAAGAACTATTAGATGTGTGGTGATTACCTTGAACCCCCACGTGCTTCACAGAAGTTTGTAATGCAGAGCGTGAAAATAAAAAATCTTTTTTCCTCAAAACTGATTTTTTTAACCCGCAATTTTTTATTTTCACAAGGGAACAGGAGAAATTGGACCACAAAAGTTGTTGTACAGTTTTGTCCTGAGTACACTGGTACCCCATATGTGGGGGGGAACCACTGGTTTGGCGCATGGGAGAGCACAGAAGGGAAGGAGCGCCATTTGGAAGCAGACTTGATGGAAGTTCTGTGGGCGTCATGTTTGCGTTTGCAGAGCCCCTGATGTGCCTAAACAGTAGAAACCCCCACAAGTGACCCCATTTTGGAACTAGCCCCCCAAGGAGCTTTTCTAGATGTGTAGTGAGCACTTTGAACCCCCAAGGGCTACACAAAGTTTATAACGCCGGGTTATGAAAATAAAAAAAATCATATTTTTTCCACAAACATGATCTTTTAGTCCCCAATTTTTTTATTTTCCAAGGGTAACAGGAGAAATTAGACCTCAAAATTGTTGTCCAATTTGCCTGATACGCTGATATCCCATATATGGGAGAAAACTACTGTATGGGCACACTTTGGGCTCGGAAGGGAAGTGTGACTTTTGAAATGCCGACTTGATGGAATGGTCTGCGGGTGTCATGTTACGTTGCAGAGCCCATGATGTGCCTAAACAGTAGAAACCCCCAAGTGACCCCATTTTGGAAACTAGATCCCCCAAGGAACTCCTCTAGATGTGTGGTAAGCACTTTGAATCTCCAAGTTCTTCACAGAAGTTTATAACGCAGAGCCGTGAAAATAAAAAATCATTTTTTTCCACAAAAAATAACTTTTTTAGTCCCCAATTTTTTTTCCCAACAGTAACAGGGAGAAATTTAGACCCCTAAGTTCTTGTGCAATTTTTCCCGAGTACGCTGATACCCATATGTGGGGGTAAACACTGTTTGGGCACACGTCGGAGCTTGGAATAAAGGGAGCACTGTTTGACTTTTTGAATGCAAAATTTGCAGGAATCAATGGTGGCGCCATGTTCGCGTATGGAGACCCCCGATGTGCATAAATAGTGGAAACCCCTCAATCTAACTCCAACCCTAACCCCTACACACCCTTAACCCTAATACAAACCATAACCCAACCCCAACACACCCCTAACCCTAATCCCAACTCTAACCATAAACTAACCACAAGCCTAACCCTAATCCCAACCCTAACCCCAAAACACCCCTAACACTTATCCTAACTCTAACCCAAACCACAAACCTAACCCTAATTCCAACCCTAACCCTAATTCCAACCCTAACCCTAATTCCAACCCTACCCTAGTTCTAACCCTACCCTATTCTAACCCTAAGGCTGGGTTCTATTGCGTTTTACCAGCCCGTTCAACACGTAGCGTTGACGGGGCTGGTAACGTATAGCATAACGCGATCGCGTTGCTATACCCGCTAGTGCAGAGGATCAGCGATGAATATCTGTGCTAGCGGTGACGGAGCCCAACCTGCAGGCTGCGTCCAAGGCTCCTTACTGAATGACGACACTCGCGATCGCATGCCGCTTCATTGCGTGCTTTGCGATGCACACACAAATGGTGTAAATGGCAGCGTTATCGGACTGCGTTATACCGCGGTGAAACGCAGTCCATCTAACGGACTGCAAAATGCAATATGAACCCACCTAACCCTGAGGCCCCGTGCACACGTTGCAGATTCACTTGCGGATTTTCTAAAATCCGCAGGTAAAAGACCTGCCTTTTACCTGCGTATTTAGCGCGGATTTGCTGCGGTTTTCTCTGCGGTTTTACGCCTATAATGGAATAGGTGTAAAAATCGCTGCGGAATCCGCACAAAGAATGACATGCTGCGGATTTAAAACCGCAGCAAAATCCGCGTTGAAAAATCTGCAGCATGTGCACGGTTTTTTTTTTACCATTTATTTGCATTGTACTGTACATGGTTTCTGGATCTGCTGTGATCCGCAGCGCGAAATCCGCTGCGGATCCGCAACGCAAAATCTGCTGCGGATCCGTAGCAAAATCCGCTGCTGATTCCGCAGCAAAATTCGCTGCTGATCCGCAGCAAAATCCGCCGCGATCCACAGCAAAAATCCGCTGCGGATCCGCAGCAAAATCCGCAACGTTTGCACAGGGCCTAATGGAAAAAAAAAAAAAAAAATTCTTTAATAATTTTTCCCTACCTATGAACAGGGGTTCACTTACTTTTTTTTTATTTTGATCACTGTGACAGTATATCACAGTGACAAAATACATTTTTTACTCTGCAGGGCGCACTGCGCATGCGCCCGCCGCGACGCACTGCGCATGCGCCCGCCATTTCCAAGATGGCGGCGCCCATTAAGAATCCCGGGCAGCCCCGGGAAGGATAAGGGACATCGGTGGACCGGGAGAGTGGATATGGGGGTCGGAAGTGAGGGGGGGGGAGATCGAAGGTGGGGCAGCGGAGGCCAGGACGAGGGGACTGTTAGTGACGCGGTGACCACCGCTGCCATTTTTCGTGCGGCAGCCGATCACCGCCGTGACTGGTGTGGGGGGTGGTACTCAGTCTCCAGCCATGGCAGATGCTATTGCAGCATCGGCCATGGCTGGATTGAAAATTTCACCAATTACATTGGTGAAATATTACAGATTGCTCTGTTGGCTGTTCACTTTTAAAGCCAATCAGAAGCGATCGTGCCACGGGGGTTAAGTCAACCCCCCGTGGTGAAGCACAAAGGGTCCTGTGTCTCGGGTGGGGTGACCTTTCATGACCCCGGCCCGCAGGACCCGATCCTTTCATGACCCACATAAGCGTCAGGGGTCGGATGGCCCTGATTTTCATGACGCCTACGTGGCGTCATTGGTGTTGGGAAGGGTTAAGCGTTTAAGCTGATCAATCTATAACTTCTGGAGTATATGCAAATTGCCATTAGAAAAGTGAAGCAGTAGACTTTGTAAAAAATTAATATTTGTGTCATTCTCAAAACATCATGGACAGACTGATATCTGCAAAAGTACAGGCAGTGGACTGCTGGGACTGGGGTAAAGTTAATTTCTCTGATGAATCCCCTTTTCGATTGTTTGGGGACATCAGGAAAACGCCTCATTCGGAGAAGACAAGGTGAGCGCTACCACCAGTCTTGTCTCATGCCAACTGTTAAGCATCCTGAAACCATTCATGTGTGGGGTTGCTTCTCAGCCAAGGGAATCGGCTTCTTCACAGTCTTGCCTAAAAAACACAGCCATGAATAAAGAATGGATACCAGAATGTCCTCCAAAGAACTTCTCCAACCTCCCAAGACAGTTATGGCGATCAACAATGCCTTTTCCAGCATGATGGAGCACCCTTGCCATAAAGCAAAGGTGATAACTAAATGGCTCAGGAACAAAACATAGAGATTTTGGGTCCATGCCTGGAAACTCCCCAGATCTTATCCTAGTGAGAACTTGTGGTCAATCATCAAGAGACTGGTGGATAAACAAAAACCTAAAAATTCTGACAAAATTAAAGCATTGATTGTGCAAGAATGACTGCTATCAGTCATGGATTTGGTCCAGAAGTTGATTGAGAGCATGCCAGGGAGAATTGCAGAGGTCCTGAAGAAGAAGGGTCAAACACTGCAATTTTGACTTGCTGCAATTAACTCATCTAACTGTCAATATAAGCTTTTGTTACTCATATGTTGCAATTAATTTCTGTCTGTGATAAAAACATCTGTCAACACACATAAAAGCCAGAGGGCAAGCAGATCTGTTAAACATAATATTTTGTGTCATTCTCAAAACTTTTGGCCATGACTGTATGTTCAGGCTTTAAAGGGGAATCTGTCAAGGATTTTGCTAGTAAACTGAAGAATCAGGAGATAGAGGCTGAAA
The DNA here is from genome assembly GCA_033576555.1 of Oophaga sylvatica. NCBI lineage: Eukaryota > Metazoa > Chordata > Amphibia > Anura > Dendrobatidae > Oophaga > Oophaga sylvatica. The sequence goes on along the minus strand of JARQOD010000002.1, from coordinate 389,213,331 downwards.
CACAGAATTCAGGGATTGTCACTGTCAAGGTGTGGTGCTGTTTTTACAAACGTGAAGGATTAAGGCAAGTGCACACGATCAGGAATAATTGCGTTTTTTCGCGGTTTTTTTCGCGGTAAAAACGCGATAAAAAACGCAAGCATTTAAGCATCCCCATACATGTTAAATTGATTCCGCATGTTTGGCCACAGTTGCTTTTTTTCCGCGAAAAAAACGCTTTTGCGGAAAAAATAGCAAACATGTTCATTAATTTTGCGGAATGTAAGCGGTTCATGTCGGTGGTACCCAGGGTCTGAGGAAGGAGACTCTCCTCCAGCCCTGGGTACCATAACCCTGGTTAAAACAATTTTAAAATAAAAAATATGATATTCTCACCTTCCGGCGGCCCCCGCAGCCTTCCCGCGGCCCCCCGCCTTCCCGCCTCAGCGACGCTCCCGGCAACTTCCGGTCCCAAAGTCCTTTGCGAGAATCACCCAGAATGGCAATGCGTTCTCGCGAGATTGGCTACGTCATCGTGTGATTTGCCGCAAAGCATCCTTGGGACCGGAGTTTGCCGGAGCGTCGCGAAGGCGGGAAGGCTGCGGGGGCCGCCGGAAGGTGAGAATATCATTATTTATTTATTTTTACATTAGATCTTTTACTATTGATGCGACATAGCGGCATCAATAGTAAAAAGTTGTCACACTTTTCAAACACTATGTTTGACTCGTGTGACCAACCTTTCAATCAGTTTTCCAACGATGCTACAGATCGCTAGGAAAACGCTATGCATTCTGCAAGCTAATTACGCTTGCAAAACGCTATTATTCTTTTGGCGGGAATCAGCACACAAAAAACGTGCGTATTCCTGCGGGAAGTGCGGGATTGCCGCGAAATTTCCGGGCAATTCCGCAACGTGTGAATTAGCCTCAGAGATTAACATGCTGACTAGTCCAGTAACTTAGCACCTCACTGTCTATGGACATTGTACATACAGGGCCTGGTGGGGGCGGGGTTACATTTCTCATCTCTGCTTCATTCTAAATCTAAATGCTCGATAGTGTCAGAATGCTGCACCCAGTATCTAAAGTGATACATTGTTGCATTCAGCTTGTCTTTGCCACATCAGGCTGCTCTCACATAATGTTGTAAAAACTGCTAACAGATTCCCTTTAAGTACTGCCACACTAAACAATCCCGCAGCGATCACAATAACGACGCATACTAAAGCGATCGCTAGCGGATTGTTTCTATATCGCTAAGTTGCGGCCACATTTAGCGATATAGTTAACGACGCTATCGCCGTTAGCGATCTTCTTAACGACTTTAGCGGTACAAAATACCGCTAAATCGCTAAGAAAAGTGCCACACTAGCGATATATACTTACCCCGGAGCTCCGACGAGAAATAGGGTTCCGAACGATTCCAGCGACGAGCGAGATCACAGCAGGAAGCTCGTCGCTGGCACTGCCGCACTGAACAACATCGCTAACGGGATCGCTAAATAGTGACGTTTTTTTAGTGATCCCGTTAGCGATAATGTTCAGTGTGGCATATCCCTTTAAACATCTTTTAACATTTCAGGTTTCCATAGATGTCAAGTGTTTTAAAGAAGATGCAGATCATTCTCAGGCATCTTCCGCTCTGAAAACATTTCATTCTTGGAATACAAGTCAATGGGAAGGCTAGAGGGAACCAAGAAACCTCCCAGAAGAAGCTGCAAACTCTGCTTCTTTCTCCTCCTGATGGATCATTCACATGAACTGGAGTGAATGATAAGTCTTAGAAGAGAAAGAAACAGATTTCTTATATAAATTACAAATTTTCTTTTCATGTATGTACCATAGATATATGAACTAAAAATCAAAATGGTTACTCTTAAATGTAGTTTTGTATCTATATTCGCCAACAGCACCTTTTGTATATACCTAGTTGCTGAAACCTGAAAAAGTGTAATGAAGCAGCAGTAACTCAAGGACTTTCTAATCTTAGTGTGCTGCACCCGATTTAGAGTTTCACATTTTGACAGTAGAACAAGAAGACTTTGGGTTTTGTGATTGTTAAACATGGACTCAATAAATACATCCACATTAAATTCTCTAATCTGGACTTGGTCCCCATTTTCCTGCTGGTTATATGACTGAGCCAGTCTGTTTTTGAAGTGTAATGAATGACATGTCAGATTGCTTATTGAGGTTGGAACCTCTGCACCACAAAAGAAAATGAAATGAATTGTGGGTCTTGCTTGCAGTGTAAGTTTTTGATCCAGCAAGGAGTCAAAAGCAGATCTCATCCAACATTTTGACCGGGACGGTCTAGTCAAGGACATCTGTAAGAGGTGCAGATAGGCAGAAATCTAAACACAATACGTAAATCGAGATCTTTTTCATGTCAAAGGGGACTTGTGTAGAACAGGAGCCAGGAACCTGCTGTACTAGATTTTGCTACCCAGAGAACATGATCAGAGCCAGATATTCCGGTGTCGGTCACATGATCGCACAGTGCGCCCGCCGAGATCGCACAATAAGGAAATTTTTCCTATGTTCCTTTTTGATTACTGTGATAGACCCTATCACAAGATCAAAATAAAAAAAATATAAATCAAACCCCCCTTGTCACCCCCTTAGATAAAAAAAAAATCTAATTTTTTTTTTTTCATTTTTTCTATTCTTGTGGTTGGGGTTAAGCTGTGTTAGGTTTGGTTTGTGGTTAGAATTGGGTTTTTGCAAATTTAAAAAAAAAAAAAATTTGCATTCGTGTACTCTGGTATGCACAGAGTAATCGCGGATCCCTGCATGTTTTCTTTGTATCGAACATCCATGAAACATGCGTGGCAGGACTCAAGCATGTCATTGAGCCCCCCGATATTGGTGCATATTCGCCATGTTTGGAGCACTTGTGCTCACACATAAGCTATGTGCACATGTTGCGATTTTAGATGCGGATCTAAGCGTTTTTGGACTCGCGGAATTGCATCAAATCCGCAGTGTAGTGCACAACCAATCATAGCTGTCTATGGAATTTGAGATTTGTTGTGCAACAGTCAATTCTTTTGTGGATCTGCATCGTTTCTGTACCCAATTGACTTGCATTGAGTAAGTCAAATCCGCAGCAAAACTGCAGGTTAAAAAAGATTTGGATTTGCTGTGATGTGCGTGTGAGAAATGCTGCAGATAGGGAGGAGGAAAAGTGTGTGTGCGGAATATGTGGGTCTGTGTTGGGTGTCTGTTGATCTAGTGTGGTGCGCGCGGTGTTGTGGTTTGGGTCTGTGTGTAGCAGGCATCATCCGATGGGACTACTAGTCCCATCCGCTATGTCTGCTACAGTGACATCATAAGCTGATGATGAGACAGTAGTAGTCCCATCATCGACTACTGTGTTTGACTAGTAAAAAAAAACAAAACACATACATACTCCACCAAACTGCTAAACCCCAAAGCCCTCGATCCACTGTAAAAAAAAAAAAAAATAAATAAAGTCAACCGTATACTCCCTGTTCTGACGTAATCTATATAATAACGATGGCCCACGACGATTGGACCGTCTCCAGTGGCCCCGGTGATACAGTGAGGAAACGTATCCTTCCCGCACTGTATCAACTCCGCTGTCAGGTCACAGGATTCGTCCGTCACTTGCGGCAACGCTGTGTGGGAAAATTTTTACGCAGCATTGCTGTCAAGTGACCCCTCAGTGATAACACTGCAGGCGCCATTGTCTCCTGTCAGTGTGTCACTGGAGGCCCTGTAGAGCGGTCACATCTCCTGTGTGACAGCTCTATAGGGGAGATTGTCAAGGGACCTTGTTATTACTTGGATTACGGCAGAACAGGAGTATACGGTGAGTTTATTTTATTTTTTTTTTTACAGAGGATCGAGGGCATCGCAAGAAATAGGCGTACAATAAAGATGGAAACTGGGGTGTTTTATTTCATTAAAATACTTTATTCTGACTGTCTTTTTAACACATTAAAACTATAGGATTAGTAATGGAGAGGCGTCTTATTGACGCCTTCCATTAACTAACCAGGCTGATGCACCTCAATACAAAGGTGACATCAACCCTATTCCCCATATGCCACTGCTACAGGCAGTGGGAAGAGAGAGGCTAATGCCAGAATTGGCGCATCTTAGAGATGCGCCTGTTCTGGGCGGCTGTGAGCTGGTGTTTGTAGCCGGGAGGGGCAGTATCCATGGCCCCTCGTAGGCTAATGAATATCAGCCCGCAGCTCTCTGCATAGCCTTTTCTGCTATAATTATAGGGCATTCAAGAAAAAAAGGTAGCACACTGTAGCACTATAGTTGCGGACACAAAATATGAAAAATATGAAAAATGAATTGCATCATGCCTTAGAAATAAATGAAAAATTGAGAAGTCTTAGCGCATAAAAAGGCCAATTTATGTGTACCTGGAGCCACGTTAAGGCTCTTCTCGTATCCCCAGGTCCTAACTATGCCAATCCTCATATAAAACCTAAGATTTTAGCACCTGTTCACACTGATCTATGTTTGGATTTGCCGGTCAGTTTTTGGATGTGTAATTAATTATAGGGGACCCCACTTCATTTTTTTTTGGGGAGTCCCCCCTATTTTAAAAAGCCAGAAAAA